>JADLZK010000002.1:0-395000 GCA_015847255.1 Hyparrhenia diplandra
CACACAGCAGCCATAGAAGTTCTCATGTGCTCTGTTTATTTCCTTGACTCTCCGTGTATACCCATATATCTCCACTTCCACCCATCCTGCTCCTTGACCTGCACATCTATATGATATTTTGACATGCTCTTCATATTGACATCAACACCCCTTCTTCAGAACATTGCCAAACCACTACTGGTTCTAACTTCCAATCCCTTGCTACTTTTTGCAACCATATTGGGCATCTCCAGCTTCCATCGAAAGCGTTCCATCCACTTCTTGTCATGTTTAATTTCTAATGACAAAAAAGAGGATATCCGGGGCCTCCCGCTTCTGGACATCCAGAAGCCCACGAACTGCCGGGCCTTTCCCCAATCCCCGGCAGTTCCAGCTTATAATCCTCATTTTTCCAGGCAGGATTGGCTGAGCAATCCCACCTTAATATTAGGGAAATCTTCAGTCCTCTCACCTGGAAACGTCCTCGCCTTCTTATGTTCCTCCTTATCTTCTTCCGTTCTACTTTCTAAGCCTCTTTTATTACCAGGATGCTCCAGCACAGTCTCTGCAGAAACTTCTATGGTTGCAGGCAACCTCTTGAAAGTTCCCTTTGTGTGCTTCTCCGTCACATACCCTTCCCTCAAGTCTTTCCCCTCAACACCACTCAGACTCTCATACTCCAACCTTTCATCCCTCAGCTCCGACTCCGAGTTTACATGAGATGAATCTTCAATTGATAGCGCATTTTGCTCCTCACTTCCCATCTCTCCACTTCTCCCATCACTGTCCCTACTCTCTAGCTGTCGGCTACCACCTGAGTCTGAGTTACCCCCATTCCAATAACGACTGTAAGGGTCACTTTGGGCACTGATTGAAGTTAGTGGGACTCTTAGCCAGTCCCCAAATTGTCTGTCTTGTGACTGCCAATCCTCTTGGTCACATTCTCTGTACACATGACCCAGCAGTCCACAATTATAGCAAAAATTCGGAAGGCACTCGTACTGAAACCGGCACCAGAATTTCTCCCCTTCATTCACGCCCTCCATGGTCACCCCTCTCCTCAACGGCTTCTGGATGTCCAGGCGCACCCTGATGCGAAGGTACCACCCAACAGCGGAGCCATCCGGATCAGATTCCACCTCAATGGTCTCGCCAACATTCTCACCGATCGCCTCACCCGTTTCTACATTCATCAGCCCGATCGGCAGGTCCAGCACCCTAATCCATATTGGAATAAAATTGAACTCCAGGTCATCCAGTTTCTTGAAGGGATCAAGATCAGCCACAACCAGCAAATCTCCCCCGTACTCCCAGGGCCCCTCTGAAATCGCCATCTTCTTACCGGCCCGGTTGCAGGAAGGAAAACAGGAACAGATTGTCCCCTAGCTCCTTGCATCTGATCCCTTTCTCTGGACACCAGACCTCGCCAAGAGTCCAGGCAATGTTCTCACCGTATCCCGCCAAGGAAGAAAACAGCTTACCCACAGCCATTGGAGTCTCCCCGATCTCCTTGGCGCTCTTCCTCCAAACGCCCTTCACCCCCGCCTCCTCCTCCTCCGTCAGCTCGAACAATCTCGTACTTCTCCCCCGACCTGCCATTCCACCACACCTCTCCTGGCACTTGAGGTATGAGTAACCCGCTGGGAAATCTCGTGGATTGGAAATTTGGAAGTGGATGTGATTTTCGATTCGGAGGTTTGTGCAAGGAAAAACCAATCTGAAACCCTAGCAATAGGCCTGAGAGCTGGAGTGCAGATTCCAGAACCGTCTCCGGAGCCCCCTCACGAACACGAACTCACGGTGCGAGAATTTCGCGCCATGGGGAGTGGGCCTGAGTAGTGAAGCGCATGGGCTCATGGGAAAGGGGTTGGCCTGGTAGCTCGGGGATTAGCCCAACTTACACATTTAACATTATATTTTTATTTTTCTCAGATCTCCTCAAAAATAAAAATATTTTTTTCTCAGAAAAAAAACCATTTTCAAAAAATATTTTAACATTTAATGTTCCTCAAACTGTTTAGTAAAGCTGTTTAGAGACGTTTTATGGTGAAAAAAAAAATGAAGCGTCTTAGCAATCAAAACTCTAAAAAAAAATAAAAAAAGTAACCCAGACAAGGTCTGAGTACATGCCACGCACAGCAAACATTGCACGGAGAAAGCAAATCACTCAACACCAAGCAAACCTGATGTGATTTTTATTCATCAAGTAGAGTAGGTATATATCTATACCGTGGTACACTAGTACAAAGCCTTTTTATGAAGATGATAACACATCACATCTCTGCCACAAGCTTGGACTGAGCCAGTGCCAGATCGAACGTGGTGAAGGAGTGAGGAGCCAACGTGACCTGCATCTGCTCCGCAGCGTTGCTCAGCTGGCTTTTCACCGGCGCAACCTGCAAGGAAGCAAGTTTTGAGTTCAGAACAAGCTCTACTTATCAAGAGGCTTCTTTCAATTCAGAACTAACAAGTTTGATATATGATCATGGGTACAGACCTTGTTTGGGTTACTGAAAGAGTTTTCGTCCATAACGTTGCCAGATGTGAGAACAGTGGCGGTTGATTTGAGCGAGTTGACACTGGCCTGAAGTCCACTTGTGGAAATGGTGAGGCTAACAGTGTCCGACCCAAAGTTTACAACCTGCACAAAAGCTTCTTGATTGAGATCACTTACAGGTTTGTAATCCTTTAGGTGCAGGCTGGATGGATGCTTGGCAGATTTATTTTACTTGCCTTTACTCTAAGGAAGCTATTGTCTGAATCCTGCCACGTAATTGCAGATGCAGCTAGTGAACTTGAGTACCGAGAACTGATATTAATTGGATGGATCATGGCACCACTCGACTCCCGGAAAAGTGTCTGCATCCAGTAACTAGGAGTTCCGTAATGTTGCCAGGAGTTGAAGACAATAGCATCCGGGTTCCACCTGATTGTTTTGTTCAAACACAGTCATCACGGCATTAGATCAACAAGCACACAAGAAACAATTAGAGAATAAAACCATGATGAATACTAACGTTTGATCATTGTTGTTCACAAACAATGGAGCGTAACTTGCCATCTGAACAATATCACTGCAGAGAACCAACAAAAGGTCATCTACCTCACAGTAAATACTATCTTGGTAGTAGAACTGGAGCAGGCCCAAGACAACAAACATTTGAATGTCCAAAGACAATACTTCCACATTTACCAGCAAAAATATCGATTAACCAACTAGCGATCAAAAGGAGAGATCACCTGTTTTTCTCCAGACCAGTAAGGAAAGCAGCTTCAGCCAATGAAGCAAGAAGACTTCCTCTACCTGCATCACTTCTCCAGACAGCGTACTCACTCACAAAAGCCTGTGTTTGAATCATTTCAGTAACATTTTTTTACTGTATGGACAGGATATGGTGATTGGAAATAAGCAAGAAAACAGTTGTAGTTTCAGAGAGTCTTCAGAACATCCAAATAAAATCACACATCACATAAGCTCCATATAAATATTGCTCATAAGGATTGGTCACGACAGACATGGTTTCCGGATCAATGTAAATGATTCATCACAAAAGAGGGCACTCATAAGGATGCATGTGAAAATGAGACTTACCTTGGGTCCACTACGGGATGTTCTATCAAATTGGCTTCTCATGTTAAACAAAGTCTTAGAATCAGTATAGACCTAGAAGAAAAAAAAACACTTTAAATTTAAGAGAAGGCAAGTTGACGTTGACAATGAATAATTAGATAGAACCACAGAGAAAAATGAAAAAGAAAAAAGAAAAACAGACTTGACAGTAAGAACTTTACATGGAAGTCATACAGATCTGCAGGATGGTCTAGAGGTCTAGATGAACCATCGCAGTTTGAAATCATTTGAATATCTGGATAGGCCTCTCTTATAGCATTGTAGAATTTGAGGTAATTACCTGTTTAACAGACATAAATACTATCATTCATTCAATGCAACTAAAAGCAGGCTTCATATGTATGCAAAAGAAAACTATAGGTGAAGTATATCCTTTGCGGACTACCACTGGGAGTTATATTCAGTTTAAGTAAGTCTCTTTGCTAGTATAGGGACAGTGACTGCATAATTGCCCTTGTGCAGAAGACCTTTTCTTTTTAAGGAAACTTGTGCGGAAAAACTTTAACTTATTTAAAGGATGCAAATGAAAATGCAGTTGATAAGTTTACCGCGGTAAAACTTTTTCCCGCAATCTTCATTTCCAATCGCGACATGTTTCACTGGGAAAGGTTCAGGGTGCCCCATTGCAGCCCTAACAGAGCCCCATGTTGAATCTGCACTCCCCCTTGCAAATTCTAGACTATCCAATACATCCTGTAGAAAAACAAACAGTTCAATTCAATAACAATGAACCTAGAACAATTATAAGAACTACCTAAATCTACAGGAGAAATATGGTACTCCCTCTAGGTTGGTAAAAGAAGTCGTGTAGGATGACGACACGGTTTCCAAAGCATAATTTTGACTTCATTTTTTTAAAAAACATATTTATTGAAAAGTGGTATATGTATACTTTTATGAAAGTATACTTCAAGACAAATGTATTCATATGTTTTTCATATTTTCAAACACAACAGCTTAAAAGTTATTCACGATTTATCTTCCCTATGTTTGACCCAAACCTTATCCAAAACGACTTCTTTTACCAACCTCGAGGGAGTATCTTATTGAGTTTATTACTATTCATATAAACAGAACTAATTGATTCATGGACGACCTTGGTAAATGTGAGTGTACAGCCCAAGCTAAGCATCATCACTGTATCTAAACTACCTGAATAAAAATCATGAAGACAGCTAGAAGAGAATAAAACTTCACCATTGTTCAAAACTGATAATATGTGATGGTTCTCACTGTGATATGAGCAATAAAGTTTTAATCTTTTTAGCTCAGTTACACAGGATTTGTAAGTTTCAATCTTGGATATTCTTTCTATCTAACACTGCTTAGTCTACTCAAGGTATACCTTTACAAAAGGAGCAATAGCTACAGTATCAACTTCATCCTGGTGGCTGATTCCTGAGTAAGAGGGAAATTCCATCAGATAAGAAGCCACAGTGAAAGGGATTCAACAAATCTGAAAACAATTACCATTGTTGAATACCCAGATTGGGGCAGCACCCAGGTCCTCTGCAAGCTTTGGTGTAGATTTCAAAGTAATAGTTAGGGGGTGATGATACGAAAAAAAAAGAATGAAGCAGTGTAAACTGGTACCTGAAGGAACTCATAATATCCAAGCCCATCATCAGTCCAGTAATGCCAAACATCCCCAAAGTGTCCAGGCCTCTCTTCCCATGGACCAATAGATTCTCTCCATCTGAATGCATTTCTTAGCCACTCACCTTCTACAAAACAACCTCCTACAATAGTTGCATGCAATCTATCAAATATCTGAAACATCTATGGACATGAAGAACCTGATTTTAAATGTGAAAACACAGTGCATACCAGGAAATCTCAAGAATCGTGGTTTTAAATCCAAAAGCATGGATACAAGTTCTGTCGGAAACCATGTCCCTGTGTGTGTGGAGAGAACCAGCTGTAAATACTCAGATAAACTTTTTGCGCAATGAGAATTACCATACACTAGAAAGAGATCGTTTTTCATTTCTAGGTTTCTGGCAAGATAAATGAATCTAATACATTCGGTACACTGAATAGATAACAAATGTATAAATTCAGCCACACAGGATATCCTTCAGAAGCATTTAATTGGTGGTTACGTTCATCAAACAAACCAAAGCAGTGAACTGGGTGCCATACTATTCTTGTTATGGATTATGAGTGGCCAATAGTTCATTGGTTTGCAGCATGGTAGAGTGCACTAGTGCAGACCATAATAGCAATTTTGCAGTCAAGTGGGTACCATGAAGCACACTTGCACATGATCTTAGCCATCCAATATTCCATTATTAATTGGAAGTGGAATGTAGTCATTAAGGATTTGCTGAAAAGTAGATCCTCCACCTACTGACATAGTTTGATTTGTCACCATCCAGAATTAATTAACCAGTGCTTTATACTCAGAGGTTTAGTACTAATCTTTATTTATTATTCATATTGTAATATTTTATACATGCTTTTTTTCTAGGCCTTAACAGTGTTTTTCACTATGAAGACTAATAATATAATATAACACACCTTGTATGTGTCTTCAGGCATGAGTGATACTTGATCAAGCCATACAACTCCTTTTTTGTTAGTTGTTATTTGAAGCCTTGAAGTTCTATAGGTACCTTTAGCAACCAGCTTCTGCTCCACTTTTGTCCAATTTGATGTGCCAGAAACTCTGCAGCAGTGCAATCCCTTAAGTTATTGTGAATAAGGAAATATTTTCCTCCTTTCTAAACATTGTGAGAGAAAACACTAACGTTATTGTAGCTGAAGCCAAGTTTTGTGATCCATCAGAGCTTGTTAATGAAACTGTTAAATCCGTTGTTTTCGGGGACTTAACATACATAACAAGATCGTAAGCCTTCCCATCTTCTATGTTCTGTAAGATAAAAAATAGTAACATTATAGAAAATAAATAAATAAATAAAGGTAGGAAAACAGGACATGTACTGAATATCTGCCTAACATCAGAACATGAGGGAGGGAAAAATTCCAGACCTACAAAAAAAAAAAATGCATGGAGCTCTGATGTTTGTAATTCCAAATGCTACTTCTACAGCAAAAAAAATCCATGGGGCTCTGATGCTTGTAATTCTAAATGCTACTCCTACTGCTATTGCTATTGTTACTGCTTTTGAAAATTGGCGTCCTAATTAATTAAATAATCAGATTGTTGGTATTAACAACATACTTCTTTATGAAACTATCCATTTCTAATGCTTAAGTGAATAAGAAATACACGATGAAATCGTACCATGCCCCAAAAACCTGGGTTGTAAACACCAACACCACCAGCTGGACAGTCATTACAGAGGACCTCCATCCTCAGAGCAACAATGTTTCGACTGAAACATGATGTACGATCAGTCGTCACGAATATGGAGGAGTCATCTCCAATGATGGACCACGGGTCAATGTTTGATGGAGTATGAGGGCCTCCAGCTTCGAAACCTGAAGTAAAAATCCAGCTCCAAAACCTTGAACATCAACATCCACAGCAGCTTTCGAAACAAGTGCATCTAGTGAAATTTCATAAGGCACACAAAAATCAAGAGTAGCTGAGGTACCTCTGTTATTGACAAGCTCTGCCCATATGCCACCAGCACCTGCATGGTTGATCTCCTACAGTAGGTCATGTAGTGGATTTGGATTATTCTTTCTGATTATAAATATGTGCATCTACCAATGAACTACTACTGCCTCACCTCAAAAAATATCCCGAATAGTGTTTCAGGGATCTTCCGGGCAAGCTGTGGCGAGGCATCAACCTTGAGGGTTGCTGTCTGAGTGGCCTCTATTTCTATTTCAAAAGGGCGACATCTGCAGCCGACGAAGAGAAGCACAAGGCAGAAGATTGTAGCAGAGAAGGCTTGCTTGAGATCCATAGGCTTCTTCCACTTGTGGTAAGCAGCACTATTGCAATGAATGTGTCTGTTGGAGAAATGGAGAAGAGAGTATAATTAGCAGGGTCAGTTGAGTCAGATGGAAACAGAAGCTACTACTAATACAGCATGGCATCTCCAATTTAGTGAGAAAACTGGAGACGCATCAGTACATCAGATCAGAACAATCAAAAGGCAAAACGCAAAGTACTAGTGCATATGGACCCCTCCCCCCCAAAAAATGGATAAACATCGATAAAAACAGTCAACATAAGCTATCTGCTTTACATTCAGCTGTACTACATAGTAGGAAATGAAAAGGAGATGAAATTGATTTGGGAAAGCAGTACAAATACGCAAAGAAGGCCTTTTGAGATTATCTCATCATCAGATAGAAACACATCCAATTAAAGCCGGGGTCCTTTCCTTGTTTTGTTTCACAAAAGAAAGAAACGGAGGAGGCCCTGTTGGGCATTCCATCAAACCACTCGCCTGCACCAACTAACCAGGCAACCACCAACCCAAACAACTCCACCCAAAATCGGCAAACTGAAGACAAAATTCGCAAGCAGAATTGGATGGAGTCTGTCGTCGTCGAGTGTCTCACCATGCATCCACCATCCGATACCTCCTCCTCACCAAATTCCAAAGGAAGAAGAAGTGATCTAGCTACCGGATGGATGCCCGGGGTCCGTCCCCTGCGCCGCTGCGCTTAAGTAGAAGAAGAAGAAGAAGGCGAAGCAGTGGCTTTGAAGGGAAGCGGACTACGGAAGCCACGCGAGGGGTGTGGGGGAGGCAGTAATGGGGGGGGGGAGCTATCGGGTGCCGGAGACGGCGGACGTCAGCTGGGGGGCGCCGCGGCGTGGCCTGGCCTCACTTCACTTGCTTGCCTTGCCGGGGTTCGTTCGGCGGCGGTTGGACGCGCGCGCCTCGCCCACCGAAACGTGGGGCCCAGTGGCTGTCAGCGGCGCGGTCGTCTTATCCGCATCTTGCTGCAAGATTCTTGCATTTTCATTTCTTTTTTAATTCAAGAAAAACAAAGCGTTTGGGTTTCTTTATTATTTCTGCCGGCGTACATGAGAACAATCAAAAGGTATATGACTTTTCATGGCACATTGGCACCTGCTTTTTGGTGGAAATAGAAAGATGTTGTACAATTGTTTCCACGAAGATAAAATGAGAGGAGATATAGGTTTCATAGTTTAAGGCCTTGTTTAGATGGCTAAATTTCTAACCCAACTTTCAAGTTTTTCCACTCTCTCCATCACATCATATTAAATACACCAAAAGACATATCTTTCGGAGCATAAAATGTAGGTAAAAGAAATAACTATTTACGGTTTACATGTATATTGCGAGGCGATTCTTTTTGAGTCTAGTTAACCTATGGTAAGATAATATTTACCACAAACAAACAAAACAAAGCGTCTTCTACAATGTGCTACAGGAGTTCCGACAGTGCTTTTCGTAAGGCCTAATTTCAACTACACATCTTGCATCTTTTCACGGCACATGGATCATAGCAGCTTTTCCACTGCTCACAGTAGCTTTTGCACGGCAGTTGAAACCAAACAGACATTATAAGCTGAGTTATTTGGATCAGCTAGAGCTAATATAAGCATTTAGGGTCCAAACAACTCCTAAAAATTCACATGACATGCTAGCTATGTGACATGGTCCTAGTGTAAGCCTCAGTGAGTAAATTTTATTGAAGGTCCTTAAACTTGTTCTACATTCTTATGCACATCGTGGTACTTCGAAATGAGTTTTTTACACCTCTAAACTCGCTAATAGTACCACATGAAGAGAGGGGAGAGATGGACATGATAGTAGATCAACAAATGTGAGAAGGTTGTTGAGGTTCGCACAAGATGAGGCGGTTGTTGTCGCGACACCATCCATGAACTATTCTAATAACAATAACAACCAATCGATTAGGAGTAGAATATATACCCCATCATCCTGCTAATTCATCATTATTTGACGTGGCACACAACATGTTGTTGCATACTTGTCACCGCCAGACTTAGTCACGCACTCAACAACAGTTTATAACAATAGTAAGAACAATCATAGTGAAGCACTCAACTACAGAGCCGTAGAGGCGACTATTGAATACTAATAGGCTTGGAAGATTAGTAACAGAGAGTATATAATTCATAATTCATAATTGTATTGTCTCTATTGCTCTGTGTGGGGATTACTATTCTAGACGCCCTTCAAGGCTCTTCATGTATTTTGTTAATTTGTTGAGGGTCTTTATGTAACTGCAGATCTAATGATCGATTATATGTTTTTATTTATATATAAATCTAGTAGATACAGAGAGTCCTAGGAGGATAGGCAAATTCCCAGGTGATATATATTATCTTAAGGTCTTAAGGTGACACGTCGTTCTCCAAAGTCCAAGATGTATTGGGTTCATTGTTGCTCCGGATGGCATCAGTAGCGGCGAAGCTAGCTGATGATGGTGTTGTTGTATTAATGTTAATGACTGGTTGTTCGGTAACACATACTTAAAGCTCAAGATCTTTTGTGGTGTTTCATGAATATAGTGCAGGCCACATGACTTGGTTTTAAGATGTAAGGAGTATATGTGGCTTCAAGGTTGAGGGTGTCGCTTAGCATAACCTATATGGAACTACAAACAGTATTGTCAATGTAGTTTTTTTTAACCTCGTTTTTACTCAGGTGCTAACATATCGTTAGAAACAAAAACATGAACACACTTGAGGAACAGAGAGGTCATAATTTGCTCCTCTTCCTGATTACATAATAGGAGAGGTCATAGTTTGTCGTCAAGTGTTAGATGAGACATAAACATTCCTTGTGACTAAAAAAAAGACAGGGCATAGATCAGCCCTATAAAACTTTAACGCCAATTTAAATTTTAATTCTCGTCACGACTCTTGTTAAAAGTCTACAAATTCACATCAAAATTAGAAATATCCTTGCATCAATTCAGCATATTGTAAACAATATTGACATCTATTCTATATATGTACTAAAAACTTACCACACCTTCACCATTACCAAAATAGCTAAAGTGACCCCCTAAATATACATCTAAATTGTTATCGGTCATTAGGAAAATAGCCTGAAGTATAATTCTAGTCCCAGTTAGCACTAGAACAGAGACCTTTAGTATTGGCGGTTCCGGACACGTATTCAATGACGTATATCCAAGCCGCCAATGCTAAAGGCTGGTGATAATGGCAAACAATACATGCGGTTATTAATCCGATAGAGAAAATGAACTTTCAGTGGCGGCTACAGTACAACATCCGCTTGTGTAAAAATTATTGTGACCGGCGGGCGAAAAGTAAGAACCGTCTGTTTATAAAAGTATATCTCAGGCAGCCGAGTAAAGCTGCCCGCATGTGTAACTGTATTACCACTAGCGGACTAAAACGCTTGTGATAATTCTGTTTGCTATGTCGTTTGTCTTTGGCTAACGCCATTTTACACCGGCGGTTCGTCAAATCTCGGAGGCCATGATTAACCGCCCGTTAAATATTTTAACTCTAATTGACACTGTAATGCTAGATGATGATGAGTCTCGATCGATCACCGATCGCTCGCTCTCTGAACGTACGTGGATGGATCGTTTCCTCGTGTATGCAGCACACACGCAACCTCGCATTGCGGCCGTTGCCACACGTACGTACAAATGCGCTCATGCGCATGCCTAGTGGGCCTGATCTGATATCGATCGCGTAAAATTGGACGGAACGGAACCACCGCCAAAACAGAAAGCTAGCCGTGTGTATGATATATCTGATGATGATGTGCGCGTGTGAGAGAGAAAGATGCATCATGATACACATATATCGATTCCATCGTCGCTGCGTACAAGCAATGCAACGTACGTGACATATATCCGATACATAGATCCTTCCTTTTACAAAACTGCACGCCTACGCGTCTCGCGAAAGCGACCATCATATATATCGTCTAGTGTGACGTGTCGTAGCACTAGCTCTAGTTCGCATCGCGTCGCCCTCGCGTCGGCGGCTCGGGCGAACCCTGGCCGCCGCCGCCGCCCCTCCCCTCCCCTCCGCCTTGCCGCCGCCGAGAGCGCCACCGGGAAGCCCGGGCGGCTCTCAGGATGGTGGCGGCGGGGCTGCACCTCGGCCTCGTCTCGGCTCCCGGCGCGGCGGAGCGACGCAGCGGTGGAGGCCGTCCTCACGGTGCTCGGTGGCGGCCGGCGGCGGAGGCGGTTCGGCGGGATCCGGCCTGCCTCCCGATCCGGTCCCCTCGCCTTGGATTCGGTGGCTCGCGGGCGGCGGCGGCGGCGGCGGCCGTCCCGCGGCCGGGCCGTGCCCGATCCGGCGCCTCGGGGGCGCGCGGCGCACGAGCGCGCGGCCCGATGGAGTGGTGAGGTGGCCTCCGCCTCGGGCCACCGGGCCGCGGTGGTGGAGGAAGTGTCGGCGGGGTCTTCGGGCGATTTGGAAGCGATGTGGACGTCGCGGCGGTGGCGATGGAGCGTGGGGCTTTAGGCGGGCAGCGGCGAAGGTCCGACCCATGGTGGCGCGATCGACCGCCCATATCCGGGCGCTGGAGAACCCGGTCGGGCTGATCCGGCGACCCGGGGCGATGGGCATCGCGATGACGTCGACCATGGAGGCGGTTCTCGGGCGGCGGCGATGGTGAAGCATTTGGTTCGGCCGTATCGGAGAACCCGGTGGCGGCCATGGTGGCTTCGGCGGCCGTCAAGGTGGAGGAGTCGTGGAAAGGGGCGGCGAGGATGGCGGCGGACGTCGGCTTTTGTTTTTCAGATCTGTATTTCGGCGATGGTGCACGTCGCCGGGCGGTTGGCGTAACGGCGTGGCGGGAGACATGGCATTGGCCGCTCACTACTACGGCGGCGGTGGCGCTGAGGGCGCCACTTTCCTCGTTGGAGGCGCCGTTTTTTCAAGCGGATCTCTACGGTGAAAACCTACACCGGTTGGGTGGGCGGCGATGGCGTCTTTAGATGGCATTTTTTTCGTTGGAGACGTCGGTGGAAGATCCCTTGGATGTCGGTGACGCCAAAGCATCAAGGTGGCGGCTCATCGCGACACGCTTATGGGGTCTTATCTTTGTTGCGGGGTTACGAGGATCCGAGTCTCCATTGGTGGGACGAGTTTTAGTTGTTTTATTTTTTTAAAAAAAGTGCACCGGTGTTTTCGGGTGACTTACGTCTTACCTATAACTTATTTGTTTTCAGGTTGTAATTTTGTTGGCGCGATGCATCCTCGGATGACTGAAGCCGGAATATAATTTCCATTATCTAAAAAAAAAAAAAAGCTCTAGTTCGCACTTCGCAGGCCGTAGAGCGATCGAGCAGCATTCCCTGATGGCTGATGCTGCTAGACTGATAAACAAAATCGATCGAATAATAGCGCGCGCCCACTTAAAAAGCTGTGTACTTGCCTACTTGTCTCGTGCTGATATATATGCATGCATTGAGTTTGGCCATGCTACTGACGACAAAGCAGAATGAAGACGATCGACAACACGCATGCTGGAGAGCATGGGCCATGCTGGCTTCGATCCAAGCTCGTTCCAAACATATCATCATGCGCGTTGTCTTGTGCTTGCTTCCCCCCAAATCGATCCAACACAGCTAAAGCTAGCTAGCGCTTTATCTTACTTGCCTTTGCGTTGCGTCTACTCCCGTATGCTGTATATATGTGGCATGTCTACGTGTGTACTGTCATCACACTATACTATAAAAAATTTTCCACACTCCTTGTAGTCGGTTTCACGCTCGCTTCGGTGTATGTAGACCCCAGCGCGGCGTGCCCTCTCACGGCGCCACCTATGCATATACCTCGTCTATTATTTTATAAAAAGAATTTTTTTCTTATTCTGGCTCTTGTTGGCCAAGGAGTTTTATTTTGTTGATATATTATCAAGCTAAGACATATAATAAATAATTTCAACTGAAAAGGTTGTTAAATACAAATCTGTTTATCTTGTCGAGTATTATACTTTCATATATAATTAAAGGAAAGACCATGGCAAAGGTATATTGATCTTAGTTTTTTCTTTTACCGGCCTAAGATCGATGAGTAGAAAAGTAAATTAATCCGGTTTATGATAGATAGATAGTCATACAATATACGAGGGGAAAACATTTAGCTGATGCAATTATCCAGTTATACAAGACGAGGTCTAACATTGCATATGCATTAGCTCAAGTGGCACGGATGTACAAGTGAAAATCTTTGAAAAAATATATGTTTTCAAAATGCTAAAGGTGATGGTTTTCTTGTATAAGACCTATTGGAGTTAGCCATTTGGAAACGTTTCAAGATAGAAAGATCAATAGGCCAATTTTAGTACCACCGGAGTTTAATTGGGTGACCCTAACCAGATTAGTTCGATCATCATCGGTGCTCTCCAGTGGCCCACCCCAGAGATCGAGTGGCACCGAAGTTTAGCCTAATGTGTCCTCCCTCTGTCCTTAATTAGTAAATGTCGTCCTAGGGGTTCTTTTGGGTGTCTAGGTTGAAAGCATGGTCTACGTATATGGATGTAAGCTTGGCCAGGTTCACTTCAGGTCACATGCACTTGGCAGGAGTCTACAACGACGTTTAAAGCCTAGTTTTTCGAACCGGACCGGTGATCGAGCGGTGAGAATTTGTCGGTCTGATGGTTCATTGGTCCAACCGCTTAGAACGGTTGAACCGCCGGTCCGATAAGAACGGACTGTTTTATCGAACCGGCCACAAATAATTTGAACCGGTGTGTATATATATATAATGATTTAATTAATAATCGACATTCAAGCAATATATATTTATATAATTATATAATTGACAAATTCAACAACACAATTTAATTGTACTACAGCTCAGACTCTAGTACACAGAATCACACATGAAAATATAGCCATATAAGATGAATTGTCTTAAAATTGAAAATACAATGTGTGTGATAACCAGATCTGGAAATTGCTCATATAATATAACAGACACTAACAAGTACTCCGTAACAACTAACAAGTCAAGTAATTCAATATTTAAATAAAAGAGTGAGGCATTCACTAGCGGCAGCCATGGCTGCCATGTTGTCAGCGTGCATGTGCAGCGGTAGAGGACTAGAGGAGTGGAGGCGTCGAGCAGCAGAGGAGCAGAGGAATCGCGTACAGCAGCGGAGGAGCAGAGGTGCAGCAGCAAAGTCTTTGCAGCCCGCCCACGGCCACGGCCGGCGCTCGCCCGCTGGAGTGCCGACAGCGCAGCAACCGCCTAGCCCCGTCGCCCGCCCGCCGGAGTGCTGTGCCGGAAGTCTTGCAGCCTGCTGACCGCCTGACGATGCGTCGCCGCCGCCCCAGATGCAGATGAGCCGCCGCCGTCACCACCAGACACGGGAAACTGGAAAGTGGATTTTTTCCCTCCCTCCACGCGCCCAGTATAACTAAAGGCCAGTTTAACATAATTTTCCAATAATACCCCTGAATGAATCTCCTTCTACTGAGCTGATAGAGGGCACTTTTGGCTATTTTAAAAAACCGCCCGGTTCACATAAAACCGGTTGGTTCAACGGTTCTATCAAAACCAGCCAGTTCAACCGGTTTTTTCGGTCCGAATGCATGGCCGATCTTTTAAGTGAATCGGACGGTTTAGGCTCGGTTCGGTCTTTTAGCGGTCGAATCGCCGGTCCTGGCCCCGGTTCGAAAAACTAGGGTTTAAAGCGGGACCGAGGGAGTAGAGCATTGTTGGTT
This sequence comes from Hyparrhenia diplandra, assembly GCA_015847255.1. NCBI lineage: Eukaryota > Viridiplantae > Streptophyta > Magnoliopsida > Poales > Poaceae > Hyparrhenia > Hyparrhenia diplandra. Next base: position 15,197 of record JADLZK010000002.1, read on the forward strand.
TTTAATAGTAGGAACCCTAACTTAATTTCGGTGCCACCAGAGAGATGGGCACCAAAGTTTATGTGTTGATCAAGGAAAAATGGTGAGAAGAAGTTTAAAATGGGCAGTACATCTCTCCGATGGTAGCATTGAAGTGCTCACTATAGCTTAATTCCATAGAGCATGTTTTTGTGCGCGCAAGGCTTGAGAGCTCATTGGAATTCTGTAGTGTTAACCACACACCGGTGGCACTAGGCGATCATGTTTGCTACGATTTTTGTACTTTTGGTGATCACCGTCTCTAGACGGCTTGGATCAACCATGACTCCATGAAGCACTCAATTGGAAATTGCGAGGTACTGGTGCTCCGGAGATCGATTGATGCTCTTGTTCTCATCCTCATCGGAGATTTGCAAACACCAACTTAAGTGGAATCGGGACTTGAAATGCACCTTGTGATCAAGACTATGCTCATATCAAGCCCAGCCTTTTTGGGATGGTTTAGTTTAGTAGAGGTGCGGTGATCTAAGGGCTTGCCTCGATGTGGATGTAGCTAGGTGACAGGCAAGTAACCAAGTCAAGAGATACTTCTTGTGTCATCTTATCATGGCTCTAATTGTCCATTTTACTCCTTTACTTGTTCAATTCATAGAGTAGGGTACGTTAAAAATGCATAGTAGGACTTGTCATCCTATTCTAGTGATGACACGACTTAGAAGCGATTATTTCTTCTCTCATTTAACACCACAAACTAATAGGAGAGTCATATGAAAAAATTTAGAAAAATGATAATTTATCTAATTGAGAGGTACTTCCTCCATCCCATAAAGAATCACGTCATGGGGTTGGGCGCAAGTCAATCTTTTTCAATTTTGATTAGGTTTATTTATAGAAAATAAATGCAACAATTATATGCCGAAATAATCTTATTATGAAATTATATTCAATGATCTATCTAGTGATACTAATTATGTATTATACTCTCCTCATCCTAAAGTATTAGTTATTCTTAGAATTTTGGAGAAGTATTAGTTATTCTTAGAATTTTGGAGAATCAAAGTATTTCAAGTTTGACAACTTTATAGAATAAGATAAGATATAACATTTTAGGATGTCAACTAAGTTGTTATTAGATTTTTTGTTAATTATATTTTCATAGTATACCTATTTGAGGTTACAAATCTTTGTAGTTCTCTCTATAATTCGGTTAAACTTGAGATTTTTTTTATTGTTCAAGATTCTTAGAATGACTTATAATTTGAAACGGAACGGGGAAAGTACATATTAATATTTTAATATAGAATTGGTTAAAGCTTGAAAACTTGACTTCTATGAGCAATTTTTTTTTTGATTGTTCAAGATTCTTAGAATGACTTATACTCGTAATTTGAAACGGATGAAATATATATTGATATTTTTAATATAGAATTGGTCAAAGTTTGAAAACTTAACTTTTCAGATCAGAAGCGAGAATGAGCAAATTTTTTATCGACACGTGTTCTTCTGTTATTATTTAGAAATGGGGATTCAGATAACTTTATTCTTTGACTTGTTGTGAAAAAAAAAAACTTTTATTATTTGACTTCATAGTTTTGGCAGGAGAGAGAAGAGAAAAAAACGAATCCCCAGCAGGAGCAGGTGGTCTCGTCTGATTGATGTGATCCGACACTCCCGTAACCCCAGTCCTGGCCGCCGCCGCCGCCGCCATGGCCTCCGGCGACGGCGACAAGGACGTCCTCCTCCTCGTCCACCAGGTCCCCATCGACATGGAGGAGGGTCCGGCACCCCGCCTGGCACACCTCCTCCCGCCGCTCCACCACGCGCCGCCCCCGCCCCCGCCTCCCCCCTTCCGCTCGCCGCCCCCGCCGCAGGCCGTCGCATCCGCCGAGCACCGCGTCTCCTTCCGCGGCTGGCTCGGCATCCCGCGCCACTGGGACGACTGGGTCGCCAAGCTCCAGCCCCTCCACGGCCGCCTCTGGCGCCATCTCGGCATCCACGACGCCGTCCTCGCCTCCACCCTCCGGTACAAGCGCGACGCCTCCGCGGTCCTCCACCTCGCCTCCTTCTGGTGCCCCGCCACCTCCACCTTCGCCTTCCCCTGGGCGGAGGCCACCGTCACACTCCAGGACGTCGCCGTCCTTGCCGGTTTCCCCGTCCTCGGCGCCCCGGCCCCGGCGCCGCTCCCGCCCCAGTGGCGCCCCGACGAGGCCGCCCTCAATGGCGTGCGCCTCGCCTTCAACCGCAGCTCCTGCAAGAAGGCGCACCACTCCGCCTGGGTCAAGCACTTCCTCGCCGACGACAGCGCCAGCGACCCCGTCTTCGAGCACTCCGCCTTCCTCGCGCTCTGGCTCACGCGCTTCGTCCTCCCGGGCCACCCGGAGTCCACCATGCGCCAGGCCGTCTTCCCCATCGCCGTCCGCCTCGCGCGCGGGGGAGCGCGTTGCCCTCGCCCCCGCCGTCCTCGCCTCCATCTACCGGGACCTCCGCGAGATTAAGGCCTTCCTCCTCGCCGCGTGCGCTGCCGCCACCGCAGGAGACACCGACATGGTCTCCTCCTTACCCGTCTACTCGCCCCTCCACATTCTTCAGATTTGGATGTGGGAGCGCTTCCCTGCCCTCAGGCCAACAAAGGTGAACACACTCGTGGCGGGCGACCCGCTCGCTGCTCGGTGGCATGATCTGAGCAGGAAGCTCAACCCGGCGCAGATACGTCAGGCCCTCAACACAGGATACAACTTTGTGTGGCGGCCTTATGTCAGCTCCATGGAGCACACTGGGTGGGTTCACGGCAGTGATCTAGCCGGGAATGATGAACTGGCATCACTTGCACATTTCTTGCGCCCTTGTGAGCTCGTGGGGATGGATTGCATTGAGCAGTACCTCCCGCATCGCGTTGCCAGACAGTTTGGACTGGACCAAGACGTGCCCGGGGATGTTCCCCGTGCCAACCAGGTTTGGGCGATTGCTTGGCAGACCTACCAGCTGGAGGGTAAGAATGTGGCTTTCTTCATCCCTCACTCTGAACCTGGGATCACAGCACGATGCGCGGAGTGGTGGAGGCAGCAACTTCTGCCTTCTCACATTGATGCTGCAGCAGCAAGTGCACCACTAGAGTGGAGGCCTTCCAAGCGCAAGGTGAAAAAGACACCAGCGGCCATGGAAGCTGAGGCTGAGAAGGAGCGGAGGATTAAGAAGGCCCGTGTCTCTCCTGCTACTGACAAAAAGCGCAAACTTGAAGAGTTGTATGATGCTAAGTTGTCGGATTGGCTTCCAACCGCAAAAGAATGAGATTCTTGACACCACTAGTGACATGGGATCAGAGGAGGCTTTGTTGCCTAATGTTGGAACTACCAATGATGATATTGTGCTACTTATGCCAAGTAAGCAGACAACAACTGCACCTATAACGGCATTGATGGATAACAACATGACCCTAGCTCTAGGAGAGAGGAAACTTCATGGTTGATGAGCCTGCAGACATCCCAAGTGAACCTGAAGCTGGTGTTCCTGCAATGCTGGAGGAGGAAATAGATAAAATTCCTGGTTATATCTTTTGATATCCCAGATAAGCCAGAGGAAGGAGCCACTGCAGTAATGGAGGAGCAGAAGGAAGCTACTAGTGTATCTGATAGATCTGAAGAAGTTAGTGCTCGGTCATAAAAGAAGTAGAAGAAAAGGTTGCAATAGAGGGAACTATTTGTGTTACAGGGATGAATCCATCAGGAAAACACAACAAAGCAATTGTAATGGACACAGATAAAAGAAATGCAGTTCAAATGAATTTGGAAGGGCTGCTGAGGAAGCAACTGAAGCTGTGCCACAGAGCCAACATGAAGCTGATGTAGGTGTTATGAACAATTCTCATGATGCAGTGGCTTTGCATGAGGAGGCTGCTCTAGTTGAGCCTACAAATGATTCTACTGGATGTCCTGTGGTATCTCACATATTGCAAGATAGTAATGTTGCTGGTGATTCGGGCAAAAATGATTATGAAAATATTTCTTGTAATTTTGTTGAGGAACAGAAGGAGATTTCTTGTGCCGAAGAGATTGCTGGAGAAAACAGTCGAATGGGTGAGAAAGAAAGAGAGGAAACCCTTCATGAATCTCCTCAACTAGAGACAGTACAATGTGTGCAAGACATCGTTCTTGTGGAAACAGAATATGATGTTGAGCAAAAGATAGTTCATCCAGCAGTGGAGGATGTAGTAACTTCCAATAGTATGAGTCCAGCTCTCCTTGGTGTTCCTGAACCAGAAAATGCAGAACTCAATAAACATCCTTGTCTAGCAAATAAAGATGCAGAAGATATACCCGTGGAAGTTGCACAAGGAGAAGAAGTGGAACTGGAACAAATTAGTACTTCAGCAAAGGGAGGTGCTGAGGAGCATGAGGAATTTTCTGAAGTCGATCACATGGGCACAGCAGATGCTAAGTTGCATTTACACTTAAATTCTGAGGTGCCTGTGGAAACTGATGAAGTAGAGCGTAAAGAAGTCGACAGTACTATGAGACTAACTGTGTGCGATTCTGATGAGAAGCTTCAAGATGTCCCTGAAGTTGGTTACACAGAAGATCAAAACATTAGGGGGCTGGTAGTGAATACAACTGAGAGGAAACCTTCAGAAGTCTCCCAAGCTGAGCCTACAAAAATGGAAGATTCTAAGGATTTCATGGAAGAGGATACAGACAAATCTGAAAATGTTCCTGGATTAGAATGTACAGGATTGGAGGAAAGTCATGGAGATTTGATGAAAGAGGGTACAGATAATAAGTCTGAGAATGTCCCGAATTAGAAAATAGAAATACAGGATTGGGAGGAACTCATGGACCAATAGAGGATACTGATGGTAGACTCAAGGAAATTCATGATGTCAATTCAGAACTGGAAAAACGCAATGTGCATGACAGCGATATTGATAGATCCGAGGACATAATGCAAATAGATCCACTAACACAGGATGAAGCTAGGTGGCTGGCGAAGGAAGAAACTGAAGATAATACTATAAAAGTTCAAGAAGTACAGTATGAACAATTAAGAAATGCGGCTCCCGAATTAGAAAATACAGGATTGGGAGGAACTCATGGACCAATAGAGGATACTGATGGTAGATTCAAGGAAATTCATGATATCAATTCAGAACTGGAAAAACGCAATGTGTATGACAGCGATATTGATAGATCCGAGGACATAATTCAAATAGATCCACTAACACAATATGAAGTTAGGTGGCTGGCGAAGGAAGAAACTGAAGATAATACTATAAAAGTTCAAGAAGTACAGTATGAACAATTAAGAAATGCGGCTCTGATTCAGGAGGATACCAAGGAAAAGCCCTGTGCTGATAGCAAGGATCTATCAGAGAATGTTGTGGATCAGTCCAAAGAGGTTGATAAATTGAAACAAGCAGGAGAGGGCTGCCAGGTGTTAATGGAGAAAGACATGGAGAATACTAGTGATGCTCTTGTACTAGAACAGACAGAAGATGGTCACAGAAAATCGTTGATAGAGACAAGTATGAATAACCATAGTGAAATTACTCTAGTTGAGCAGTTGGATGGACAAAGCAAGGCAGTTACAAAGACAAGTACTGAGGAAATTCATGGACAAACCATTAAATCACAAGAAAAGGAGTTTTATAAGGATGTGGCAGAAGATTCAAATGACTCAACCAATGATAAGGATGAGGTAGAAGATTCAAATAATTCAGTCAATGCTGAGATGCCATGTAGTTCAGCTACTGTACAGTTAAAAGAAGATAATTCAGTCAATGCTGAGATGCCATGTAGTTCAGCTACTGTACAGTTAAAAGAAGATAAGCTGGAAGTTATTCATGAAGGCAAGATTGAGGAGCCATGTGTTCAGGATGTTGATCTGATTAATCAGAGGGAAGCATCATCTGATGCAACTGCTATGGAGATTGAGGTAGTATCTAACCACAAAATCTTTTTGAATATGCATGAGGTGTGCTTGTAGATGTCTGTACTTCTGTTAACTACTAATTAATCTGACCATGCTTTTTGCAGGCAGTGGCTCTGGAACAGGACAACAGAATCATACACAAGAACATGGACTCAACAACAGTGGAAGGCAGCCACATGCTGGATAGTGGACTGAATTCTGATCTAGACAATGTTGATGAAACTCATGCAGCACAGGAAATTGAAAATCAGGAAATTTTGGACGTGGACATGGTGAGCATGCCTGCAGAATATATGCCTTGATCACCTTTCTCTATTTGCTATAACTTTGTTGAGACCACAGCTTAACTAAATCATGATATTTGGTTGTTTGCAGCAAGTAGCAATGGATGAAAGACAAGATCTACAAGCAGTAACTGGAAATGACAAAAGGAATATGTCAGAAGATACAGGTACAAGTGTTTGTGGTGAATATCAAATTAACTCAACTGGTACAGAGGATGTCAAATCTACCAAAGGATTACAGAACCAAGAATGTTTGGACCAGAAAGAAGTGAGTGTGCCTGCATTGCAATATTTTTTTTTTTTCATTTGGTAACCTTATCTGATTCCTAAAAATATGGTTGTTTGCAGCAACTATCAAGAGAGGAAAGACACAACTTAGGAACTACAACTGAAAATAACAAAATGAATATGTTAGAAGATGCAGACGTTCTTGTCTGTGGGCAATATCAAAATGGTCCAACTCATACCAAGGTAAAGCCTACCAAAGGAATACAAAACGAAGAGCTTTTTGAATGACAAAGAAGTGAGTCCACCTAATATAGCTCTTTTGTTTGATTTGACCTATGTTTTCTATTTCTATGCTCCCTCTGTCCCAAAGAGTATCATTCTAGATTTGTCCTTAAGTCAACTAACTTAAGTTTGACCAATTTATAGAGAAGATTATCAATATTCACGAGACCAAATATGTAATACTAAGAAAAAGATATTTCATGATGAATCTAATCATCCTTATTTATTAATACCATAAATATTAATATTCTTTTTGTATAAACTTGGTCAAACTTAAGATGGATTGACTTAGGACAAAAGCTAGAATGACATACTTTTTGGGACAGGGGAGTGATAGATTAGTGGAACTTGATAATACTCTTTTGCAGGACCAGGTAATGGATGAAAGAGTGGAGTGTGAAGTGACAGATGGAAGTGGAGTATCCAATGAAGAGGCCAGTAAGCTTGGTGGTGGAGTGAATACCTCTGGAGTTGCAGTGGATGTTAGTGATCCAGTGCTAAACAAAGGAAGCCTGCAACACAGAGGAGGCAAGTACATTTTCAGAATCTAAATCTTTGTGGCATCGTTTGGCACAGCTCCTCCAGGTCAGCAGGCCCCTATTTCATTTTGGGGTCTGGCTCCTGCTACAGTGCCTTTTGGCTCCTGCTGCAGTGCCATTTCCAAGAGGAGCTGGAGCTGGCATAAAACCAGCTAAACGGGGGCCTAAATATGGTTCACTGTGATGAACTTGTTCTACAGTTGCAGGCAAGGGAGGATAAGCAGCACCATGGAGTTGGACATGCGAATGAGAAGAGGATTTTGGAAGACACTAGTATGATTGATACTGGTGAATTGAGATCTGATTCAACTGCTATGGAGGTTAGCATGGCTGGGTTAAGAGAGGGAACACTCAACCAGTATGCTTCAAGTTTGGAGAAGGTGAGCACAGTTGCATTTTCAATGTAATTTTTCCTTTTGTGTAGCTGATGCATCTCAGTCACAGGAAGAAGCAGTGCAGGAGAAGCATGATCAGGGTGTGGTAGATGAAAACACAAACAGTGGTTCAGCTGACATTGATGCACTTGAATGTGAAGGAGTGAATCCTGATGTGGCCATGAAAATGTTTCATGAAACTATTCTTACAGCAGAAGCTGTCAATGTAGCTGGGTCTAAAATTTCGTCTGAGAACAAGCAAAAGGAAGCACCCTTTGAATGTGAAGGAGTTCCTGATGTGGCCATGAAAATGTTTCATGAAACTATTCTTACAACAGAAGCTGTCAATGTAGCTGGGTCTAAAATTTCGTCTGAGAACAAGCAAAAGGAAGCACCCTTTGAATGTGAAGGAGTGAATCCTGATGTGGCCATGAAAATGTTTCATGAAACTATTCTTACAACAGAAGCTGTCAATGTAGCTGGATCAAAAGTTTTGTCTGAGAGCAAGCAAAAGGAAGCACCCTTTGAAGCACACTCTATAACAGAAGTTGAAGGTTCTGAATCAAATGAATCTGCAAGAAAGGAGCCTGAAGGAGCTCTTCCACAAGAGCCTAGAAACCTGGTAAAAATTAAGCAAGAAAGTTTGGAGAATGGAACTGAGATGCCCATTTTTAGGGAGAACGACAAAGCTTCTGGAAAACATCAGAGCTCAGCAGAGTTTGTAATTGCCCCTTCAAATATAGATGAACGGGGTGATAATGATATTCGATGGCCTGATGAATCAGCAAGAGGCTACTAAAGGTTAACTTCTGATTCAATAAACACAGTTCGCTCCATCAAATTTGGCAAGCCAAGTAGCGAAGAGGTTAAGAGAACACAGAACGCCAGGTCTATGTATCTTAAAGATATCAAGGAATCATTGGGTAGAATCCGTGCTGAACCATCAAACAGGGCACATACAACCAGTGCTGGGTACCACTCTCGGAATGCAGTTCAGGATCCAATTCCATCTTGCAAGGAGATCAAAGTGCCTTCGCGAGACAGCGCAAAGGGATTTTGGAAGGGATCGTGCACTAGAGTTAGTGGTTACAAGTCCACAAGAAGAGACTCGATGGAGGCAAGACCAATACGCACTTCAAATTTTAGAAGATGTTCAAAATTCTCGGATTGCTGAGAAATCTAGGATGGAAATGGAGATCAAAGTACTGAAGGCGCAAGTTAGTAGCATGGAGAGACAAGTGATGAACTTGGATCACTTCTCTTATGTACAAATGGGTAGAAGATCTGCATAGTATGGTTATGCATTCACAGCTACTTTGATTGCATATTAGAGTTCAGTTGTTTGCTTCTGAGATTTCTCTTGGGTACAAAATCTTGTATGTTAGCATCCAACTTAAGAAATGAGAAGCATATGCTAAGGTTACAGTTTGTACTGTGCATGACATCTGAAACTTCGATTTGGTTCTAAACTTATTAGTGTTTAGCATTTAGTAAGCTGATAACCATCTTGCTTGTGCATCTGTGGTCGCATACTGCATTACACATGTGCCGCTGAACCTAGCACTTTTGGTCACATATATGCTGCTGGAACATGTAACACTTTGTCTGATGCTGAAAATATTCAGCTTTGGTCACATAAATGCTGGCAGGCATTATTTGCTCACAGTTATGCTAATAGAAAATATCATGCATGTGTTTTGCTAAAAAAAGGAGTGAGTTTGATCATACAAATGCCTGCTAGAACAAGCACTGTTCACCTTTGTGATGTTGGAAATACCTTACTAGCAATGTTTTTGTACATAATGTCAAGCTACGTTTTCACAGGTTTAAGTCCATTCCTAGACTTAGCCCCTCTCCCTTTGGCTAAACATTCTGATGTGAAGTTTCCTAGTTTACCCTTGATGGGTTTGTTGTACACCTTTGCTTACTCTTATCTATATATGTTAAGATAGTAGGGGTATTCCTACCGTATTCCCCTAAAAAAAACAATCTAATCCTTTCTGATGTATTGCAGATGGGTTATTATTAGACAATTTTCTGATTCAAGTGTTTGTTCTCCCAAGTGTTGCTATTTATGTTTCATTTGGCAACCTCAAGTTGCAAACATGAAGTGACTGTAATTGCCTACTTGGATGTAAGGAAAAACAAAAACTTTGTTTAAGAATAGAATGTTTGAATGTTTTGGCCGAACTTCAATGGCTATAGAATTATCCATAACCATGCCCATGTTCTGTTCCTAGTGTGCGTGCTGCTGCCATCCAGCTTGCTGGTGAAGCGAAGCTCATTTTGGTTCTAGTAGAAGTGAAAATGTGCCCATTAGTTGTCAGCATTCACCTCACCTGTTCCTATGAGTTTTTAGCTGTTAGCACTAAGCACCTAATGGAGGAGAGAACAGATAACATTTTTTTTTTCATTAGAACTTTGCGAGCTTGCTGTCTCTGTCATGAGGTCATCGTTTCAGCGTGAGACAACAGGAGCTGCCGTCGAGACTCCAGCAGATCAGCAGCACTCCAGCACTTGAGATTGTGAAAGAATAAGGGGTAAGCCTGTTGATTCACATGGCCATACAATGGAAAAAGGGTAGGCAAATGGGAGAAGCTCAATGTTTCCTTCAATTGGCAGAAGGGCAAATTTCTGGCCTGCTATAACTGATTTTGCTGCACCAAAATCAACCTAGCTTTAGTCTTTCTTTATTTATATATATATTTATGAAAAATTGTTCATTTTATCTGATTTAATCGAATGGTTCCCTTCTCCTCTATTGAATCTATTTTTCGCCAATCCTCTTCCTCATCCTGTGAATCCTCACCATCTGAGCGTTGCCGACCAAATCCCTGTCCTCTGGCCGCTGGGTGCCCCACGGGCCTTGGTCCTGGCCTCCAGCGTGAGACATGCCTAGCCTCTACAGTAAACTGCGTGAGGTGGCCGCTCGAACCCATGACTGGCACTTCGGTGAGCTAGCGCTCAACCAACTGCACCAAGCCTGCCCTTCAATTTTCGAACCTATGCAGATGCTAATTTACAACTGGATGATGAAGCTTTTGTTTGGAATCATTCAAAAGCTTGTAAGTATGTTTTTAAATATTGATTAAACTTACTGCTTTTTCATCTCATAATGTTGATATCTTTTTTCTGTTTCACATGGTAGCAATTTGTTACATAATTACATCATTGTTGCTATATATTGATTAAACGCCCCTTTCATAGAGTTCACTGATGAGGGTAATTATATCCATATATATCCAACCATATTTCAGTTTTCTTACCTTGCATAATAAATCTATTATTCATTGGATGATAAACATCCATGTTCCAGAGGGTGCAAGGGCTGCTCTAAATCTGTCAGGGACTGTAATTGGATATTATCCTGTCTGGGTTCTGCCATCAAAAACTGCCATTGCACCAGTCAACCCAACATTCCTACCCAGGGTATGCACCCTTCAGGAATCAACATGCTTGTCTTAAGTTCATGGCTCCAGGTTCATGCTTGTATCTGGTATGGTCTCTAAAATGTTTGCCACTTTTCTGTGATCTGCAGTCTGATGATGAACGTGAAATGTGTGCAACGTCTATTTACTGCACAAACATTAACAAGAAGGTTTGCTACCTACACTCATGCTACCACTAGGTATTCATTATGTCATTGTTCTATTTTTAATATAATGCACTTACTGCAGGTCAGGTCACTCAGGCAGATCTGGAATTATTCTTTGAGCTATATGTGGAGAGGTTGGTCATTCTTTACTTCAAACATCATTTCCCTTACAGTTGGTGTTGCTAAATGTTTTCAGAAATGACAATTCAACCAGCACAGTATCGTTGGCTCATTGCAATGACTGCTACAAGTCTTTCGACTGAGGTTGCTTGGTGACTACTATCATTCTACTCATATCGCTTTTGTGGAATTTGTGATGGTTAGCTAGCATACCTTCTTCATTTTTGTGCAACTTTTTGTTTTGAGGCAAATATTTTGCGCAAAAAATGCCTGCCGTGCGCATTTTAAATATTTTTTAGCATTATTTGATGGGTGAGGACACATTACACATATCATCTCCAGATACTAAAATGCTAAGAATGTTGCTTGAGAAGCATGCAGTAACTTTTCTTTGTTGCAGAATATCCTGTACTGTTCACATATAAGAAATTTGCATCACTGATTTTATTTTCTAGGCAGCTAGTGTTTCAGCTTTGGAATCCCAAATTAATGGAGTTGGAAATGGATGTGCAACGAGACTTGTCATGTGTGCTGAGATTTAGCTCACAACCCAACTTAATTAGGTAGAGAACAGTTTCAGAACCTATCATTTTGAGTCAAAATTGGAGAACATTAGAACAATGAGTTTGAATCTTTGTTTTCTCATTTAAAGCTTTACCTGTAACTATTTTCTTCTGTTATATAATATTTCCCTAGGAATTGTTAGTGGTTTAAGTGAACAAAATTTGGTTGGTCAGTGCCTCCAAGTTAAGGTCTGCTGTTCAAATGTCTAATTCTACATGCTAATCTACATTGACTGTTTAAGACTGAGCCTTGAGATAAGTGGTCCTAACTCTAGTAGAAATGTTAACACCTGTGCCTTCTCATCAATGTTTACTCAGTAGTGTGACCTTTTTTTAATTAAGATATCATCACTACTCTCTGCTAGTATATAAAACTGATCTGTTGTTCTTTCGCACCGTCTTACTGCCTCGATCTTTCTGGTTGCTTCCATTCCACGTTACTTACTACTGTTACCTTGTTCTTGTGGTGCATGTTGTTCTATTATTCGGATCCCTCCCTGTGGTGAGTGGTGACTGGATGTTGTTGGCTTTATTTGTTCTGTTGTTTTCTGTTCTGTTTTTTCCTGTAACCAACCAACCTCTATATGCATGCATTGTCTAAGCTTTTGCTCTGAAAGAAGCAAATCTAAGTTGTCCTGTTCTATTCTGTGTTGTAACCAACCAACCTCTATTCTTGTTCTTGACGTTGATGTTGTTGATACCGGTACTAGTGGTCCTGATTTTGACACCTAACCTATGTAATCTGAAACATGCAGCTGAGGCCGTCATCCTTGGATTCCAGCACTACATTGTGATGCTTGGCACATCCGTCATCATCCCAAGTGCTCTTGTTACCCAGATGGGAGGAGGAAACGTGAGCAATAAACCAATCACCTCTCCATGTTCTGATTTCCAAGATTTGGCAGCCAGCTAGTTTTGGAATTGTGATGTCAAAAGGGCTAAACTATCTGTTCCTGTGCCTTCTTTCTGACTGGTGCTAGGAGGAGAAGGCCAAGGTGATTCAGACGCAGTTGTTTGTTGTCGGCATCAACACCCTGTGACAGTCTTTCTTTGGGACTCGCCTCCCTGCAGTGATGGGTGGATCCTACACCATCGTCGCGTCCACCATTTCCATCATCATGGCTGTCCGTTACAGCAATGAAGCAGACCCTCATGAGGTTGTTCAGAGTTCCCCTGTAACTCATCTCCATTGTCGCAGCCTCCAATGGCTCTGAGTTCACAAGGCGTTTGCTCACTCATGTGCATAAATTCTTGCGGACCATGCGAGGAACACAAGACGCTCTAATCATTACATCGACAATTCAGATCATACTTGGTTTTAGTGGCCTTTGGCGTAATGTCGTTAAGTAGGGAATCTTGGCTCTAACTGTCACCTTCTGCTTAAACATGGTACTTCTGTAGAATTTCAGTTTGTGCATTTACAGAGTTCTCGCCTCTTTCACAGATTGCTAAGCCCATTGTCTACTGTACCTCTGGTCTCGCTAGCTGGATTTGGGTTATATGAGCTTGGGTTTTCAGGGGTAAGCATTATCATGTTACTAATTCAGTATTCTGATGTGGCTGTCACATTGTTTCTTTTTAATTTTACCAGTTCCTACTGACTTAAGATCCATTTGGCTTCAGGTTGCTAAGTGTGTAGAAATTGGGCTTCCAAAAATCATTCTAATGCTCATATTTTCTCAGGTAATAAAGTCCATTGTTATAGCTCTCCATACACCTCAGACACATTACAGCTGAACTCATGTACTGATGTATTTGTCTTGTGTGCAATAGTTACCTCATGCTGTCCATGCTGCAAAGCCTTTGTTTGACCGTTCTCGGTGATTTTCACAACTGCAATTGTATGGCTGTATGCATACATTCTCACAGTTAGCGGTGCATGCAAGAATGCCCAAACAAAGACACAAGTCCATTGCCGTGTTGACCTTGGTAAGGAGTTCGATTCTGATTGCATTACCTTGTGCTTTTGAGCTTTTTTGTACAATTTCTTACAGAATAGAGGTACCTCCTACAGTTCTTGTTTGTGGCTGTCAACATGTGATTATACATCTTCTGACTGCACCAAATATATATTTTTAGGATTAGTGTTCCATACCCTTTCCAATGGGGGGCCCCAACATTTGATGCTGGTGAATCATTTGCAATGATGGTGACTGCATTTGTTGCTCTTGTTGAGGTTTGTCTGCACAGCTTTACCCAAAATTGAAAAATAAGTGTGTCATAATTACTAGTGGTCTAATAAGCAGTTTGCTACCCTTTGGGTAATCTGGGGCCTTCATTGCTGTGTCAAGATATGCAAGCGCGACTACGGTACCTCCTTCAATTCTTGGTCGTGGCATTGGTTGGCAGGTAACCGTCTTGATTTCGTCAACCAGAATCACCATTTTGTTTCTTTTTCTTCGCGGTCAGAACACAACATGGTCTCACCGTTTGCAATTCTGCAGGGCATCGGTACTTTACTGGGTGCATTTTTGGGACAGCTAATGGAACTGCAGTGTCAGTGTAAGTGTAGTGTAGTTCCTTTTTCTATATAAAAAAGTGTAGTGTAGCTATCTAGTGCACTGATTGCTTGGGGTACTGCTTTTCTCTAATAATTTGTTTTGATATTTGCAGTGAAAACGCTGGTTTGCTTGCTTTGACACATGTTGCCCCCCCGTAGAATAGTCTAGATATCTGCATGCTTCATGATGTTCTTCTCTATCCTTTGTAATTTACATTTTTTTGTTTCTGACTCTGGGTATATGAAATTCAGTGTCCAACTAAAAGGAATCACTAGTAAGACACAAACTGACACTCCTCATAGCTCGCGCTCTGTTCCTGAATTCGATTATCATGGCTGACTGGCTTTAAATTTGTAATTTGACTTTCAACACTATTATTAGACGCGCTCTGTTCTGTTTTTTTTCCTGTAACCAACCAACCAACCTCGTGAGGAATTCCTTCACCCTATTTGTTCTGTGTTTTCGCCGTGGGGAATTTTCCCTTTCTTGACTGGCAAGTTTGCTTCATCTATCTCTTGGCTGTGATTTCCGCCACGTCAGCCCCATGAAGTGGAAGATAAGAAAAATGATAATCTTGCAGATTTTTCTTCACGTACAGGTGTTCTTTTTGGCTATTCGTAAAATAAAATGGATGACAACAAAAATAGAAAATCTTCCAAAAAAACAAAAAGTGGAAGACAACAACCATACATAATCCCTTTTTTTTTTCCCCATTGATTTCCTTACACTTCTGGCCTGAGCCCATTCCTTTGATCCAGCCCAGTCCAAATAAGCAGGCCCAACTAGCCAGCCTTCTCCGCTTCTTTTTTCTTTCTTTCTTGCCAAGATTTCATTCATTCTAAATATAAAATAAAAAGGAAAAAAAGGAAGAAAAAAAGAAGAGCCTTGCCTCGTCCACCTCCCGGCCGCAAAGCAGACGCCGGCGGCAGAGAGCAGAGCAGCAGATCGACATCGACCCCCCTCCCCATGGATGCTTCAGCCCTCAACAACCCGCGCCTCAAGGCGCTCATCGAGGTACCTACTCCACTCCGCTCCGCTCCGCTCCACCTAGTGGGTGATTTCTTGCTCCTCATCCCAATATCCCATCCCCATAGGCGGCGCATCCGTTCGTTAATCACCACCCCACATGTTTTCACTTCCCCCTCACGGATGCTTTGATTGATCTAGCCGCCGCCGACGATGTTGTTGTGGAAACTGGAAAGCTTGGTGTGTTGATTTCGGCGGCTTAAACCTAAGTAGCACTCCGTTCTATCATTCTGTGCGAACCAGTAAACCCTTCCTTCCCCTTTGTGGAATTAGCCTTTATGTTGAGTCCAATTGTTATTATTCCCCGTTGCCCGGTTTGTTGTTCTAGTTCCTGGGATAACAGAGAGAGGTGCCCCTCAGTTTTGGGTTTCGAGGTGTGTCGGGAGCTGTATTCACATGCAACTGTTGCTAAAACCCAAGTACGATTCAGTGACTGTACTTGTGGCATATCCAGTACCACTGCTTTGCATTGCGTGGATGTGCAATGCAAGTGATGTTTCTTGAATTATTGGTATTGTGGGGTCTCAATGCTTCCAAAGCTTCTTCGATTGTTAAAAGAGTCTTGGATCCATTCTACAACGAAAATTTTGGATGTGACAACCTTTGCGCAATCGATTCTTTACTGATTCCTTGTGTACAAACCATGAATAGCCCTGACCCTTACACTCATGAACCGCCTCCCTGTCTGAATTCTCTGAATAGCAATGCTAGACATTATTTTGTTGTAGCCTTTGTTCTATGACTATGGTTCTATCACCTTAACTAAGGATTTTCCTGACTTGTTTTGTTGTAACCTTTGTTGTTTGACTATGGTTCTTTCAAACATCAAGCTCAAGTTTAAACCAACCTCATGGACCTAGATAGAATTATAAAATTTACTCTCATGGTCATGGACCGTAACAGGAGTTTAGACTCATGTTACAAGAAAAATGAATGGTTTATATAGTAAGCTAGCTATTCAAATTTGAAAATTCCTAAATCCTCTAGCACATCTATGATGTATACAAGGGAGCCAGCTTGTTATATCTGTTCCTGTGAATTGAACTCAAGCACACATGTGTTCTAGGTCTATCCCATGTTATTACTGTATGAATGATCTGGATGATTTGCAGTTTGTATATGTGTTGGTGGTACAGTAGAAATTCAGACTGTGTGTTATGCTGATATCGTTCCATTGAGATTAGTCAGACATACGAAGTTTCTTGTTGTTTGTTAGTATCAAACTCAGCATGTTTACTCTTAAGGAATCCAATACAAGTGTGGACAATGATGCCATGACATGTTGAAGAGGTTGCTTGATAAACATGCATTTCAGAATTCAGATTGGGGCAAAGGTTGCTTAGCACCCCTAATTTCTTAATTTGCGAGCTCTGGCCAGCCTATTTCTAGAAAGATTTTATAAATTCTAACATGTTCGTGATTGATTTGAGCTTGGTACTAGTTTGTTTGTCTGTGCCAACCAGTAATCCCCTTATGGTATCTGCCTTTACCCCTTTTCCATTGTTTAGCCTTATTATTCCTCAGTGTCCTGTTCTACAATTTCTAGGATAATAATAGAACCAAGGGAATCTCTTATCAGCTGGAATGCCCCTGAATCTTGGGTTTAGAAGTGTGCCAGGAGTTTGTATTTAGATGCAATTGATGCTAAAACCCTTGGAGTATTCAATGGCTCAGTATTACTGCTTTGCATTGCAGGGACGTGCAATGTAATGTAAGTGATGTACCTTGATTCTAGATAATGGGGGGTTTCCATCATTCCAAAGCTGGTTCAGTTGTTAAAAGGGTTTTCAATCCATTCTACAATGAAGGAAATTAGATGTTAGCCAACCTGGGCATATTGATCTGTTCTGTGTACAAACAATAACTACCCTTGACCCTAGACCATGTACCTGCTGTCTGAAGATTCTCGATCGTCCTGAATGGCACTGTTCAATCATTATTTTTTCTCATAGCAAAGTTTATACCTGAAAACAAGCAGACTCTGACTTGTGTGGTTACCTTTAATTAATAGCAGAGGTTAATATAAACCTCCTGGACTCATTAAGTAATAAATTGCTCTCACAGACCATAATTGTTACCAGAGAAATGATTTGTATAGTAAGCTAGTTGTTCAAATGTAAACTATTCTAACCCTCAAGTGCATATATGATATACTATACAAGGGAGCTGCCTTGCTACATCCTGTTCCTGTGAATTTAACTGAAGCTCACCCTTGCTCTGACATTACATATTAATTTCAGTGAATGATATGTGGTTTGTAGAGTAAAATTCAGTATGCAAATTATGCAGATATCTTCCCATAGAATTTAGTGAGACATGTGTGAAGTTGCTTGGTGTTTAATAACATCAAACTCAGCCTATTCAGACTTACGGAATCAAATGCAAGTGGGGAGGATGGTGGCAACCCTGATTTCTTATGTAATATTCACTGTAAATGCAACATATCTTTGGGATTGATAGTTAGATGGAACTAAAATTACTTCTGTTTTGTGCTTTGCAGGAGGAGCAAAGAAAGGCCATGGCAAACGAGCTGGTGGCAAAGCTGACTTTTTCTTTGCTGGGACAAATGCGTCACGGGGAGCATCGGAAGCAGCTTCAGCAGGAGCGAGACCTCGTGCCTGTCCAACTGCGCAAAACGCTTCGCTGAAGTGAAGATGATGACCGTGCAACGCTTCACCGGTCGCAGCTGAAGTTACACACATATAGGCATTTCTCTGCATCGAAGTAACAATATGTAGTATCCTCAGGAGGAATGCCCAAATGGTGTACCAGAATTCTGACGCAGCACGAGTTTTGTTGTCTTTATTATTTATATTATCGTTGTCTCGTTAATGACTGGTGATATGATTAAAATTACAAAGACATGCCAATGTTCAAAAAAAAATGCCCTGGTACTAGCAGTGGCCAAGAACTCTGCATTTTGTTGAAGGTGATGTTGAACTGAAATGGTTCTGAGATGCTGATGCAAAGATGGCTAGCAAATTTACCATTGTAGCCTGGCCGCATCAACTACACTGCACATTTCAACAGTTTAGCAGCTTTTGTTACTGGGCACGTATCTCAAGGTTCATCCGGCTCCAACGGTGGAGAGTGGAAACAGCTGTGTTGTTTGGTCAGAGCCAGAGCGGTGACATGACTGCCCTTCAGTACTCAGTGTATGTGGAAGCGTCCACGTATACATGTATATATGTTCAAGCGACGACTTGAACGAGGAGCAACTCTTTGCACTGTGCCAGTAGCACTAGTGCCTTCTCCTCTCCAGCTGTGAACTCTCCGCTCTCAGGCTCTTCTACACTGTTGCTGGCTCCGACGACGCCCTCGAGGTGACACCTCTCATCTTCACTTTCTCAGCTAATCTGCCATGAGTTTCCGTTTCTCTTCATCTTTGTGATAATCTCTTGCGATTTGGCTAGTGTTAGTATAAATTTTTGCCTCGAATAAACAAGGATTTAGATTTGACTGCTTGCTTCGACGTACTCTTCAATGTCGCTCTGTATTTTCTTCCACCCAATCTTTTTTCTTTATTGGTACCAGCCGTTTTTAGTTGATATCTAAGGTGAAAGTGCAGCAGTGTAAGTTGATGAAACATTTTTGGTGTATCTCCTCCTCTCCCATCTGTAAACTTAGAATCCCCTCGTCTCCCATCTAGTGCGAGTGTGTGGCTTGTCTGTGCTCACTGCTCAGCAACACATGAAGTGAGTACTGACCAATAAATATACTTCTTCTTTTTCAAATATTTGTTCATTGTACGTTCGAGAAAAAATATTTGTTCATTGTTTTCCTTAATGGACTGGGCAAAAAAATTTTTTTTTTTTTTTTTTCAGAAGTTTCCATATGCTGTTTTTTTTCAGAAGTCCTGTCTTTCTTATATTCTGCACTATGTTTGTCATTTCCCTTCTCATATATCCATCTCACATGTTTATAGTATACAAAATTATATACATTTTCTACACGCTGATAGTAGTTTGCTGACTATTTTTCACATTGCCACCATCACAAATACAGAGTCTTCACTATTTTTCCGGAAACCTAATACAGACTGCTCACTGACTTTTGTTGACCATTTTTCAGTTCCACTACTAGGGGTTTGCCATGGACAACCCGCAAGACGAATCAGAAAAACGACGAGCAAGAGCTAGATGTGAGTATGAGTGTGAGTGTGTGGCTTCTCTGTGCTCAGCAACACAGTACGTATGTAGTGATATGATTAACAGATATGCTTCATTTTTCCAGATTTGTTCATTGTTTCCTTCTTAGACTTGACAATAAATTATGCTTCTGTTATTTTCTTTCAGAAGTTGCCATTTTCTTTTTTCAGAAGATTGTGCTCTCTTATATTCTGTTCTATGTTTGCCATTTCTATTCTGATATATCCATCTCACTTGTTTATAATTATAGCATACAAAATTACATTGTCTACACAACAATAGTAATTTGCTTACCAGTTTCATACTGCCACCATCACAAATACGTTGACTGACTTCTGTTAACCATTGTTCACTGCCACTACTAGGAGTCCATGGAGAACTCGCAAGATGAATCAGAAGATGACGAGCAAGAACAATTCTTGGAAATGAAGCCATTGCGGTCATTAGCACCAATGTTCCCGCTTCCTATGGGATATGATGTGGCAACTCAATCAACTGATCCAATGCTAGTTTTTTTGTCACACCATTCAGGCCCCGCACATCTCGGAACAGTCTCCAGCTTCATTTAGCCAACCCTTACCAAAGTCGCCAATTCCTCTCAAGGCTACTCCAATCTCAGCTGCATTTCCCATGCCACGACACAAAGGTGAATCATCACATAATCCTCTGAAGGATACTTCAATGTCAGC
Source organism: Hyparrhenia diplandra (assembly GCA_015847255.1). Taxonomy (NCBI): domain Eukaryota; kingdom Viridiplantae; phylum Streptophyta; class Magnoliopsida; order Poales; family Poaceae; genus Hyparrhenia; species Hyparrhenia diplandra. Next base: position 35,447 of record JADLZK010000002.1, read on the forward strand.
AGCATTTCCCATGCCACGACACAAAGAAGAACCATCAGATGATCCTCTCAAGGCTACTCCAATCTTGCCTTCAAAAAAGGCTACTCCAATCTTGCCTTCAAAAATGGCTACTCCAATCTCAAGGTCATTTCCCATGCCACGACACGAAGATGAATCATCAGACGAAGACTACAAGCCTTATGGTAAGAAAAAACCCACCCCACGGAAGATAGCCAAGAGGACTCAGCAGGCTGAATGCTCCAATGCAGCTAGCATCAAGCGCAGGTTAGTAAAGAGAAGCCTAAACAAAGAGCTTGCCTTCGGTTCATTCTTGTCAAGTGAACCAAATGAATCTGTCGAAGAGGCGATGATGATGTTTGATTCACTTCGGCGCCGCATACTGCAATTGGATGAAATGGAGGACGCAGGCAAGCGGGCGGACTTGAAGGCTGGAAGTCTCATGATGCAGAATGGCCTGAGGATCAACAGTTCGAAGACCATCGGACCTGTACCTGGTGTTGAAATTGGAGACATTTTCTTCTTCAGGATTGAAATGTGCATTGTTGGTTTACATGCACCTGCCATGGCTGGCATCGATTACATTTCTGCTAAGCATGCTGGAAAAGATGAGATTCTGGCGGTCAGCATCATCTCATCTGGTGGTTATGAGAATGACGACAATGACACGGACATTTTGGTGTACACAGGTCAGGGAGGAAATAGTCGGCACAAGGATAAGCATGACCAGAAGCTTGAAAAAGGTAACCTTGCTCTCATGAACAGCATGAAAAAGAAAAACCTGATCAGGGTTGTGCGCAGCGCACAGGACCCTTTCTGTAACTCGAGCAAAATTTACATCTATGATGGACTTTACCGGTCGAAGATTCCTGGACGGACAAAGCAAAGAATGGTTTTAGTGTTTTCAAGTATAAGCTGAGAAGGGAGCCAGGACAGCGAGATGGAATTTCAGTTTGGAAGATGACTGAGAAGTGGAAAGCAAATACTGCGACAAGAAACAATGTTATAAGGGTGGATATATCATCAAAAACTGAGAAGCTACCTGTATGCCTTGTTAATGATGTAGATGACCAGAAAGGGCCAGGCTACTTCAACTATATTAGTGGAGTGGAGCATTCAAGGCCACTCAGCAAGACAAAACCTTTACAAAGCTGCAAGTGTCCTAGTGTGTGCTTACCTAGTGATACTAATTGCTCATGTGCACAACTTAACGGTGGTTATCTTCCTTACAGCGCCACTGGAGTGCTTGTGAAGCGCATTCCAATGCTGTATGAGTGCTCCTCCACGTGCCAGTGTTGTCAAAATTGTCGAAACAGGATCACACAGAGAGGTGTCAATCTTAACTTTGAGGTCTTCTGGACTGGGGATTGCGGATGGGGTGTCCGGTCCTGGGACCCAATCCGTGCCGGCACATTCATCTGTGAGTATGCTGGTGAAGTCATTGATGAAACAACTATGAACATGGGTGGTGAGGAAGATGAATATGCCTTTCGCACATCATGGCCCAATGACAAGGTTTCAAGATGGAACAAGGGAGCAGAATTACTTGAAGGAAAAAGTGCTAAGACCACAACAGAGAATCTGAAGAAGCTGCCTATTGTCATAAGTGCAAAACGTTCAGGCAATGTAGCTCGTTTTCTGAATCATAGCTGTTCCCCAAATCTCCTTTGGCAGCCTGTGCAGTATGACCATGGCGATGGCAGTTACCCGCATATCATGTTTTTTTGCTATGAAACATATTCCTCCCATGACCGAACTGACCTATGATTATGGTACAAGAGGTGCTCCTCCTGGATTTCCAAATGCTTGTAAACTCAAGCCATGCTTCTGTGGCTCCACCAATTGCCGAGGTTCTTTCTGATAAAAGACTGTGCTGGGCAAGCATGGACTCACTAATGCAGGTAAGAAAAAACATAATCTCTGATCACTATGGATGGAAACATACTGCTTAACCGTTATTTTCTATCCATCTTTGTATCAAATAGGCTTCTTTTTAAGAGAATGTATCAATCATAAGTTCGATAACTCTGAACCTGAATAAATCTTGCATTGTTTGTCAGTGGACAGTAGATTCTACTTCCTCACCAGCATGCTTAACAATTCTTTTTTTTACTTGGTGAGCCTTTAAACAATGCATTCATTTGGAATTCTGCCCTCCTAGAAAAATCCCTAGTGGATGTAATGTCTGTAGCATACACAATGCAGCACTACTCTTTTTATCAGGACTGTAGCCTGTAGGTCAGTTCCACTTCCACACCACACACAAAGATAAGGTGATTGACCTCTATGCTTTGCCAAAACATGGAATAATCATTGATAATTTAGAGTTATAACATGTTTCTGTTGCGTTTGCTATATGTCTCAACTTATGAGATTGTGTCAATTTGGTCTGTAATTTTGACGAGAACATTTTGGCCCTGGTTGCCTGATGCTGCTATTTTTGTTTTCAGGTTGTGTAGTGTTCCTTTGGCCCTGGGCTTGGGCCGCTTGGCATAAGCAGCATGACGGATGTGGTATGGGAGTCATCAGTCTATTTTGGATGGTTGCTGGCAACGGGGGAGGAAGGTAGCAGAATGAAGTCCTCAGTCTTTTGTGGTAGTGGATGGGTGTTTTGTATATATTAGTAGTAGTATTAGTAGCATGACCTGTAGTAGTTAACGAACAATGTGTTGTCTTCTCCCAGACTATGGAATGCCAATATGAAATGTGACATATAGATCTTTGGATGGGACAGAAAATGACTGTGTTGTGATAAAATGTAATGTCTTTTAGTATACGATTATTATTGCTAGAGCAGTAGATCTGGTCCTGGTCCTGCAGGGGAGCAAAACAAAAAGAAAAAAATCAACAGATGGCTGAGCCCTGTTCTCTACTCCAGGACTATGGAATGCCAGTGTGAAATGTGACATGCTAGAGCAGTAGAGCGTCCTCCAGCGATTAAAGCAAGAGAAAAAAAAAAAAACCAAAAACTAAGAAATGTCTGAGCCCAGGTTCGAACTGGGGACCTTTAGTGTGTGAGACTAACGTGATAACCAACTACACCACCCAGACAATCTGAAAGCCTATTATTCCATAGTATATTTTATCCTCTAGCACCAGTTCTTGTTCAGTTCGGATCTTCCTCAGCCGAGTTCCACTACTCATGTCCATGTCTGAATCAACAGTTCAAAGCCTACCTGCCCGGCTGATTACGCCTGCCCATTCCAAATTCACGCACATGACATCAGTATTCCGCACTCATATTTCTCTATTTACTTCCTCTATACGTTCTCTAAGTATTTCTCATTTCATCCCTCCTTTTTATATCTCCACTCTATACCAACTACTACTTAGTGGGATTTACTTATAATTTAATCTAAATATATCAATGTGAGATCTAGTTTTTGAAGTATTTATCAAAACGAATTTAATGGTGTAATCAGAATTTAATTTGGTGTTGTGGTTTATGAGTTATAGCAGTTTTTAGATACATACATGACGGGGCCCACTTGTTGCATGCTCCAAGCACTCACACCTCTCTCCCCGCGCGTGACAGATTATGACAAAGGACATCCGCGCAGGCGCCAAATATACCGCCCCAGCGCTGCTTCCCGTGTGCCACGTTGATGGTACCGGATGCCGGTGCAGCACATTTTCACGCCAAATATCTGTACCGGAATGTTTTCAGGGCAGCAGTGCAGAGAGTCTGAGATACATGCACAGAAAATTGAATTTGGTGCTAAAGCTTGCGGACTGTGGTGGGTTTAACCGGCCTGTGTTCATGTTATAAAACCTTTGAGTCCGCTGCGGCGTGGGTCTGTCATCTACTATTGATCTGTACTTGTAAAACTCCACACTTTCCCTTTTAATTGAAATGGTAGGGCTTCTACCTTTCTGTTTGTTTGAAACAAGGATCGGTACTGCCACGTACGTCTACAACCCAATAATTTTCATCCACCAAACAATGTTTTAAATATCTGGTAAGTATAACTTTATAACATAGTTATATTATTCTATATATGTCAAAATGGCCTAGGTAGATTTGTGAGAGAGCAACTTTTCCCTGACTGCCGGAAACCAACAGGAAGGCCCTAAAATCGTGAGGAAACATATTTCCTGATGCCAGCCGTCAAGATTAGGCTGATTGGAACAACTCAGACACCGCCGGGAACAATTTCATGACGATAGCTTCTGACGGTTTTGAATTGACCAGTCAACGCCTAGTCCTGGCTGTGCAGCTATCAGGAATAACACTGTCAAAAAAATAGAAAGCGACAGGAAATATCTTCGGCATCCTTGACGAGCAAACCAACATGAAAATATGCCAAACCGACATGAAACTAAGCTTGGCAAAAATAATAAAAAAATGCACATGTACATAATCTGTCAATTCTAGGCAGTCATACTGCATGACACAATACACATTAAATCAACAAGTAGAACACAAATGATCCTTCAAGAATATGGAATTCACTGCAAATAAATTTCCTGCAATCCAAATTCTGGATCAGTACATAGTTGTTGATACAATATGTCAAATAATATATGTTGTGCAGTCTAAATGGTCATAGTTAAGTCAGCTAGCTAGTTTTGCTACCTACAATTTTTTTTTTTCTCCAACCAAGCCTGGTCCAAAATATTATTTACATTTGTTTCTATCTATACTAAAAACTCGTGGGCGTCTAGTGGGCCTGAGCACAGTTTGAATGTGAGGCCCAAACCTATCCACTGGGCTGCCGTAAGTGTAGATTTTTGCTCTATGGAAACTTAAATTCGCTGGACTGGCTTGCAAAGAAGGTCAAGACATTGATGGTGATTGTTTCACCAAATGGTGCTGTTTTTAAGACCTTGAGCTGGTTGAATTACTTTTATTCTAACAATCAAGCCGAATATCAATCTCTTTTGTTCAAATTGAAAGTTTTGACATCCACGAAAGTGAAACATGTTGAAGCCTTTCAGTCTTTATTAGTGGCACAACAAGTTCGCGGTGTATTTCAATGTTTAGAAGGATCACTTAATGCATTCTTGATAAATACCTTAACACCATTACTTATTTTGATGAATTCCAAATTTGGCATATTCCAAGGTATGAAACAGTAAGCTAAACATATTGGCTCAACAAGCATCGGCCTTTGACGTTGAAAAATGAAATTTCATATCAAAGAAAACAGGGGTGAAGGTATAGTGTTGGTAGGGGGTACACATACACCCCCATTTTTTTAAAAAAATAGTGTTTTTGACTAAAATTTCACCATATAAGCATCCTTGACAACAGAAGCATATACACCCACAAATCATTTGCACACGGCCTTTAGTTTGTTCTAAGTTCGCTAAAAAAAAAAGGCCAATGCAAAATGAAAAATTTAGGTGAGGCGTACAAAACACGGCCCAAGTCACTTTAAAGAAGCACCAATGCAAAAAATAATTTTTAGCTCAAGTTTACTTGTACAGAAAGATCTCTCGAGTTGTAACATACTTGTTATAAACACCACCATGGGACTGTTCCGTGATATATATAACATGCAACCGAGATGCTGAGAGAGGCAACTCGTTCACTCCCTTTGACAATATATGGTAATAAGAGCATCTCCAACAATACTTTCCTAAACCGCACTACCTAAAACTAGATTTAAGTAGCCTGCTATTTCTATTCTACCTATATTTTCCTTCCAACTCTAACAGGACTACCTAAATCATGGCTCCTAAATTTAGTTTAACAGTCAATGATGTACGGGACCGACATGTCATCTCCTTCCTCTTGCTGCCATAGAAGAACTTGGCCAAGATCCGCAGGTGGAGGTGGAGATACGGGCTCGCCCCCGAGGGAGGGAGGGGGCGGGGGCGCCAGGTCTAGCAGGATGGTCGGGCGATGGTCGGAGCCGGGTCGCCGTTGGAGCAAAGGGCGCCCTTGCCTTCTTTCCCGCTGCAATTTTCTTCGTGGCGCTGGAGGAGGGCGCGGGGTGGGAAGGGCGTGGGGCGAAGCGCGGTGGAGGCCAGGGTGGACGGGAAGCTCCATGGAGGGCGCATGTGGGAAGGACGTTCGCGGGAAGGGCGCCCGGGCAGGGGTGGAGCTACAATGTTAGCAGTGAGTGCGGCCGCACCACGGAAATTTTGAAAAACAGTGGAAAAGGGAAAAAAAATTCATCATATTCGCATCCACAATTCAAAGAGTCTTGCACCCATAAGACAAGTTGCACCCCTCGATTTGCTCTAGCTCGCCCACCGCGCCCGTGGAAGCACACCCCGGCGGCGGCATTGGTCCTGGCCACGCGAGTTGAAGTCGGGGCGTGTCGGCGCGCCACGCGGATGGGGGAAAAGAGCTTAATAGATTTGGTAGCTGCCGCTTGGCCCAACAACAATAGGTAGAGGAGGCGAGGATTTAGGTTGGACATACTCCCTCCGTATTGGTAAAGGAAGTCGCTTTTGGACAATGTTTGGGTCAAACATTGGGAATATAAATCATCAATAACTTTTAAGTTGTTGAGTTTGTAAATGTGAAAATTATATGAATAGATTTGTCTTAAAAATTACTTTCATAAAAGTATACATATGCCAAATATTTATAAATATTTTTATAATAACAAGAGGTCAAAGTTGTGTTTTAGAGACCGTGTCGCTGTCCTAAACGACTTCTTTTACCGTGAGGGAGTATTTTTTTTTGCCTCACTAATTAAATCTCGAATAGGTAGCCATTTTAGGTAGCCCTGTTGGAGATGCTCTAAGGATATTTAAAATTGAGATGCCCAACCAAATTCGATCCACCACCCCTTCAAAGATAAGGGCACTCACAAAGTGCATAGAGTCCATAGGTAGTTTCTATATGAATTAATTGTGTTCTAGACTCTATCCATCCCAAATTGCATGGTTTCTTGTTGTAGTTTCTAATGAGACTAAAATTTAATGAGCATTTGCAAATGCCACAATCAAAGAAGGATCATGTGTGGTAAGGTAAATATGTGGTATAGATGCATCGACTAGATAAAAATAGAACTTGTCATCGACTAGATTAAAATAGAACGGCGCATCGGGAGAGGGAGTACGGGATCTATGGAAACGATGCATGCCTCCATAACGCTATTTTGGATAGAGTCTTGTGGCCTCGGTTGGCTCGAGACGCCGCGATCTATGATAGACATTGTTTTTCTTATTTTTTTCTTTTTCTCTTCATTAAATGACTTACCATGTCATCAAAATGTCTCACGTGGCAGTCTATAGACTCTAAGGTGATTTCTTCACCGTGAGTGACTAAAACAGCTGCAACGTAACTCCTGTGAGGACCACAACGGGCGGAATAAAGTAAGAGATGCATGGCTACCATATTTAAAAAGTAATATTTGCCGTGGAGCAAACGCGAGGCGACGGCGCCCACGGTAGCAAAAAATTTTTTGACCGTCCGATCTCGACTTGGACGCCCGGATCTTGTTTTTACCATCAATTATCGACCCAAATATATACCGCCCCCTTTCAAAAAAAAAAAAAAAAAAAACACTCGCCCCCTCCGCTCTCCCAATCCCGCCGTTCTGGGAGGCTCTCCGCCGCCCCCCACCTTCGGGCGTGGTGGCGGCGCCCTCCCAAGCGGTGGCGGCTGGGCGGCCATGGCGGCGCGCCCGCTCCCCCTCCCCACACCGCCCTCCTCCTCCTTGATTGCCCGCTCTCGGCTGCGTCCACCGCCGCGGTTTCAAACCTAACCCTAACCCTTGCTTCTCCTCTCCCGGGACGGAGGCCATGGCGATAGCGATGGTGATGGAGGCACCACGGCCGGGCGTAAATCGTCGTCCCGGTCCTGTTCGTCGCCATCCACGGCACGGCTACCGCGTCGCCCGATGGCCGATCTTCCCTCCCCCCTTCAGTAGCGCCTCCCGCCGGCGTGGGAGGCCGCCCGCCCACCACGCAGCGGCTCGGGCACGGCCGGGCCGGCGAGGACTCCGGCACGAGTAACCCAAGGTGAAGGCGGCCTCCCTCCCTCGCTCCCTCCTCCTTCACCGACCTTCCCGGGTCGATCCATGGCCTCCACGACGCTCCATGGCCGGATCCGTTCGTTCCCCCCACCGAATCCCTTGCACAACTTGCCATGGTGCCCCTATATGTAGAAATTTTAGTTCTTTTAAGCTAACGTAGTAACATGCCCCTCGTGCGATCTACTCAAATGTTTGACTGACTTTCATATTCTTGTTCATGGTGGGAATCCTTTCTTGCCGCAAGTTTACAACCGTGAGTTGGCATACGTAAGATATTATCAAAGTTATGTCCGTATAAGTGATCCGTTTTCTCGTGAGATCTCAAAATATTGGCTAGCTGTCTTTTGTTTTATGCTCATGCTTGGGTACCAAACTCCTAATTCAAATATCTTTAGCTTTAACAAAATTTATAGAAAATACATTAATATATATCTATAACATGAAACATTCATTAGATATACTATGAAATATATTTCTCCGTTGTTAATATATTTTCTATTATACTTGGTCCGAGGTAGAAAGAGGAATTATTTAACATTTGTGGTTCTCGTCTTCGAAGAAGTTTGGGCTCTCATGGTTGAAAGAGATATACTATGAAATATATTTCTACAAGTTGTTAACCTTTTGTTGGCCGATACCAAATCATCAAACATTTTCGATTACTAGCAGATATGCAAATGTAATATACAACTTGTGCCAATTATTTAGACAATTTATGGCTGAGATTTTTTTTCAATGATCTTGTCACTTCATTGCGGTTGCATAGACGTTTTTCGCAACAAGCTCATATGTGTAGGAGAGGTTTGTAGATTTGTTAGTGATACGTTTTGTGTTCTCAATTCATATCTGTTCTTCCTACTGCTTCAATATTGTCGGCCTACATGTTTGATTGAAGTGTGTTTGCTCTGTAGGCTCGACGGTGTTGCCGCTCTTCCAGTCGAATATACCGGATAGCGTCCACCCGCTCACCGTCACCTTTCCCTGCTCTTCCTCCTCTTCTTTGCATTGCTTGTGTTTTTCCGGATTTTTGGCTCTTGCTTTTTTGGAACTTTATGGGCGTTATGCTCATGTATGGATGTGGCAGATTATTGAGTCATGCAATACATGCTTGCCTAAGCAACTCCTTGCTTGATCGGGTTGATGGCTTGGGCTGCATGTGTCACATGATTCTATCGCTATCGTGGATTTAGAATCTTCGAAGGTATGTTTGGTTGTGATTATCGGTTTGGCAGAATCTGCTGGCTTGAGTGCATGGTCGATGACGACTTCGTTTGAGAGGAGGGGGCACCGGAGTTGGTTCTCGCTATTGGTGTTTTTGGGAGTGCCATAAAACATGTGAAACATCCACCTCTAAGCAACTCCTTTAGCCTAGCCGGGTTGATGGCTTAGGGTGGATGGCTTGCATGCTTCCATGGACGCTTTGGTCTTGGTTTTGTCGTTGTTTTGGGCTTTAGAAAGAAATTGCCACCGATGACTCTTATCTAGGGAAGGAATAACAAAGGAACATAAGTCCGAGGCCAAGTGATGATTACATGCTTCCCACTTTTTAAGTCCGAACTTGAGCATGAGTTATAGAGTTAGGTTTTTATATGTCAAAGGTCCTTTTTTATAATTTGTATAAGCCGTGTGAGAGTGCCTTATGAGTAGACTTTTCAATTATTAATTGATTAGTTGATACCTGGTTGCATTGGAAGGCTTCCTATAGTATGTTATTTTCCTTGAGAGTTTTGCACCTCGCGGCCGGGTCGCTACATTTCAGGTGCTTTGCCTCTAATTGCCTTATCGTGCTAGCTTTGTGTAGCTAATTACATTCATGGAGGCCCGTGTGTGCATGGTGCCGATGACCACCTTTTGCTTGCTATCTTCGTGTATTGTGTGAACCAGCTTGTGTCATGTAGGCTGGCTTAGATCGAATCCAAGAATTAATTTTTGTGCCTTGTCATTGTTCCCCGCGACTGAATATTGCACATCATTTTGGAAAACTTCGAACTACTTTGGCCAGCCTGATGTAGTAAATAAATTTAATGAACCTTACTATCTTCTATACAACGGATTTTTTTTTTCGCTTTCATAGATCGAATTTTCGAATTACCGTAAAGAGCTTCATAACTTCTAGGAGCAGACCATCATTGTTTCAGTCTGAATGCTACTGAATGTCTTGGAAATATTTAGGAATTTTCGCTCCCCCAAATGCATTTGTAGGATTTCCGGGTCTTGTCCTTTTGCATGCGCCCATGCAACAACAACGCCACGGTGATAAATTTTGAAATGTAATGACAAATTCTAAGCATATATGGCTGAAAATGTAATATGTGTGGAGTTTATCCATAGGTTATTTTTAGCAGCTCCTTTTTTTCATGTCCGAGACTATATCTTATGTTTTAAACACGCATCGCTCATAAAACCTTTCAATTGCAAAGACGTGTTGCCTTCTAAGACTCAAAGAGCCCCCCTAGCTATTTTCATCTATTTAAAATTTTATTTACTTAGTAAACCTCGACCACTTAAGGATTTAGGTGGGTCTTCACTAATACAAGTCTTATTTGCTGATTCAATCTCATAGACTTGCTTTGTCTTAGAAAAAAAGCCACCAACAACAAAAGCACGACCATGTTGCTTTTTCGGGTTACCAACCTCTATAGAAGGTCTCTCACAATCAATTTTTATGCACAACTTTTACATCAGCTATATGTTGCAAAGTGGCACAAAGTACCAACGACAAAATGTAAGGTCCCTTGCACATCTATTTGGGCACATGTGCTTAATTTCCCATGGGTGTGCTGTTTATTTTTGCCCGCCTTAGAATGTCCGTTTATCTTTATGACCCCGTTTAGCTACCATTTAGATATGTTGCTTGCTATCATGGGTACATTTTTGGTTACTCCTGCCTTTGTCAGCTAGTGGTGTCTTCAAAAATTTAAATATAGTGAAATTAAAAAGAGATTTATTGCTGCATGATATTTTCTCGATCCATTTATCCCTTGTCGATCTAAGGGCAGACTTTCTTAATCCTCGCATGTGACACCTTCCGTGTTCAATTCATCATTTTAGTGAGTTATCTTCCTCGCCTTTAAAACCGTAGCCCCGTTAGTTCTACAAGAATCATGCTTAACTTCTCGCGCCCCTTCTAAAGTCTCTGCACATTTTCATTTGTTGCTCCAACAAGTGTTGCTATGGCCATGGCATTTTCCCCTTTTCAAGAGAACAAAGAGGGGGAGGTCCCAACCGAAATAATATTAGGATTAGGAAGGTCTCCAAAATTCAAATGTTTGACTTGAGAGTTCACTCACATTGTATCCCTCTTTTTTTTTCCAAAGATTCATGCAGATGTCTACAAGGGGAACACAGATGTCCATGATTTTGACGACACATTTTAGGGTTCTTATGCATACTTCAAAATGACATTAGACATTAGTCTTTGGCCATGTCTTAAGGTTCTCGCTTTTTATACTTCAATTGTTTTAAGAGTTTTTAGTCACTGTTACATCAATTGAGGCCTGCACATATGTAATAATTTTACACTATGGTAATCCATCTTAATCTATTTCTGAAATTATAATAGATGTTATTATTCCCGAAGATTCTAGCACCGCTCTATCTTGATTACATGCGTAGTCATTCCTTACCTTTTTCTTTATTGGGGTACAATTAAAAGTGGCAAAATTTGAAACCGATACGCCTCTCTTTAAAAAGCTTATTCTAAATCATTTTCAAACTTCTACATGCCAAATTTAGTTGGATTTAGTGCAACCGTATCAAGAAGTGTCGCCCATAGAAGTTCAAATTTCTACAACAAGATATTGTGTTAGTCTCCAGCTCACCTTAGTCTCCACTGTATATCATCGGAAACATGCATGTTGTCAACAAATTCGTTGATTGTCCGCGGGTGAGCTTTGGCTGATCTGAATTGTGTTTTTTTCTTGGGTGCATATACATTCATATGATCGCATCCCCCGTGTCTCAAAATGTGCTTTTGGAGGCTTTTGGACCCACCGAATTGGAGAGGTAAAATCTTCTCAGATAATAGCAAAGTGATACATATTCTCGCAGAAGCTCATCTATGCATTATTGCAAGAAAGCTGTAATACTTTTCTCATTTCATTTTTCCACATGTCGCCGAAAGGATCGTTGGCATTCCCTGTACATATAGACAGATCAACAATCGTGGACCTCGGTGGAAAAGGAGCAAGGCACAAATAGTGAGTCCATCCTTCTCTAACCTTCTAGCCATGAGTGCAGCACGCATGTGTTGATGGGGTGCAAATATGATATGCTATTGTTGGTTTCATGTTTTTATTCTACTTCTAATGTCCCGCCCAAATGTATAAAAAAATACGGTAGGCTAATGCTCGAATTATTCACTTTTTTTGTTGCAGTCCTACTCTATTTCTTTAGGGTGATCAATTCCTGCTATGTATAGTTGTTTTATTGTTTCAATCAGAGACAATTGAAACTTGAAATCTATCTCTAGGTGTATGAATAGCTGAAGCGTATTCATAGCATCCTCAAGAAAATCCGAGACTTTGCACGAGCTTATTCTTTCTTTTTCTCGTGTCCTAGCATTTGGGGACCAAGGAGATGAAGATGTTGCTGCAATAGGAGGTAATTACGTAACATAGAAATGAAGGTGATGGTGCAATAGGAGTGCAAAGTATCTAAATAAGGAGATGGAGCCAATGGTCTCGTAGGTTCATAGTCAAATGGAGGTTCAATGCTTTTAAAAAGCGTTACTATATAAGTGTGATACTTTCTACCGATTGGGCAGTGATGTAATATATATTTTTGAAATGCTTTCTTCCATAAGTTTTATTCTTGGTTATTGGTTATTTTATAATCCATACTACATATCCCAATCAGGTGCCCCCAACTACTATGGCTAGACTTAAGTATCGCATAATCGATGTGTTAACATTGCTATCTCAGTATGAACTATATGCATCGACTATGTTTGCGACATCACCGGGCCGATCACTAAATATCTGTATGAACCTGCCTGGTTATTTATTTCATTTTCAAATAGAGCTGTGGTTATGACTCGCGCAAGATGGGCGCCGCGAAATCACTAGTTGAGATTATTGAGTGCAGAAGGTAGCGATTGGAGGCGGGAGAGGCGTTACCCGGTGCCGGTGGGAAGGGGCCGGCGTGCCTGCCGCGGCGAAACCCGAGGCGTACCGCCACACGCGACGCGTCGCCTTTCGCCCGTCCCAAAAGTCTGCTTCTGTGTGTGTTTTTACTTATCCAAGTTACACGTTGTTTATAGTTATAAGATGGGTCCTTGGTACGTGTGTATCGTATTACTCCTATAAATACTTCATTCGAGGAAGACCTCGGGACTGTTTGATGAAAAGCAAGTCAAGAAAAAGGATGCATGCCAGCACAAGAAACGACGACTTGGAGCGCCTAATAATTTACCCCCTCTGTCCCCTTAATAGAAGTTTTTGGTAGCGTGCGTCAAACTTTCTCAACTTTGACTAGGTTTGTAGAAAATACGTGCAACATTTATATCTCCAGATAAATTTATTAAAAAACTAGACGTAAAGATCTTTTTTCAATGATACTAATTACTTAGCATAAATATTTATATATTTTAATATATAATTGCTTGCAGTTTGAAAACGTTGACTTCTCGGGAAGCGAGAATGACATCTATTTAGGGACGGAGGGAGTATATAACTGTGTCTTGTCTACAACCCTCGGTCATGTGTGCACTCCAGCAGACTCAATACAAAAATCGAGGGTGCACATGGCAATGCCGCATGTAGTAGTTGTCGCCAAAATTTCTGAAATATCGCATTTTTCATTGAGGAAAAAAAAAAATTTATCGGTCAAAATTTTCGGCTAAAAATTTGTCTTTCACTTCAAAAATTACACCAAACCACCCTAAATCTTCATATCCTTTAGTATTAATAAAGACTTAGATTTCTTCAAATCTATTTAATTTTCTCACGGACACATTCGATGATACTAGCATATATGTGCACCTCGCGCCTCCGTCAACCTGTTTTACTATTGCGCCATAGCTTATGTGATATATTAAGTTGTTTCATTCATGTTATATAAATTTATGATGGATGCATGATGGATTAGGAAGTTTTTCTAGTGAAATGAAGCCAAATTTTTCTAAATACATTTTGAATTTATTTAAATTTGATCTAATATTTCTGAAATCTCTGAAATTTCGTATTTATTGGTAGGTGCCGAATTGTTTTTCTACCGGTAGAAAAAAACCATAGCTAATCTATTGTGCCAAAACAAGTACGTGGGCCGGATTAGCGGGTGTGAGCACAAAAAATACTCCGCTAGCATATGCTGGTCGCTGGGTTACTCTAATAAAATACTTAGGGCCTTAGGCCATTTGGATGAAAGTGTACTCGTCTCAATTCACATGTGTTGGAGTTGATTGGATGATAATTAAATTAAGTTTCACGTAATGTGGACCCTTAGCGGCCTGCAGCGCGAGCAGCGTAGCACAGCACGGCACTGAATACACGCGGGTATCTCATAACCTTCTTGGTACTGGCATTGCCCCATATATATGGCCTTGTGCGCCTGGTAAACGGGACTTGAGGGAGTAATAAACAACAACAAACTTAAACAAGCCTGTTGCAGCTAGCAGAGAAGAAGGTGATGGAGAGAACGGAGCAAGCAGAGGAGAATGGGATGGAGAGACGATCCGTGTCCATCAGAGCCGAGGATGGTAGCCGCAGCTTGACGCAGACGGTAGACGAGGCGAAGATGGTGAAGTCGGAACCAGAAGAGAAGGTGGTGAAAGGGACCGCGCTTGCCGAGAAGCAGGTTGGTTCAGTTTTAGCTGTAACTTGCTTGGGAGAAGCTTCCGAAGTTTTTTCTTTTAGGAATAGGGGGAGCAAGAGCACGAGCTCCTACTAATCCCAGCCGCTCACGGAGAACTTTTTTTTTCTTTTGAAGGGTACAACCAAAGACAAGGAATCCATGGAGAAGCAAACATCGAAGAAGGTGGCCGAGGATGAAACTAGTAGCAGCAGCTGGATACAGATGGTAGCGGAGGCGAAGATGCTGGCCCTGCCTGTGCCGCCAATTTCTGAGGAGACGATGGAGCAGCTGGATGCAGATGGCAAAGATGCTGGTTCTAACTCTAACGAGGAGAGGAAGAAACTCGACGACCGGTGGACGAGGTCCTCAATCTACCGGGTGCCGGATTGGCTGAAGAGCATGACCAAAGCCGAGGCATACAAACCTCAGGTGGTGTCGCTTGGTCCTTTCCACCATGGTGTGAAGTCCCTGCAACCCATGGAGGAGCACAAGCGCCGGCTGATGAAGCACATGGTTGAGCGGTCCAAAAAGCCACCGTCTGAGTTCGTCAAGGCCATCAAGGAAGTTGCTGACAAGCTGCAGGAAGCCTACGATGGTCTAGATGAAGAATGGCGTGGCGCTCATAGTACAGATCGCTTCGTGGAGGTGATGGTCACGGACGGGGGCTTCTTGCTAGAGTTCATGACGACGGTTACACGTACAAGGAGTGCATTAAAAGCTGGTTATGAGCCGTACGACCCTATCTTCAGTGAGCGTGGTTTACTTTCTTTGTGGCCACGCATCCGATCCGACATGATCTTGGTAGAAAACCAGGTGCCCCTGCTCGCCCTGAAGAAGCTTGAAGCTGTTCGAAGCGGCACGGAGCAGGTACGTGCTTAGTAGCTTCATTCCTCGCACTGTTCTTTACAACGATGTCACCTCTAATGTTTTATCTGCTTATAAATATCATTCTATTGTTAAGACATGATGCCGTTGATCCTTTTCCCGGTCCACCATATACTTTTTTTTTACCCACCTATAGTTGCTTAATTACTTGGTTAACTAAAAAAACTAGTCCATCAACCCATGCTCGGCACGGTCCAGAATTTTGTGGAGATATAAGTATTATGTATTGTTTAATAATCCCTTCATTCCATATGACAGTGTTAATCTACACCCCAGGTGTACGATGAACTCTACACCCACCAGACAATTACTGAACAAACTGGTCAAAAATTACTGAACCAAATCGCGAAATTACTGAACCATGCTTACTAGCTAGGTGTTCAGTATAAATTGGTTCAGTAATTTCTCCGCTGGTTGTAGAATTTAATCTACACTCAGGGTATAATATAGCACGTAGGTCATTCCATATTATAAGACACGGCTTTTCTAGATATATTGTTTTCACTATGTATTTATACAATGTATTTATGTGTGTAACAACAGTTATGTATTTAAAAACTCAAAACATCATATAATGGGAATAGGAGTATATGCTCATATGGCTAATGAAGAAATACTTATTAAATCATATATTTTTATTTTGTTTATTTTCTAACATAAAAACATAATAGATACACCGTAGTCTATATCTAGTTAATAGTTATCATTAAATTATTAATTTCTATTTTTTCAAGGAACTAATCCATATATTGTTTATCCATATTTGTATTTTTCTTCGCATGGCACCTCTATATTTTTTAAATATACAATTACTTTGACATCTTACCATTAATCAGGGTGGCTCTTGTTGCATCATGTTTCTTATGAAGTCATAGATCTAATTTTTGTTTTTTCACATTTTGTTCTTATCAATTACTATGGATTTGTTTTGTCTCCTCAAGTTAAGTTGAAACTCGATCTTGTGCTTATTGTATCTTTCAGTAACTCTCCCTTTTGCAACTTTTTAAAATATAATGATCCTAGGTCATAGAGTATGTTCTTAATAAGTAATATAATAGCATAAGCCATTACTCTCATGCACCATATCGCTTAAGATAAGTGACGAAGCTTGGAGTGAGATTACAGAGATAAGGGTAGCAGTGATAACCTCAACAAAATTTCAATACCTAAAACTTATAGTGACCAACTTTTTACTCTAAAGTATTATTAAAGGTCTAGGAAAATATAGGTTGTGGTCTCCCACACTTCACAATATGATTGAATTTTTCATATTCTTATGTTATGGAAGCAGAGTTTCAACTTATGTTATGGATAATGTATTAGATGAAATATATTCTTAATATATATAAAATCTTGATACAACACTTTTTGACTTCATAAATTTATATTTATATTTTAACTTTTAATCAAGTTGCAATTTTTCATATTCTTTACCGTTTATTGATTTTTTTATTTAAAAGAGTCAGGTCCTAGTAATTTTCCACATAAGTTGAAATCTTGTTTGCATCACGAAACCAAACATGTTGAATTTGTTATGTCACATGATTATTTATATTTTTATTATTATTTATTTATATATCATAGATTGCATAAAATTAAATTAATAATATTAATATGACATAATGTTTTAGTAAAAAACTACACACTTCTTTAAAATAATAACTAATGAAAATTATTATCATGAAGTGTTAATATAATGTGGTTTGTTAAGTGAACATTTTGCATGGTTCATAAGTTGTTAAAATATATACTTGTCCATATAGATACATGTTTATTTGATATACATGATGGAACATGGAATTTTAGTTCTTTTATTTCATGATTATAGAAGTCTATTATAATCTAGAAATATATATGTATATCATACTTTATGGGTATTGATTTATCTTTTGTACTAACATATATTATCTTTCATGACGACATATATGAATATGTTAAATGCAAACTTAGAATATTACTTTGCATTATCTTTCATGATGATAAAGGTGGGTAATTTATAAAATCATAAGAGGTATTTTAAATTATCTTTCATAATGGGGTATATTAGATTATTTTTCATAATAGGGGTATAAAGGTCTCTTTCACTGCTCCTTGGCAAGCGTGTCGAGTGCTAAATCGACTAACTTCCTAGGACAGAGGGGAATATGTATTGAGTATTATTGTGCAAAATGTTGGGTTCATTTTTAAGATGAAAAAGGAACGGGTTAAATGTCATGACGTTGTTTTTCTATGTAACATCTTTGCAACCAGGGCCCAACAAACTTATTTTTTCCACTAGAAAAACATATTTTGACAAAATTTCACATATATCGGAGTCCCTACAAGAAAAAAAAATTAAGTTTCTGACTCACACCTTATACAACATAATGGTTTATTACAAATATTAATTGATATATAGGAACAATTAATGTAGTTCATAGGGTCAAGAAAATCGTGCGACTATATACCTAATAAGTTACTGGATCATGCTAGGTCCGATATGAAGGAAAGCTCGAATACTGTATGGTAGCCTTCTTTGTTTTTTCTTTGCGAGGAGTCTTTTTTTTTTTTTTTAAATGACACAGACAACGCAGACACTCACAACACGTACGCACACTCACCCCTATGAACACACGCGCACGCAAACCCTATCTCTATGAGCACATCCGAAGGACTGGGCAGCCGGCAGATCTGGAGATTCTCGAAGTCACCGTAGGCGCCTGCGAGCACAGAGCTAGGGTGGATGTTTTTCTCGCATCACGGTGGAATATATTCTTAGAGGTACTATATATAATTTTAACTGTATCGGTACTGTCACTTACTATACTTTTTGTCTCTCAACCGTGAGTGCAGATCAGCGATGCCTATATTAACGAACTGGTGACGGATTTCATATGCCCTAATCCAGAGAAAATTTGGAAGCCAGCAAAAATAGGACTCCACACCCTTCAGATGTTTCACAGAAATTTCTGCGCTCAACCTCCGAAGCACCAAGACGAGTTTCACCTGGATGTGTTGGGCACGGGACAGCACGGTGAGACTTTGATGCGCTCCGCTGAGGAGCTCCGAGAGGCAGGGGTTCATTTCAAGAGGAGCTACACTGGAAGCGTTCAAGACATCAAGTTTAAAAATGGCGTGCTGATTATGCCACTGGTAGAGATCAATGACTCTTCCGAGAGAATGTTCCTCAACTTGATGGCGTTTGAACGGCTGCACAGCACTGCCGGGAGTGTTGTAACGGATTACATGATCTTCATGGATAACATCATCGACTCAGAAAGGGATGTGGCTCTGCTGGTAAATAAAAAGGTTCTAAGAAACTTTATGAGCAGTGACAAGGCAGCGGCCGACCTATTCAACACTCTGGCCAGGGGAGCAATCTTGAATCCACGCAGCAAGGTGGGTTACGTGCAATGGCAGGTGTTTAAGTACTGTGGGAGGCGGTGGCCGAAATTGAAGGCTAGCTTCAAGCACACCTACCTGCGCACCCCTTGGGTGTTCTTCTCTGCTGTGGCAGCTATCATACTGCTTGTCCTCACCACCCTGCAGACCATCTATACAGTTGGGCCCTTCTACACCAAAAACTAGCATGTTCTTTTTCCCTTTCTCTTGCGAGGAAGTCAAAAGATCTCTCCGGGACTCAGATTTTACTAGTTCCTAGTTCCATCTAATACATTATAGTTTGTTCTGTAATCTTAATTATTTGCGAGACCTCGATCTGTACGAGATCAACAGTGGACTATTGTTTCTGTCTAATTTCACATTCCAATGGCAAATTCTAGTTTTTATTACTTCAAAAGTTGCAAACTGTATATATAGAACGTGACAGGGAATTCTCTGCAGGAAGGCTCATCATTTTACCATTGTCGAACACCACTTGGCCCCAGCCTATATCCACAGTCTCCCCAACGCTGACTGGTCGCCCCGCGCTGGCGACTCAGGGTCCCAACCCTAGCGCCGCCGTCCCAGGCCCCCCCCCATTCTCCACCTCGCCGCCGCCGGAGGAAGACCGCCGGAACGAAGCGAGGGCGGGGGCAAGAGGCCTCTCACCTGTGAGGGTCGCGAGGTCACGCCGCAGGGTGGATCTCGGCGGTTATGGCGGCGGCGCCGCGGCGGGCGCTGGCCGAGGCTGTGGGCGAGGTGCCGGGATGGTGGAGGAGGCCGCGGCGACGGGAGTCTCGACGGTAGCGGTGCCGAGGGTTCCGATGGTGGCACCGGCCGGGGCGCCACCCGCCGCCATGAGGGGCCGACTGGTGCTCCCACGCCCGTTGTGCGGGCCGGTCGGCTGGGCTGCAGCGGCGGCGCGATGGATGTTGCGCTGGGCGGTGGCATCCGACGGCGGCACCGCAGGGGTCTTCTGAGGGAGGCGGCGCGGACGACGCTGGGCGGTGGTCGTGGAGCGCAGGGCTTCGGGGCGGAGCAGCGAAGAGTGGTTCGACGGTGGCGGCCTCCGGGTCGCACCGTCGGGCATTCCTCTTCCCATGGTGGCGCAGCCGACCGCCCACATCGGGCGCCGGGGAGAACCCAGTGCGCGGGCTGATCCGGGCGACCCCAGAAGATGGGCGTCGCAAGACGCTGACCATGGTGGCGGTGTTTTCGGACGGCGGCGACGATGAAGTAATTGGGTTGGCCGTGCTCGGGGATGAACCCGGTGGCCGGCCATGGTGGCTTCCACAGTTCGTCAAGGTGGAGGATTCGTGGAAAGGGACGGCGAGGATGGCGGACGCCGGCATTGTTTTCCGTGATCTGTATTTCGGTGATGGTGCACGCCGCCGGGCGGTTGGCGAACGGCATGGACCCAAGGGACGTGGTATTGGCCGCCACTATCTATGACGGCGGTGACGCCCGAGGGCGCCACTTTCCTCGCCGGAGGCGCCGCTTTTTCAAGTGGATCTCTACGGTGAAAACCAGCACCAGTTGGGTGGCGGCGATGGCGTCTTTGGATGTCATTTTCTCGTTGGAGACGTCGCTGGTGGAAGATCCCTTGGATGTCGGCTGGCGCCGGCATCAAGGTGGCGACTCATTGCACACACTTATGGGGTCTTATGATGTTGCCAGTCACAGGATCCGGAGTCTCCAATGGTGGATGGGTTTTGTTTGTTTTATTTTCAGAGTGCACCGGTGTATTCGGGTGACCTTAGTCTTACCTCGTAACAATCGCCGCTCAGTTGTAATTGTGTTGGCCTGATGCATCCTCGGATGACTGAAGCCGGAATATAATTTCCTTTATCTAAAAAAAAGACAAGTTTATTAATATGCAGATAAAGTTTGTTTTGGTTTCAATCTAGCTAGGTAATTTATTTGCTTCCTCCATTTCTTAAACATCAGTCGTAGTCGCTAGAGTTCTCTCCTATGAGATATTGAAACGATAGATCCACTATCCTGCTGATTCTCCACACAGCTAGCATTGCCAACACAGATAGTAATTCCCTTGTTCTACTCGATCACTTCACCTATGCTTTCCAAACAAAACGTGGATCATCTTCTCATTTATATCCTTCAGCGTGGCTTCATCTTCCCTGTGTTTATCCTTAGGCGCTCGAGCTAGATAAGCAGCCCTTGGACATGATGGCTGCTGCTCTTGTACTTCCTGTATGTTGTCTAGTGCGGAGGTGATCTCCATCTTGGAGGGTAGAAATGTGTCCGCCTCCTCCACTGGTCGGGCAAAGCAAAGAGCCGATCTTACACCATTTTATTTAATTAAGTTACTATATGATCGATCTATCTGCAGAAATTGCTAGGTACAGCGCCATTGGTGTACAGATATTCAGATTGCTCCATCTCTGCGCGCGTGGGCGTGCGTGGGTGTATAGGACATATTTTTCCTACTCCCGCAAGTGGAAAACGAACTCCATAATAACTTTGTTTTATATTGGTCTTTCGGCAAAAAAACACATGAAATGTCTGAGCCAAAAGGAGGGAAACAAAAAAAAAAAAAAAAAAAGGTGTCAACTGTTATTGCTTATTGGTCTTCCGGCAAAAAAAAAGATGAAAACAAAAAGGGAAAAAAGAAACATCAAATGGCTGACCCAAACGGAGTGAAACAAAAAGCAAAAAAAAAAAAAAAAAAGTCACCAAATGTGTGAGAGAAAAAAAAACCAAAAAAATTAAAGAAACAAAATACATTAACTTTCTGAGCCCAGGTTTGAACTAGAACCTTTAGTGAGGTAGATTAACGTGATAACCAACTATACACCACCCAGCCAATGCGCTGTTGTATCATCAAATAGCTTATTTCTTCAAATAAGTTATATGCTGCAAATAAACATGGGAGAACTAGGTGGATTACCCGTGCGTGGGGTCGGGTATGAAGGAGAAATCTTTGAGTTTGAATATTACTATCATCCTCATATTCTTTTTCTTTCTTTCTTTTTTCCCTTTTTCCTTTTTTTACTTTACTCTGTATACCAACTACCATCAGTTGGTCCATCTATAATTTTATCAAAATATATCCATATGAGATCTTGTTTTGAAGGATTTATTAAAAAAAGAATTCAATGGTGTAATCAGAATTTAATTTGGTTTTTTAGTTTATGAGTTATAATATTTTTTAGTTAGTTCGCAAAGTGGGATCGCCGCGGTGGATGTCATGGTCTTAGTGGGTTGCTGAGGTGGCATGTTTTGCATGTTGAGAGAACTCCTTAGTGGGGGTTCTCTATATAGGTGTAGTAGATTAGAATTTGACCCTAAAAAAGTTTATCTTAGGAATCTTGCCTCTCTTTTTTTTGAATTTGGGAATCGGCCTCAAAACCAAACTTTGTTAGAAATCCGGTCTTCCGTCGGGTTTTAGAAATTCATAACTAGAGTTTGGTAACTCCAATTTTGGTGAACCAAATCTTGTTGTGCTTCTTGAGATGTCTAGTTTTTATTAAAAATATAAACCTGGCCATATTTTGTAAAATTATTTTTTTAATAAAAACTTAATATATTGGTGTTAAAAATTATGGTACCATCTATTTATAGCTAAGATCTCAATTATGGTTTTGAGACCGTGTGGTTGTTCAAAACGCAAAAAGTATTTACACATTGGAGGGAGTATATTAATTGTTTCTTCATAGATTTGGAACCATGAGTATATTAATTATTCCCACCGCCCCCCCCTCCCTCCGCCGCCACCGCCGCTTCGAGTGTGGCGGCGGCCGCCGCCTCTCTCCGAAAAAGGACCGCAATCGCACCTCCCTCCCCTCCTCCCTCCTCCGGTTTTCCGGCAACCTTGGCTGGCCGCCGGCACGCACCCTCGGATCCGGGGCCGCAGCACGGATTCGTCCCCCCGACCGGATCCGGTGTCGCTACTCATGCCCGACAGCGCTAGTGCCCCTATCATGTACGTGCTTTTGCCCCGGTCCGCCATCGCTTTTTCCGGCATGGGTGGGCGCGCTGGTGTGCATCAAGCAAGGCAAGGGCGGTGGTGGGCAACGGGCGGCCCCTCTATTCCGAGCTTGCCGACCCTCAACACCTTGATCCGCGCGCCGCGGAGTCGGGCGCATGTGATGGCGGTCGGGCAAGGCGGCCGGCTTCAGGCTCCCGGGAGCGATTTGGGCCTCCGCCTAGCGCGTCCGGCACTGCACCACCACCGCGATGTTGCACGTAAGACGGTAAATGATGGCGTGGAGAAGGGCGTGGGGCGTGCGTTCGCCACGGCAAGTCGGGCGGCGGGCAAGCAGCCCGATTTCTTCTTCACAGGGTCGTGAGCGCTGCAGTTGGTCGCGGCTTGCCGCCAGTGGGGGCGGCGCAGATCTACTACCCCCGCCTCCTCGACTTCATCGCCTGTTCGGCCGCCGGCGAGGTTTGGTCTCCTAGTCTCTAAATCGACGAACCGTGGGAGTATCGACGCCCCCAAGGAGGCGAAAGCCCGCAAGACCCTATCCTTGCGATTGCCGACGACGCCATTGGTGCCGATTCACCTCCTTGGGGGCGTCAATATCTCCCAACTATATGACTGAAGTTATGTCGATCTCCTCTTGGCAAAAGCGTAGCTCTAGTTATCTGGAGCCGGTGGCGGCGACGTTGAAGATCTCTTGTTTGGTTTTGGCTAATTAGTGACACCTAAGGACTAATCTCTCGATGCTAAGTGTTTGATTAGATTGAGATTGGTCGTGCCGAAGTTGGTATGTGGTGATCATGGATGAGGGATCGAGGTGATCCAAAAGATGATCAAGCATGCAACTCGGTGGAGGTTTGGAGATCAAAGGTCCCAAGGCAAAGGTATAACCATAGGGCTTTTGATTTCACACCCAAGACACTATAGAGAGTGTGGGTGGTTATAGGATCGATAAGCCGTACTATAAAGAGGGGAAAACTTTCGTACATATCGATCCTCACGTGCCTTTAGGTTCAAGTCTCATTTGCATGCATTCTAACCTAAAGAGCTAACTCCGCACTTGGTGAAAATGTTTCAAAATGCGAACACATGGTGTCGAGGTGTTCTTCGACGTGTCGGCAACAAGAATCAAGTGGCGGAAGTCGGTTTGGAGCAAAGGCGAAGCGAACGACGACGAAACGACGACATTTCGCGGCTCGGGCGCGTGACCGGACGCATCAACCGGAAGCAGCCCGAAGTGACCGGGACGCCCGGCCGGTAAGGCGTCCGCGAGAGGGTGTTTCCGGGGTTGGGGGTCGACGGGTGACCGACCCACCGATCGAAGCATCCGTCGCGACCGAAGCTGGACCGGATCCGCGACCGGACGCACCCGTGCAGGGGGTCACGGTGGCCGGTTTGGGTTTGTCGGTTGTGGCCGACCCACCGAATCGGACTCACCGATGAGTCCGGTCGTCGCGTCCGGTCAGGCCGGTAAAAGCGTGGCTTTCACCCTTTCCACCACATTTCGTGGTGTGGCCTTTATATACCCCCATGGCTGCTCCTTGCTCTCTCTTGGTCATTTGAATCATTCCTAACACCTTTGAGCAAGCAAGCAAGCCTCCCTCCTCTCTCATTCTTGATTTGAGCTTCATTCTTGAGAGAAGAGTTGATCCTAGTGCATTGCATCGAGTTCTTGCATCTAGAGGCACTTAGGGTTCGTTGTGAGACGGTGGATTTCTTATTTCTCTTGGAGACACCGCTCCTAGCCGGCTTGGTGATTTGGTGGAGTTGTTGGCAAGAAGAGGAGATTGTTTCTTGGCCACCTCCGGGCGAAATTGTGAGAGGATCACGCACTCCTCGTCGGGAAGACAAAGTGCAAGGAATACATTGCTCGTGCTTTGGGTTACCTCACTTGTGAGTGGTGTGTTGAGGCTAGCAAGGGCACCGCCTAGCTCAAACACCATCCTTGTGTTGGTCGGCACAACCGGAGAGTAACTTGTCGGTGTACAAGCGAACTCCGGGTGAACAAATCGACTTGTTCATTGTCTCGGTGTGTGGATCATCACCTTCGTGTGATTGATAGCTTTTCTTCTTCCCGGTGATTGGTTGACATCCTCTACACGTTGGTATATCGCTCTCTCACTTGCAATTACTTTCTTAGTTTACTTTGAGTAGAGAGCTAGCACTTGCCTTGTGTAGTTGTTCTTGCTAGCATAAGGATCTATTAGGATTGCTCTTTAGCTAGAGTAGTGACATAGACCTTGTGTGGACTAGAGATCATAGAAATATTTAGTCTTGTCACTAGAAGGCTTGCAAGACCACTAGAGCTAGTGCAAACCGCTTTTCGCCGTGTTTTATACTAACCGGTTTGTTTAGTTGAGTTTGTAGAAATTTTTTATAGGCTATTCACCCCCCCTCTAGCCATCTAGGACCTTACAGACGCCAACGACGCCGTGACCCTCTCTAGGGCGCCATTGTGGAAGAGTAGAGTCCAGCTCATGTCGTGGTCTTGTGTTCTCTTGTGTGCTCTCCCCTTGTTGTTGTTTCCCATCGTGAGTAAGTCCGCCTTGATTATTGGCGTCGCCGACGTTGACGAGTCTCCCCCCGTTGGCGTTTCTACTCCGTCGGCCGATCTCCTTGGTGGTGCTAGAATATTAAACGTCGGGTGGTGTTTCCACCGCTGCCCCCCCCCCCCTGAATTCCTCCTTGTGGGTGGCGTTGGATGGTGGTACGTGGGCCCGAACGTGTTGGAGGATGTCACCATCGGTTTGAAGGGAGGTCATCGTGTTCACCGATCCTACACTTGCGTGTCCGCCGTCACTCTTAGTCCCCATTCCAATTGTGGGTCCTCGGAGGGAGGATGACCGTGGAGCCGGCGTAGCTACGAGGAGTGGTGGAGGGCATAATGGGCATGGTGAAAGCGGCGAGTATCTTTGCTTGGGGGGGGGCATAGATCGGCATTCGGCCGGGTGCCTTGCAGCTTTGTCTAGAGTTCTCTTGAATGTGCTAAGTTTTCTCCTTCTTTTGATGTATCCGTGGCTAGCCACCTCTCTCTCCAATGCTGGAGAGTTTATTGTTGTTGTGTTGTGTTGTCGGTGGATATGCCACGATCTCGCCTCGGGGCAAAAGGTCGCTATACGGTTTTAGTCCGGTTTTCCAAAATTAACTGGACAAATGCGTTTTGCCTTTTTTTTTTTCAAAAAATGAGGTTGTTGATTACTTATTAATATATAATATTCAGGTGGGGATTTCTCCCCGGTGACACTTCAAAAAAAAATTGACACAGGGCCGACATATTTTTTTTTTTTTTTGGAAGGGGGTTTCCTAATTAACCGTATAACGTTTAAACAGTATGTGAACGGGCTACATAACTACTTAGACGAACAGATAGATGTTACACAAAGATCACAACCTCAACCATCCAAAAATCGAATGGCTGGAAGCTTTCCCGTCACAACATTGCATATGGTTGTGCTTAGATCCACAACTTCTCTCCAAAATTTCCTGCACTTCCATCACATCGAAGCATTAAATGCATCAAAAGACACATGCCTGGAGTACGAAATGTAGGTAAAAGAAAACTAATTATACAGTTTGGATGTACATTGCGAGAGGCGATTCTTTTTGAGCTAGTTACGCCTTGGTAGGATAATATTACCACAAACAAACGAAACGTGCTACGATGCTTTTATGTTCGCTACAGTGCTTTTCACTACATTTTTTTAGAAATCCCACGAAATTTGGCACCACTTTTTGACATCTAAACACAGCCAATATTGCAAGCAACCGGACTTAGCTTTATCTTCTGTGAAAGTCTGAAGAGGTGAAACAGAAGTGCAGAACAAGAACAGGGTCCCTCTTTCTCCCTCATGATGATCTTTTCTTTTTTTTCGAAGGGACCTGATGGTGATCTTGTAAGCATTTGTCAGCCATATGGGCTGATAATTCTCTGGGCTACTAGTTCTCCAGCCCATGTACGGCCCATGTTTTTCTTCTTCCTCGTGGAGTCTCCAGTGGACGCCAGCCCACACAACACAAACATTTCCAGCTGCAGTCGGCCTACGCACACGAAACAGTCGGATCGGCTGACTTCGCCATGTGCGACGTGTGGCTGCAGTCGGCCAAATCAGAACGTCCGCTCCCCATCCAACGCCCACAAGCTAGAGACCACCACTACGCTCTCAGCTAGCCAGTTATCGGCCCATGACGAGACGGCCTGTTTACAGAAACAACGAGCTCGATCGCTGATTGTTTTTGGCGCGGCGTTTGGATTCTTTGGCGGGAGGTTACGAGAACTGTTCATGCTTTTGGTGCGAGCAGCAAGCGTAAGGGCCTGCGTGCTCAGCTGTAGGCGATCGTCTCGTCGTCCTTCGTGCTCAGGTGCCGATCGTCCTCCTCTGTGCTCAGGTGCCGATCGTCCTCCTCTGGTTCATGCGTTCTCTGATCTGGTGCTGCATATTCTGATCCTGCATACTCTGATCTGGTTGCTTTTGTCCTCCCTAATAACTTTTCCGATTGTTTTGGGTTTGATTGAAGGAAAAATGTGCATGTTTGAGATGGAAGATTGAGGAAAACTGTTGCATACATCAGATATAACATGGAAAAGAAAAGGTATGATACACCTTGGCTGTTCCTTTTTGTCCATGAGATCCCATATAATTTGTTCAGATTTTTACTTAGCATTTTGTGCAGCTTCATATGCACTTGATACTACAAGCAGTAGTACAAGGATCTCTATATTGTAGCATAATATATAGTGCAAGGATATCTCTATATTGTAGCATAATATATAGTTTTATGGATGAATTGTAAAGTTCAGCTTTTGGTTTTATTGGTGAACTGTAAAGTTCAGCCAGGACATACATTTTGTGCAGCTTCATATGCACTTGATACTAGAAGCAGTAGTAGAAGGACACCTTTATGCAATGCCTTTTCTATATTCGAGCAAAATATATTTCTGTTACACTCTTATTGCCTTGACTTGTGATGGCCTCAATGGCATATATATGGTACATTTGTTCTGGGAACAATTCTTGGACAAGTCATTCATTCAATTAAAATGATACATGTATCCATTTCGATACTGAAAACACACACATACACACACATTGCTTCCTAAAAGAAACTGATAGTCTGATCACTTCCATATTACAGTCTGATGACAATCTGCTTGTTCTTCCTAATTCCAGCTCAATTTTTAGGAACATACAGGCACACAAACACATTGCTTCCTAATTCCAGCTCAATCTAGCACCTGCACAGTTGACATAATACAATGCAAGCACAATGTCCTAGTCTGTAAAATGGTTCTGCTAGCAGCATGCTGAAGGTGAACTCGTGACAGTGATCCTCGGCGGGGACAGGGACACCCGCGTGCTGCAGGAGCTCCATGGCGGGGCAGGGGCTTCAGTGCGGGGCGGGTGCTCGGCACGTCAGGCGGGTGCTCCGGCGGGCTGCATGTCCTTCGGCGGGGGCGGGCACCGTCGCGGCGGCGGCCTTCGGCGCGGGGCAGGGGTTCCGCGCGGCGGGCGGGTGCTCCGGCGACGGGAGGGGGCTTCGGCGACGGGCGGGTGCTTCGGCGAAGGGCGACGGCGGCGCTGGCTGGAACCGCGTGCGTAGGTCTGTTTCGGGATATATAACTTTTTACCATTATACCGGACGGCGACTCACGGTTTATCACTCTAGCGGTTGCCAATATATTTTTAGCACCGTTCCCTGTCAAACCATACATTTTTACCACTTTGATCTACGTGGCATGCCAGATCACGTGTCCCACGCTGGATCCCGTTGCGATTCGACGAAAATACCCCCGCCTCCTTATTACCTTTCTATGTGAGCTGGGCGGGACCAGGGGTGCCCGCCCGCGAGCACCGCGCCGCCGCGGCCATTTTCGCGTCCGCGCTTCCAGCCCCCGACGCACGGCCGCCCACGACGCCCACCTCCCCAGCCGCCCGCCCGCCTCCAGGGCCTCCCGCCGCCCCAAGCTCCACGCCGCCCGCCGCCCCAAGCCACGCCGATGACGACGCGGTCGACGGCGGCGCTTCGCGTTCGGTGATCCAGGACGCGGAGCGGCTCGATTGACGGGCGTTCGAGCATCTAGATGACGAGGCGGCTGCAGCGCGCGAAGAAGGAGGAAGGGGAGCTCCGGTGAGTTTCGGCCGTGGGAGCTCGCGCGCGGGCGGCGCTCCGGTGGTCCGTCCCGCCGCGCGGGCGGCAGACGGTGGTCGCCTCTCCACCCACCCGACGCGCTCTCCAGGCAAAGAGGCGGGCGGCGCGCAACGGCGCCCTCGGGCTCCGCGGCGGGCGGCGCGCGACGACGGGCGCCGGCTCGGCAGCTGGCGGCGCGCGACGACGGCGCCGGGCTCCGAGCTGTCCGCCCCATCCCGCCGCCCTCCCCGCTCCAAGGCTCGTGGCGCACGGCGGCCGGGTGGAGGTTCCAACATGAGTCGCAAGCTCCTCGTCCGCGCCGCCACCGGGGCCGTGAAGCGCCGCCGCCGTAGCCGGGCGGAACAGTGGAAGCACATCTCGCGCATCCGCCCCATCGCCTCGCCGCTGGAGGGGGAGGGAGCGTGAAGGGCGCACGAGCATCCGCTCATCTCCGGAGTAGAAGTAGCAGGAGGGAGCAGGGAGGGCGCACGAGGAAGAAGAAGGGCAGGCAAGGTCATTTTACCCGCACGGATGCCCTCTATTCGACGTGGGCTGCTGAACTGGCGTGCCACATCGACCAAAGTGGTAAAAATGTATGATCCGACAGAGAACGGTGCTAAAAATATATTGGCAACCGCTAGAGTGATAAACGGAGAGTCGCCATCCCGTATAATGGTAAAAGTTATATATCCCGTCTGTTTCGTGTGCTCTAGTGGATGGAATTCCCTGGTGGACTGGTGGGCTTCGATGGGCTGTACTACCAGCATGGCCTGTCCTGCTGTCTTGCCATTGGATGTGAACGGAAGGAGGCCTGAAGTCAGGCGATCCGATTCCGTGAAGAACACGTGCCGTTCCAAATCCTTTTTCTCCAAATCAGAACAATCCATGTGTTGTAAGCTACTGTATGTACAACTTTTTAAGTAAGCAAGCAATCAACCGATGAATGAAGGTACGTAACTACACCGAAACATAATAATTAAAATATGATATGACGCAATAAAAATTAGAGATGCTCATGCAACAAGATTCTCTGATCGTTGCTCATAATATAATATAATATAATAATAATAACATTAAAGCAGCATCGTATAAGGGAGAGAACACGGCACGTAGGCTAGCTGTGTTGGAGCTAATTCAGACGATGGGTCAAAATCAGGACTAATGAGCAATTGTGCGGTCTAAGTTTCAGTTGCACAACAACTCAGACGCCACGTAGTTAGACGTGTGTTCAGAAAAAGCTAAAACTGTGAAGTACTACTACTTTAATTAATTAATTATAATTAATTAATATATAGAACTATCCTCATCCGGGTTCTCAAATACTACGTGGCGTCTTTTGAAGTGAATTTTTTTCATAAAAGAGCGAAGTTTTATTTGACGTTCTAAGAGAATGTCCAGAAGTTTTGTAAAACAAATCCTTATTTTATTTTTTAACAAAAACTAAAAAATCTACTCCAACAGTTGGGTAAATTAAAGAGCTCCTTATTTAAAAATAAAAAAAAATTTGCCAAATATCCTCTTTCAACTAGTATCCGCTACCTATCCGATGTTGACGTTGAAATGAAGTCAGCCGATCAAAGTAAATTGGAAGCATGTGTAAAAAAAAAAAAAAAAAAAAGGGTTCTTGGTGAGAAAATAGAAGATAAAGAAACAATTAAAAAGAAGTTTGGTTAGTTCACGTTTATGAATGTAAAATTGTTTAGAAAGCTAATGTAGGAAACTATTGAAAAGAGAAATAAAGTTGTTACTAATTTTATTAACTTGCTAAACTTATTGGTCTAGCAAGTTAATTATAAAGATAATTAAGATATGAACTGTGGATGTTGTACTCCGTACATACACAAGTTCTTACGTGGAAACACAGGGGTTAACGCGCGCTCATACAATGGCTTTCCGTGGCGTGGAGGCGGGGAAGTCAGCCAGTCGTCTGGCTATTGCTTCAGCGGCAGGCTAAATCAAAACGCTTTGCGTCGGAGTTGTGAGCTCTGAACTAAGTCAGCTTCACTATAATTCGTACGTGGAATTCACCGGGGCCCCGGCCCTGGTGAGTGCTCCTATTTTCTCTCCTAGTTATTAAATTCTTCTTGCAGTGATGCGCGACAAGCACGTACGTTAACAACGATGACAACTTGAGATTATCTTTTATTTTTCTTCGTTAATCTCAAGAACTAATGGATGGTTTATATATCTCAAAGACTAACTAGAGACCCTCAGCTCATAGTGTAAAAGTGTACGCATGTACCATATTGTATAGCCCGATTCAGCCGGCTTGTTTTTAGTTTATTCTCAAAATATTATTTAAACAACCAAAAAAAGAAGCCGACTTATCGAAAGAAAAAAAAAAAAGAAGAGTACGAAAGCATTTATAATTAAATTTAGTCAACAAGTTAGCTCATTTTGAGCACAAAGACGACGACTATGTAGTTCGGATGCAATCTTTGTACTGTGTGTACTACATATACATCAGTGTATAATATAATAACAAGGAGTGAAGAGTGTACTTTCACACTCGTTTTCAGACAAAAGACAAGCCACCACTTTGTGTTCTCTCGATGATGCAGATAATAAAATATTAATAAGAAACAATCAAGGTCCAGTTCAATTGCCCTGTCACCTTGCGTTTCATGTCAGTTACGTTGTGTTCATTTGATTGAGATGGGGTAGCTTGTGATCTGGAAAAAGGTCCGCATCAAGGTCACATTATTGGTAAAGAGGGCCATGCTTGATGCATGTGTGTATAGCTAGGGGTCTGGCATCAACTTGGCGTGCGTTATAATATGACAGATTGTAATAATTAATTAATTTGAGATCCAGATGATTGGATGCTCTACTAATATAATTAAGCAGACATCGCAGTAATCTTTTTCCCATTTTTCAGTTTGTTAGTGATACATGCACATGCCCTTTTATGAATGATGATTCTACGGCCCGAAAAATTGATTTTTGGCTGCACTATTATTGTACTAGTAGTATTTCATTGCAGCTCGGTTCTTATATATTCAACTTGTACTATCACAATACTCGTAAATATTAGGCAGCCTAATTGCTAGTACTCATATGAAGTTGGACCTTAAATGTCACATCGTATTAATTAAGGTTGGACCTTACTGTAGAAATGCTTGTTAACTTAAGAAACCGAATCCTGCCGAAGGAAACACAGTAATTTAGGCTCAAAATCCATCTCCTCCTTTTTACACTAGACATGTGAAATGGCTCGGCTCTGGTTTCAACCGATTCAGTTATTAAAACTTTCGATGTTTTTTGAAGCATGTCTTCATTCATATGTTTTTTTTTTATTATTTTAAAAAATTTTGTTGTCAAATATATTATAAGTAAATGCTAGAGACATACGAAGAAGTTACTACAATGTGACAAACTCAACTATTTCCTTTTTTTTTTTTCCCAGGTCAAAAGCGACATGTTCCGTATGAATTGGATTTGCCTGTTCCAAGTGGAAAAAAACAAGGGAAGCAAAGCCTCGTGCATAAATAGCCCGTGCCGGAGGGGCGGATCTGCCAAGATAGAGTTTTGGGCTTTTGGGCGTCGCATCGCAGCAAAAACTGGTAAAAAGCAGAGAGAAGGTGGCCAACAACACTCACTGGCATTGGCAAGTAACAACACACACCACTTCCCTCCCCGCGACAAGATCGAGGCAGGCAGCCACTGGAGCAACCGAATCGAGCACGGCAAGGGAGGTCCGCGCTCCGCGGTCGCCGCAGTGGCAGGTGGGTGATCCGTCCATCCTCTTCCTCGTCGCGTTGGATTCTCTTCTTACGGGGGTGGTTCGGTTCATGCGCGGCTCGAATCTAACGAGGGACGAGTGCCACTCTCCCTCTCTCTCTCTCTCTCTCTCTCTCTCTCTCTCTCTAGCCGGGAACCGGGAGGACGGGGCTCCATTCCACTCCCACAGCCCACCGCGCGTAGCCGCCGGCCGGCGTTGGAGTTGGAGAAGAAGCTCGTCCTCGTCGCCCCCACCTTCTCTTCTTCATTCATTCGTTCAGATGATTTGGGGAAGGAACAACGACAGTCGAGGAGGATGGATGGCTACGGCCGTTATGGGTCGGTCGGGCCATGGATTGAGCCGGCCCAGTGATTGTTTCCCAAACTTCAAGACAAAGGGCCCAGCCCATAAGCGCTGCAGTACGACCCCTCGTTCAAAGTGTTGTTCTGGGGTTTTTTCTAAAAAAAAAAAAAAAATTGTTGCCGTGGGGATGCCTGCGGGTTTTTTTTTTTTTTTTTGGATAACATGGCCTTTTCTGCTTCTACCTGATGGAGCATAGGGTCGTGTAGTCGTGTCCTATGCTTCTTGTTACTTGTGAGGTTGTGAGGAGATGCACGGTGAGGTTCAGCACAGCCAAAACTTTGTCGGCCATCGGCACCTTTAATCTTGGTGCTCGGTCTATACTAGGGTATGGACACCTTAGCTACATAGCATCACATCATATGACTTTTTTTTTAATGAAATGCATGATGTGACCTGTAAAAGACTGTATATCCCTCTGTACATCTTCTTATTCATGCTTACTAGGTGAACTGCTCTGGTTACGGTTCACATTAATGATGCCACACACCGCACTTTGGTCCATGTATACTCAACCACTTCGCCTTCTGCAGGACAAAGCTTGGATTCCTGGATCTGATTCTCATGGCATCGGTCTCTTTGAGATTGTAATTCAGCGGCGTTGACCTGAAACCATGAAATCAGACATGAGTTCTCTCAAGAAATCCGACAAGAAAGCCGCGCTTGATTTTTGCGGCATGGAGTTTCAATGTCACTTCATCTGTTGGAATCATCATGGTCAACAAAGCTTTAATGGCTACGTATGGATTCAGTTTTGGTATGTCTGCTTATTACCTGAGGATTTATTTATCACATGTCTTACTCTCACATTTTGGTTGTATTTGTGGCTACAGAATGGTATGATCTTATGCTGTACCTTGTTATGCGTTTGTCAAACTTGAGCTGAATATTCTAGTCATTGATATTTCTGTTTGAATAACAAATCGGTGTTATCGTGGTGGGCTTTTTGGACAACGCAATGATGGTGGTGGGTCTGGTTCATATTTGATTGTAGATTCATGTACATTTTCATTAGAGACCTCACATTTGGAGAACTTAGACATCTTGTAAACTTTGACTTTTTGAGTAGTTCTAACAGTGCTAATGCAAATTTCCAAACAAGTTTTTATTTAAAGCAAAGGGTTCTCTGCCTAAATTTGAACTATGTTGCATTCTGTGAATAAAATTTTGCATTTCCTTTGTTAACGATCGGAGAATAATTGTAACACAAACTTGTAAAGTGCTACAAAATTGTGGTATAATTTGCTAATGTGCCTGTTGGACCTTAACGATGTTAATTCAAGCAATAGAGATATGTTAGCATTGTGTAATTTCTTACTGTATGTTTGGTAGTTGCAGGCTCACCATATTTCTGCACCTTGTCAACAAACTGTACATTGATGGAACTTGGATATATCTCCCGCCCTGTCATTAATTACTCTCTTCTTTTTGCAGCCACGACACTAACTGGGCTTCATTTTGTGACTACCACCTTGATGACCATTGTATTTCGGTGGTTAGGCCTGAGCCAGCCCTCCCAGTTGCCAGTAGCAGATCTAATTAAATTTGTGATATTCTCAAACTTGTCAATCGTTGGGATGAATGTGAGCTTGATGTGGAACTCTGTGGGCTTTTATCAGGTTAGCAAATTTTTTCTGTAGCTACTTCTATATGGCTTCAAATTGTTAACAACTAACTAAATTCACTTTATTCCCTTCCTCAGATAGCAAAGCTGTGCATGATACCTGCATCATGTCTTCTGGAGGTTGTCTTTGATCATGTACACTATTCCCGGGACACAAAGCTGAGCATAATGGTTGTGCTTATAGGAGTAGCAGTCTGCACTGTTACTGATGTCAGTGTGAATGCAAAAGGTCTAATTGCTGCTGTTATAGCTGTTTGGAGCACAGCTTTGCAACAATATGTAAGTCCGACCATCTTAGTTTGCGGTTTTTTAAGTCAGCTCGTGATTAAGATTGCTTCTAAAACTGATTGTTTGCTTCTGTTTACAATTAGCTGCAAGATCTTTTGCTTGCTTCTTTCTCATAGGATTAAGTATTCAAATATGGCACTATAATGACTGTCAATCTGCGAAGTTATGAACAATTAGCAATCACTTTAATACTTTATCATTCATTGGTGTTTCTGCTTCTTTAGGATATTGCTCCTTTGTCTAGACATTACGATATAGCTACTCACCATGACACCAGTATTTCCCATTTATATAGGAGAAACTAGGTGGTATTTTTATTAAGAAGAAAATAGTCAACCAAATTCTCCTTGATGAGAACTTGAACCTGGATGATTTGGGCATTCATCCCCATTAACTGTTAGGCTTGATTCAGTTTCCTCATTAGTCATTATATTACTGCTTAAACTTTCAAGAACACTCCATTCCCACACATGCAATGCATAATTTATTTATTTTCCCTACTTTTTGCATTTTTCACTATTTGAGTGTCCTTACTCTACATTTTTAGTAGTTCTGTTTGCACTGCATACGTACTTTGGTCCTATCATGTATCCAATTAAAAGGGGCACTGCATACGTACTTTGATCCTATCATGTATCCAATTAAAAGGGGCACGGTTTTGATTCTTTTGTAATTTCTGCTGTTTTGCAGTATGTCCATTTCCTCCAACGCAAGTACTCTCTGAACTCGTTCAACCTGCTGGGACACACAGCTCCAGCCCAAGCAGCGTCCCTCCTGTTGGCAGGACCATTTGTAGATTACTTGTTGACAGGGCAAAGGGTGGATCACTTCAGTTTTTCATCTCTTGCTCTGGTATGGGACAGAATCTCAACAATGTTTCTATCACTATGTTCATATGGCAATTGATCCTTCTTAGGGATTATCTGTTTACTCAGAAATGAGATGGTGATTAGGCTGCATTTAGCTGGATGAGAATTTTTAATACAATGATGGTTTATAAGCTATAAGAAAACTTTTAACACTAGTTCAATAATTTCATTTATTATTGTGATTGAAATTCTTCCATTTTACTGCTTGACCTGCTAGCAATAGCTTCTAGTTGACAATATACATATAGCTTCACTTAGTGTCCACCTTTGCTGGATCAGAATTTTGGATTTGAGTAGCATCCTTACCATACTTGTTTCCTTGATTCTGCAGTTTTTTCTCACACTATCATGCTTCATCGCCATTGGCGTCAATCTGAGCCAATTCATCTGCATCGGGCGGTTTTCTGCTGTATCCTTCCAAGTGCTGGGCCACATGAAGACCGTGCTTGTTCTGTCCCTTGGGTTTCTCTTCTTTGGCAAGGAAGGCCTGAATCTTCAGGTCGTCATTGGGATGGTCCTAGCTGTTCTTGGAATGATATGGTACGGAAACGCATCTGCCAAACCAGGTGGCAAAGAGCGGCGCAGCGTCCTGCCGGTGAGGTCTACGAGTCTCAAGGTAAGTTCAGAAGAAAAGGATGGTGCAGAGAAATAATCCTTCTAATCTCACTGCGGCTGAGAAGAGAAACTAAAATCTCATCACTGCGACTTAGATGAGAAACTAAATTTCTGGTGATCGACAAAAGTGGAAATGCTTTATGTTTGCTGCAGCAGCTGAACTCTTCCCGTTTACAAACATAGTTGTTATAGTTACAGGTATACGGTGTGACTCCATTTTTGGCTCTCTGAATCTGAATGATTTGTAGCGAGGGGGTATGACAGATGTTACAAAATTTGAAGACCGGATCAAATATATACTGTAATTGTTTAATCGCATAGTGCATTTGTTTGCAAAACATTAAACATTGCCCTTGGTTTGGTATACCTGCGTTTGCCACGATCACGTTTACAAATTGATGCAGTTAACTAGCTGCATACTAAGGCCGGTTGGAATACTGAGCTCTGCCAAGCTGGACTACTAAGTTACAGCACGGTTTGGCTAAGCAGCTCTTTCACTAATTTAAACATTAGGTGATGTTAGTCATTTTTATTTAATCATCCATTTATTTATGTTGAAAAATAATAGCTGAACATGGCGCTGTATGTCAATCGTTTAAATAGAAGAAGGTCATCACTCATCAGCATCCATTTGCATATAGTACACCCACAGCATGTCAGCATTAGTGTGATAGAAGTTGTCAAATTCGTTGGGCTGCATGGATCACAGAGAGCTGTACAACAAGTATAAGCATACAGATATACGGAGCTCACACCAAAATCAAGAAATATCCATCATATTCGAGGCTCAATACATGATCAAACTTTGTGCCATATTTTAAGCCCAGCAAGAAAATTGAGCATAACTAAACCACAAGGAAGAAAAAAAGATAACAAGAAATTCTTAAAGTATTGCAAAAAAATGTCCTGAATGTTCAAGAGCATTGCAAAACTAAACTAGGCAAAAAACAACAAAAAGAAAAAAGAAAAGGAAAAGATCACAAGAGTTCTAAAAGTAAAGAAATTGAAAAATGGAGCAATCAACAACTGAATCATATCCCTCAGAATGCCACATCTCAACAGTGTATGTATATAGAGATATTGGTTCCTTCAACCTCCCATCAGAATGATGAGGAGGGAGCACCAACTGAATGAGCACTCAGATTACTAAAATGATCATCACAGGGATATGCAGAAATTTCATGCACAACATACAAGAGCCAATAAAAAGAAAACTGACATTCTGCCAAAACTGCTGATTTGATCTAGTCTTATATTAGCTATATGCAAAACTTTCCAAAGCAAGCAAAATGCTATATGCAAAACTTTCCAAAGCAAGCAAAATACAATCTCAAGCAGTATATGCTCCTCATCCACATCTGCAAATAGAAAAATTCCAAATGATATGCCAGGAGTATAGGCTAATTGCTACTGTAGAAAGAAAGATGCCATTTAATCTTGGCCCAATTGGATTATGATCAGATTAAGCTTCCACAACATCAAAGTATTTCTCAAGCAGTCATGCTAAGTGCACAAGAGCCATCCAAATAACATCAGACCATTACATTTGTAGCAAAATGAAGGACAAAACTAACAAACTTCTAAGAAAATACTGAAAAATGATGTTTGAAAAACAAGACACAAGGAAACAGAGCCAAAGAGGAATGAGGTAGGACAAATCCTGCATTTCAGAGGTCATTTACAATCACAACAATACCCACAACATCAAAGTATTTCTCAAGCAGCCATGCTAAGTGCACAAGAGCCATCCAAATAGCATCAGACCATTACATTTGTAGCAAAATGGAGAACAAAACTAACAAACTTCTAAGAAAATACTGAAAAATGATGTTTCAAAAAACAAGATACAAGGAAATAGAGCCACAGAAGAATGAGGTACTATGGACAAATACTGCTTTCAGAGGCCATCTACAATCACAAAAATACGAATAAAAACACATGGCTTTCATGTTTACCGTATCAAGTTCAAGCAACACTTATTATGTATGAGTATGATATCAGTTGATCAATGTCATAAATATAACTAGTCAACCAGTCCAAATAATACCAGCTACTACCATTGACCTGCTGCTCTATCTTGGACGCAACTTATCTCTCTCCTCTTTCATCTTGTTCGCAATCTCAATTACCTTGGGGTTATATAAACGATCCATAACATATTTCTTTTCCTCTGCTTGTATTTCTTTTATGGCACTTGGGTATGGATTTGGAGGTGGCTTCTTTCCTTCACTGCGGGGCGATTTCTTTGAGTTCCTTGTATGCTTTCTTCTTTGCTTTCTTCTGTGTCTTATACTCCATCTAGAATAAGGA
The DNA here is from genome assembly GCA_015847255.1 of Hyparrhenia diplandra. Lineage (NCBI taxonomy): Eukaryota > Viridiplantae > Streptophyta > Magnoliopsida > Poales > Poaceae > Hyparrhenia > Hyparrhenia diplandra. The sequence continues at coordinate 74,271 of JADLZK010000002.1, forward strand.
TGGTGGTTATACAACTGATATATATCTAATAAAACTGGTATTGGTAGGTATTGGTAGCCGGTAGCGTTCAAACTTTAGAATCAGTAGCTTCAAAATTAAGTACAGTGAGGACCAGAATTGAATTATCTGCTTAATGCTGTTTGATGAAAACACAAAAGGATTATAGAAGCGAAAAATTACATCTGCTACAGCCATCGCATCATCTTCATTTACTCCTTGCTCCTTCAACTCCAGAACACGCCAAGCAAAAACTTCGAGCTGGTGGTGGATCAAATCCACTTATCCTGAAAAGGAGGTTAAACAATACATCTTGTGTTCAAAGCGAGAAACTGAAATAAACAAGTCCAAGAAATAGAGAGGAAATATTCCAGAGAATAGGATCAAAACAGTAATGCCATCAGTAGTAGGACCAAAAAAAGAGCCAAATATCAAGTGGTATCCTACAGATGGAAGCTGAAGATAGCCGCCAAGGTACCAACCTAATACTAGAATGTTCAAAAGGGCTGTGCTACTTAACAAATTCAAGAAACTCATTAATCTATTTGCAACTGTGCATCCTTAATAATAATCCTGTTTTCACTAATCCAACAACTATATAACAGCATTCATGAGTTGTGAATGATACAATCAGGGTTCGATGAGAAGGCTAAGCAAGTTCCATATAACCATGTACAACACAAATGGAAACCAACCACATCTTTAAACAGAAAAGCGGAAAAAAAAACATGAAAACAGTAAAAGAAAATCATACTGCCCTCCACCAAGACAACGAAAAACTAAAAACTCTAATACTATTTTATTTCAACTAACAGCGTTGCAGGATTGCTTTTCTATAAGGAAATAACATGACAAAGGAGCTCGATCTTACTTGATAGCATCATGGTAGAGCGAATCTGGATGTTTTTGTTGAACTTCCGAACATACACATCCTCAGGAAACTCAATCTTCGGGACCTTCCCATCCGGGCGAGGAAATGTCACTGGCGGTGCCCTAATGAACAAGCACCTCTTGTTTCAGTAACCGGAAAGCACCATCATGATGAAAAAGAACAGAAATGATACATGAGACAAATGATAAAGACACTTTTAAACAAGTCACTAAGCATACATAGACTCACCAGCCATCTTCGGTTTATTCAAACATACAAAATGTCACACAACTGAACCGAATGAAATACCATGACACAAACCAGCTGACGGCAACTGAAACTACAGTCAAGAATCACATCTATATATATGCAATACCATGGGGCTCAGGGTTTTATTTAGAGAACAGTTAGGAACCAGCACAGCTGTTTCAGCACAAATTCATGTCATTATTACTTCATCACTACAAATTATAGATCCATTATCCACGGATGAGCAATCAAATGGCGACTATGCGATTGCTCGTAGAGCAGTCATTTATTCACAGAAATGCATACAACAACACTAAGAGGAGCCATCAACAGCAACCAAATGATCAATCGTCCTGACCCTAACGGCGTCACGGATGGATCGAGTACTCGAGAAATCAAGTGTAAAGATTAAAAGGCACAGCTATAGGGACGAGGAAAGAGAGGTTCACTGACTCTTCCATGGCCTTGAGCCACCTGGGCTCGGGCCTGGCGAGGCCCTTCACCAGCTTCCGCATCTTCGTCAGCAGGCCACCCCGCATGTACGACATCTCCCCTCCCCTCCGATGATCCACTCCGCTGCAGAGACTCCTCCCCGTCGGCGGGAGATCTGGAAGTCTCGCCGCCGCGCCGCCGCTGAGAAGAACCGGGACAAAATGGAATGAACGCGTCTCACAACACTTGGTGGGTATGAATGTATGTGTGCAGGTAAATGGGCCGCGGATGATAAAGGCCCAAAAGAGCCCATTGCTGACACGGGGATTGAGAGCCCATCGAAGAAACCCAGCATGGAAAGCCCAAAACTGCTTTGTGCACATTTACAAGCAGGTTGTGATTTACAGCCAATCAGCCATACTCCCTCCGCCCCTTTATGTGTGTCGTCCTAAGGGAAGCGTCCTTGCGTGAGGAAAAGCGGTTTTTAGAGACAAACATTTAGGGACAGAGGGAGTACTCGCCTAAAAAAAACAGCCATACAGCATCAATTGTTTTTGAAGAATACAGGCATCAATTGTTACAAAACATGCATGCCGGCTGTCAATTAACCTGACCCAAGCTGATCAGTCTAACCAAATGTGAAATGGTAACCCTACCAAATTCATTTTTAAAAATTTTGAAAACTCAGACATAGTTTTGCATGGCAAGATGATTTCAAATAAAAACTTATTATCAACTACAAATTTCATAACCTTTCAAGATCTTACAACTCTTATTTAGGAAGTTTCTCCATCCAAGATCATTTGAAAAATTCAAAATTCAAATTTTAAAACTTTAAACCCCACATTATGAAGCATCAAATGAATTCAAATGGAAAAGTAACGTACAACAAAGATGCATAACTTTTTTTTGAGATCTACCACGTTTGTTTTGGTCATTTCTCCATCCAGTGGTCGTTTTAAAAAATCCAATTTTAGCACTTTGCATTTAAAATATTCAGCGTCCATTTGTAGGGGCGTCTAGATATTAAACCGCCCTTTACAAATAGACATCATTTGTAATTGAGGCTTAAAACACCAACCGCACTTACAAATCGATTTGTAAGGGCCGCCCGTTTGATGAGAACCATTTGTAAGGCGGCTCAATATAGAGCCACCCTTGAAAAAAAAAAGGGTGGCGTTGCTACAAATCGTTTTTTGTAGTAGTGAAGGCTAGGTTTTTATCATATTGGAGGGTGAATGATCTCTGGATCTAGCGGAAGGTTTTGGATTAGGCCACATGTCGTCACCCCGCATCAACGATGTTCAAGAGAGCCGAGGTTCTCTTTGCAGTTGAAGCAAACCAAATTTCGTCAAAATAAACCATAGATACGACCATGACTTATTCAGCTCATATGGATTTCAGATCAAGTAATACTACTTATTGTCTATTTATTATTGCCCGAGGGACAGCTACGACATGGTTGTTTTCGCTACGATTTGCAATGGGGGCATCGCTTCAAACAGGCGCTCCTTGTATCCCAGCAGCCAAGGTCCGGTCAAGCTCGCAGCAGTAGCAGTCGGTATCTCCTTCGCCGAAATTACAAATACGGACGCGCTTGACGCAAAACTGGAGGCCACAGTCATTATTCTTATCTAATGAGACGGTGTTGTCGATCATGGTAGCATTGGCACTTGTACTGTTGTTAGTAATCCTGATTGAATGGCGACCTGTAACAACAGCGTCAATGCATAACATAATGCACACGTGGATGCATTCGCACACACTTAAACTCAGATTAATGAACAAGAAGATCAAGATCAATTATGCATACAATACTTACAATCTGCAGGGGACAAGACTAGAAACAGTATAGCCAGCACGCACACGAGGCCACCGTTGCCACATAACCGCAACTCATTCATCATCAATGGATTGCAAAGGAGAGGCCACACGCCGTATCCAATAGAATATGTGGTCTGGTACTACATGCTCATTTATATAGTCGGCTGATTACACAATTTAGGTAATAATATTAGTCTATACTATATCTATGTATGTACAAATAATAAAATAAGGAATTTCCCAAATCTCCAAGGACAAATTTTGTGATTCACAGCAATCACGAAAAAAAATTACAAAAATTGACTCGACGATAAGGATTTGTTTTATGTGCAAAAGGCTACGTTAAAAAGGCTGACCGTGTTGTAAAATATCAATGTAGATGTCCATATTAAATAATTTTATTATATTACTTATAACAAAATTTTAAAATAAATTTATTATATTAATTGTGAAATAAATTTTTATAATAATATATTTTAACATATAGATGTTAATATTATTTTACATAAACTTCATCAAATTTAAAATTGATTGATTCTATAGAAAGCAAGATGTGCACGATAGAGAGAACACTTCTCTTGTTCTACATTGTATTCCCTCGGTCAAAAAAAGAAGAATGTAACTATTAAATTTATTCCAGTTAAATAAGTTCAAGTTTAACAAAATTTACAGTGAGCAGTACTAACATTTACATACCCCAAATTATGTCTTTTTTAGGCGAAGCCCAAACGATTATATCAGCATAAAAGCCCAAGTCCCTTGGGGAGAACGGCCGATAAAAGGCCTTAGGCCCTCATGACAAAGGCCCAAGATGGCGCCGGGATATATATGACATGACGAATTATTGAATAGTAAAATGTGCTTAAAAATAATTGTCATCTACTTATCAGTAAGCTTTAAATGTATTAAATAGTCAAAAGATTGTGCAATGAAGCAAACAGAAATATGACAGCATATCTCCATTCAGCCATTCTCCAAGTCCAACAAGGTCTCGATGAAAATATGTAAAGAGCCTATATTACATGATCTTTGTATATCACATAAGTATGAGTACGTTGTAACGCATAAATAGGAGCTTATTACATGATCGCCCCCCCTCCCCCCTCGGTGGCCGCAGATCAATAACCCTCCTCCTCGGAAGGCGTGGGTTCGGCCCCTCCCCTCCTCCCCGCTGGCGCTGGTCTAGCCCCCACTTCTCCGGGGGCGTGGATTTGTTCCCCTCCTCCTTGGCGGCCACGTATCCGCCCCCTCCTCTCCAGCAAGCGCGGATCTATCCCCGTCCTCCTACGTGGCGGCGGATCCAAAGAACACCGGCGTCGGGGTGGCGGATCCGACCCGGCGACCCTCGGCGGATCGAGCTCCCCGGCGGTGGCGCACAACTTCGCATCCGAGCCCGGGGCTGGTTTGGGCTTCGGGCTTTTCCTTTTTTGTTTATATATTCATCGATTAACGGAGGCGGGCATATCCCAACCGTCTCCATCAATCACCATTTACGGAGACCTTTCAACGGTGAGGGGCGCGGCGCGAGTCCCCTCTAAAATCTAAAACGTCCGCCTTCTAAAAGATTTCTGTAGTGGTGCTCACGTATTTGCATTTCAAGAAATACAAAATTTAAGAGAGTAAAGGATCATTTTGTTTTACAATATACAAACCATCTCAAAGGTTTTTCTTGAGCCTTACTCATTGTAACATGCATGGAAAGAGTTTTTTTTATTTGGAACGAAGACGCTTGTGTGACGAATAAATGATGGATGTACCGTGTACGTGCGTGATGATGAAGCTCTCTCACGTAGTAGTAGCCTATTATCGCGTTATTACAGATCAGAAGAATTAAGGATGATTGAAGGGATGTTGATGACAGGAGCATAACGTGATGATGGCGTCTCTGCCGCTGTGTGGTGATGCAGTAATTGGGCGGCACAGCCGGCAGGTTGCATTGCATGGCCACGAGGAAGCACGCGGTGCATGACTGACAGGCAGCATGAGCGCCGGGTTTCGTCCACTCCGGATAAAAGAGGCGGCGGCGGCGTTGTCTTCACCCTCGTCGTCTCCGGTGACCTGTAGAGCGAGGCGAGCGAGCTCGACGTCCTACGCACGGGTCCCAGCCGGAGCTGGATCGAGCAGCTGTCAACGGCGGCATGCCAATGGCGTGTTCTCCCTACTCGATGTATTTGGACTTCATAATCGGTAGGGACTGTGTCTGGCTGTCGGTAAAAACTCCGACCGATGGAGACACCAATCCGTCGCTCTCTGTGACTGCATGCGACGACTTTGGACGATTTTGACGTGCTTGAGACGTCCGTCGTCACTCTGACTGCGACGACTTGGACTTTTGCACCCCGGGCCCCGGCAGGCACACAGGGCACACACGCCTTGCTTACATTTGCAGCCTTGCAGAGCTGCTGTTTTTGACAGCTCCACCAATTTTTCTTGCCAATTCGTGACGTGCTGCAGTCACTCGATCAGTTCATAACCCCATCATAGCATGCGTGCGACATGCGTGCGACACCTATGCTGAATGCGAATTGAGCACCTCAGAGTCGGAGTCGGGGTCACTTAAGTTAGTCACTTAAGTTTGTTCGGAGTCGTCAATTGCGAGACACGACGAGGAGAATGGAACCAAGCAAGAAGGAGGGTGAGAATGGAATGGCAAGCAACAAACCAATGCACAAGGACAACACAAAGTACTGATGATCCTTACTACATCTAATAACATTGATCGATAATTACATGCATAACTGCAAATCTCATCATATTCGTTCCCAGCATCAACTGGATCGATGAAGCTACTAGCAAACCAGACTGATTCTATGAAAATCAAACACGTTGCTTGTCGATCAATCAGTCAATGGATGTTGCATGTTGAGAATGAGAAGCCACCTACTCCAAGCATGGGAACCTGCACGCCGCCGGCCGGCGCTGCCGTCGTCGTTGCTGTAACTACAACTGCAGTCAGCTCCTCGTACGCCGCCGCCTCGACCACAGGCCTCCTCCGCCTGCACGTACCGCGGCACCCGGATCGCTCACCACGGCCACCGCGGAGCCGTGGCAGCAGGACGCGCTGCTGGCGGCGCTCCGCCCGCGCCCGCGCCCCGGGCCGCAGCGCCGAAGAGCAACGCCGATGTGTCCAGCGTCGGAAAAACATCGTCGTCGTGGCCGTCGTGGTCGCCAGGGCAGCGCGGGAGGGCGGTGTCGTGGGGCGACAGAGGAGCTCGTCCTCCGTGACCTGGTGGTGCACGACGACGTCGGCGGCGCCCGTGACCTGGTGCACCATGCGGCGGAAGCTAGCGGCGTCAGCGCGGATGTCGGTAGTCGTCGGCAGCTTCCGCGATGGCCGCGGCCGCCGCCGCTTGCGGAGGTTCTGCTCGTGGTGGTTGTGGCGTGATGGAGAGGCGGTGGCGGGCGTCGTCTCGTCGGGAACGGGGACGGCGTGAGCGTGGCGAGGTCCACCTGCAGGTCGTGCAGGGCCTGGTGCTCGTGGTGGTTCGGTATGGGAACCACCACCGAGTGCGGCGGCGGCGGCGGCGGCGGCGAGATGGTAGTGGAGGTTGTGGAAGAGTGGGCGGATCCGACCATGTGCGTGGCGGCTGCCATGAGCTCCGCCGTCGTGCAGGATGAGGCGAGCAGAGTAGAGCGAGAGCGCGGGAGACAAACGGGGAAGCTCGCTGTCGCTGGGCGTGAGCCTGGCGGCGGTGTGGTACACCACGTCATTTGGGCGGCCGGCGGTTGCATTGCATGGCGGGCCACAAGGAAGGCATGGAGTCGTCCTTCCTGTCCCGGAACTCCGACCGATCGATCGAGAACGAGACGCCAACGCGTCGTCGTCGTCGTCTAGATTGGCTCATCCATAGGCCCCCGCCTGCTCCGTGACTGCGACGACGACTTTCCGGCACGGCACGACACGCTTTGCATTTGGCTGCTGCTCTGCCGGTGCTCTACATTTGCTCTGTAGCCCTGGTGACCTGCTCGGCTGCTCGTACTCCACGCATTGTTCAGACCCCTTGAAGCAAAAAAATAACTATGGCCGGCTAGCTGGAATATGGTGTGTTAAAGATTGATGATTAAAACATGGCTTTGCAATTAAGTTCTGATTAACCTAAGCTCATTATTATTATATACTAGTACTACTTGGCACTGACTACTAATCCATCTCATTCTTTTCACGTGACGAACAAACTGAAGCAGGGTATTTCCTTCTTACTCCATAGTCTAGCCAACCAAATCCATTATACTATACTACTACTTTAAAATGAAACTCCTATTCCTTCCTTCTATATAAATTTAGTTAGAATCAAAATCATTGACTTCCTAGACAATGAGAATTATATATTATTTTATCTTGAAACAGAGGGGGTTTACACTGCTACATACTGTAAATAAAATTAAATAAATATGCATTGCCAGGAACAAGATCGATCGATTCTTGTTGCTACTCCTACCTACTAGCAAACTCCAAGAAGAGAGCGTTTTTTTTTGAAACAAGACCGGTTATCCGGCTTGGATTTCATTAAGTGGAAGAGAAGCACAAGTCATATTACACGCACCAGCGGTGCAAAACCCAGATCGCCTAAGCGTCTCATGGGTGTCGAAAGAAAATAAAAGGACTACTCGCTAATGGTATTGCCGACAGTTGTAACTTGCAGTGCCTTGCAACCTGCTAGGGCCCATTGAGAAGCCATGTCTTTGATTTGCTGGAGCAAGGCAGATGCTGTCCTCCTCTCCTCTCTGAATACGGCTGCGTTTCTTTGCAACCATATCATCCACAGGGTCAAGATTGCTAGGGAGTGTGCCTTTTTTCCTCCTGAGCCTATCATCAGCGTGAAGCAATGCACAAGCTTGGTCTGCTCCCTCCAGGTTGCCGGATGAAAGCTGTTTATGTTAGTCCAGCGAGCTAGGTGTTCCCAGATTGTGGCCGAGTAGGGGCATTCAAAGAACAGGTGGTGTGCGGTTTCGAGGTTACGTTCACAGAGAGCACAGAAGTAATTGTTCTTCCACTGCCTGATCTGTAGCCGTGCCGCCGTCCAAAGTCTATTCTGTAGCATAAGCCAGAGGAAGAACTTGCATTTTTGGGGTGCCCAAGCTTGCCAGATGAGTTTTGGGAACGGTGATTGAATGTGACCTGCAAATTGGATGTTGTACGCAGATTTGGCCGAGTATTGCCCTGAACTTTCAAGCGTCCACACAATTGTGTCATCTTCTTGATCATCCAGGTTTATGCCGGTCTGCTGAATTGCAGTCCAGAGAGTGAAAAAGTCGTCTAGCAAGTCGTGGCTCAAATGGTGTGCAATGTCATGAATCCAGGTGTCATTGGTTATTGCCTCTCTAACTGTCCTATTCTTCCTTTTGCTGTGGCCATATAGTCTTGGGCAGATGCTAGCAGCGCTTCTTCCATCGATCCAACTTGATAGCCAAAAGGAAGCTTTTCTCCCATTTCTAACCGTGACAGTCGTAGCCGCATTAAAAAGAGCAATATCAACATCATCCACCGGTAGTTGGGTGCCACACCAAGGTCTATTTGGTTTGGTCCATTGAAACCATAGCCATCTGAGTCGTAGAGCTCTGCTGAATTTATCGAGATCAATGATACCGAGTCCACCGAATTCAGTTGGCTTGATTACCTTGATCCAGGCTATCTTGCATTTTCCTCCACTAATCTCTATGTCACCTGCCCATAGAAAGCTCCTTCTCAACTGATCAAGATCTGTGATGAGTTGCTTTGGTACTTTCAAGGAGGTGAGCAGGTAAATTGGTATCGAGCTGAGAACTGATCTAACAAGTTCTCGACGACCGGCATGGTTGAGTAGTCGACCTTGCCACACTCCCAATCTGTTTCTTGATTTATCCACAAACGTTTGCACATGGGTCAGCTTTAATCTCCCTAGTGACAGTGGCAGCCCCAGGTAAGTTAGTGGAAAGTTTTTTCGGGATCCTCCAAAGCTTTCCAGCACGTCATCAAGGTTTAGTCCTGTGCACCGTATTGGCGAGACTGTGCACTTCTCAATATTCAATCGAGACTGTGCCAGGCCGGAGAGAGCGTTCTGCACCATGTCGGCGACGGGCGCGGTGAAGCGCCGCCGGGATGACCTGGTGGAGCGGGCTGCGGTGTGCTGGCTCTCTGAGGGCAACAGCCACGACACCGAGCCCCACCACCTCTCCGACGTCTTCCTCAGCAAGATGGACATGTCCCACGGGAAGTTCCAGATAGTCAAGCACTATCCGGAACTTTTCCTTGTCATCTTCTCTGACCATCACGCCAGACAGCGCGTCCTCGACAGGGGGGCGCTCACCAGCAGGGGCAGAACCTTCCGTTTTGCCCCTTGGTCGGAGCGCCTCCACGCCACCAACACTACCTGGGAGTACCGTGTCAAGGTCCGCATCGAGGGTATCCCGATCCACTGCTGGGGTGAGGAGATCGCCACGAAGGCCATGGGAGGAAGCTGTGCAGTTCACTACGTGGAGGAGAAGACCAGGCGCAGGGAGCGCACCAGGACTTACGACGTCTGGGCTTGGTGCGCTGACCCCTGTCACATCCCGAAGGAGGTGGAGTTCACCCTCACCGAGCCGGACAGGGAGCAGCCACCTGCCAACATCCCTCTGCCCATGGTGCCCAACCACCATGACCCGCCGGTCGACATCAAGCGCGCACATGTGTTCACCCTGCGCAATCACCTAGAGATGGTAGAGGATCTATCCTTTTTGCAGGGCCGTGCCAGGCTTGGAGGCTACAGGAACCGTCAGCCACGCCGCGAGTTCATCTGGGCCTACGGGCAGCCAGACTCGGTGGGAGAGCGTCGCCCCGTTGACAGGTCCCTGGACCGTGGCAGGGAATTCGGCCACTTCAGGAGGGACGACAACGACGACTTCGACAACTCGCGTCGCAACCACGGCATCCGGCGTCACCGTAGCGTCTCGAGCTGGACAAGAAACCCACGCTGCAGGAATGCAGTCGAGGACTGCATCAGTTCCACGAGGTGGAGAGGAGGTAGGAGCAGAGCTGGAGACGCCAAGGCACACCATCAGGTCTGGAAGAAGAAGGCCACAGCCGAGGGAAAGAAGCAGCTCAAGAGGGTCACCTTCGCTGATCCCATCGCCACTGTCCTTGAGCCAAAGAAGGTCACCATGCAGGATGACAGCTCCATGCTCATCAAGGGTAACTCCCCACAGTCGTATCTCCGTTCAAATGTCATGACAGTAGATGAATGTTTTGCTCAAGAATCACTTAACCGTGCAGCACCCACAGTTGGAGCAGGGGTCAAAGGAGGCACTGGAGAGAACATCATGCTGACTGCAGAGAAGCTGCAGCAGGCCCTCATCGAGACTCTCAAGAAGATGGAGGCATCGCTGCAGGCAGAAGGGAATACGGTATGTAACAGATCCAAGCTTATATCCATTCAGGAGAATGCAAGTAGCATTAAATTAGTAGAGGTGTCGGATCAATTCACTCCTAGAGATCTTAGCTTAGATTTGGAGAACCAGATAGTGAATAATGGGGACACAAATGGCAACCTTGGCCTAGTGATAGAGAGCCAACCCATCCTGCAAGAAAATATGTCACCAACCCACACGACGCCTGCACACCTTCAAGAGTCAGTAGAACCCGGGAGACTAGAACTTGAGGCGTTTAACCAAGAGGGATCTTTCACTACACCTGCAAGAGTGAGTGAGATAGTTGACGATCAATTTGTTAGTACAGTAGTTGATGAAGTTTCGCATGATCAAGAAAACCAAGTTAGTTCACCTGCTCACATTGAGAATGTCATGACCACCCCTCTTCAAACACAGCCACAACCACAAAGTGAGGTTGCACATGAGACCCAAGATCTGTACTTAGAAATCAGGGAGATGAGGACAGTTTCACCGACCCAAACCCCTAACCCTGATGACCCCAATGATTTCATATCCACGGCTACTCAAGAAAACAGTGTGCATCCCGTTGAGGACCATTCACCTTTGAACCCCATCAGACACTCTTCTGATAACACACAGCTACAACCAGACATTCAAAACTCTGAAGCTGCCCAAGTCGATGAGGTCGACCTGTTCCTAGCTGAACTCGCAGCACCATTGCCACAACCAATTATTCAGGAGGTGCCTTGTACCCCGGTGGGAGAGGAACGCCCATGGGATACCCCTGATATCCCTGACACGGTGAATCAAACGCAACGTAAAAGTGCACGGTTAGCAAGGAAAGCAGAACAAAATGTAGGCAAGGACTCCTTACAAATTGCGCAAGACCTCCTAGCAAAGAAACTGGGTGATCTCGAGGAAGAGGATACTTCTGTTGTACCCACTGATAATCCAGATTTTGATTTCTATGCACAGCACTTCGCAAGGCCAATTGAGCAGAAGAAGATGGATGCCATCCAGGTGATCATCGAAGAAGGTGCCAAGAAGATGAAGAAGGAAGGCAAGGCTGCGAAGAAGGCAGCTGCAGTGGGTCTGGGAGCTGCCTAACCGGCTCCTAGCCTCAGTAGCACCAAGTTATCCACATGTCAGCCCAAGTGTTGGGCCGGGCTTTGCCCCATTTATCAGTGTTGGAGCCATTCGGGCTTTTTTATTTATTAGACCTGTCGCTTGAACTATTTATTTTCGCCTGCTGGCCCAAGAGCCTTCGGCGTATGGCCTGTAACCCTATGCCTGATTGTGGACTACGCTGGGTCTCCGTGTGGACGCCAGCGATCAAGAACTCTTTTCCATTCATGAAGTTCGGATCCTTCGAGGTTGACAAAAATGTGCTTGTGTGGTTGATTCTGAGCAGTAACACGGCTACATATTCTTGGTTGATTGAGCACATGGTTGATCACAGTAGCCCAAGGTTTTCCATAAATGACGACTAAAGATTGTAAGATTCTGTGTTGGAATGTTAGGGGGTTGAATGACGGGGCAAAGAGAACATGCGTCAAAAATCAAATTATGGCATCGGGGGGCAACTATAGTCTGCTTACAGGAGACGAAAATCACGAATTGGACCCAAAGTTTACTGTATGAAACGATCGGAACCGAGCTCATGCAATACGTAGCGTACCTCCCGTCAGTTGGCGCTTCGGGCGGAATATTGTTAGCGGTTTCTTCGCGCTTTTTCACTCTTGACACACCACACCTGACCACGAATACGGTTTCGGCAAATGTCACCATGCTTGCTGATAACAGCAAATGGTCCGTCACTGGAGTTTATGGACCACAAACCGATCAAGACAAGATCCAGTTCATGCAGGAGCTACAAGGAGTCAAGCAGCTCATGCTGCCGTCTTGGCTATTGCTGGGAGACTTCAACCTGATATACAGACTGCAGGATAAGAACAACACGAGAATTAATCTCAGCCTTCTTAATAGGTTCAAGACAACAATTGCTAATCTCAGTGTAACACCTTTAGAATTGCAAGGTAAAAAATATACATGGAACAATGGGCAACAAAACCCCACGATGTCCAAAATAGACCATTTCTTCGCATCACCTGACTGGTTAACCATGTTCCCAAAAATTTCCTGCAAGCGATGGCCTCCCTGGGTTCAGACCACTGTTCACTTTTCCTACATGGCAAGATGCAGTTCGAATATTTCAGGGGCTTCCGTTTCGAGGCTCACTGGCCGTCCTGGCCACTATTCAAGGAGACGGTGCAGCAGGCATGGGAGAAACCGGTCAACACCCAAGATCCCCTGCTGCGCGTACACGTCAAGCTGTTGAGGACAGCTAAAGCCCTGAAGTTGTGGAGAAGAAAGAACTTCAACGACTGGAAACTTAGATGGGCCGTGCTAAATATAACACTGGCTAATTTAGAGAGAGCACAAGAGGAGAGAAACCTGTCCACGCAAGAAATAACTTTCATGCAATACCTTAAATCCAAAGCACTCGGAATGGCGGTAATCCAAAAAGTCAAGGCAAGACAGCATTCCAGGTTAACTTGGATGAGACTCGGAGATTCGAACACAAAGTTTTTTCATCTGCATGCCAATGCAAGAAGAAAAAAAGGTATTTATTCCCTCACTAGCAAGCCATAGGGGGACAGTGGTTGCACAAAAAGGAAAAAAGCGATCTAGTGTACCAGCATTTCTCGCAGGTCCTTGGCACGCCGTCACAAAGAACTAAAGCCTTGAATTGGTCAGAGCTTGGTTACCAAAGCCATAACCTGGAGGATCTCGACGACCCATTCACGCAAGAAGAAATTCTATCAGTTGTAAAAAGACATACCGGCGTTAAAGGCACCAGGGCCAGACGGTTTTATTGGATTATTCTATAAGATTTGCTGGCCTATCATTAAGGAAGACCTAACTCAGGCCATCTGGAGTTTCTATCAGCACCGCAATTCCAACCTGAAACTAGTAAATGCAGCGAATATCGTCCTCCTCCCAAAGAAACAGATGGCATCAACTATCTCTGAATATAGACCTATAAGCCTAATAAGTAGCGTGGCAAAGATTATCACCAAAGCCTTGGCAAACAGGCTAGCCAAGCGAATCAATGAGCTGGTGTCACATGCACAGAATGCGTTCATCAAGAAGAGATGCATACATGACAATTTTATATATGCTCAACGAGTAGTACAGTTACTACACAGGAAGAGGAAACCGGCTCTCTTCATCAAACTGGACATATCAAAAGCGTTCGACACCGTAAATTGGCCATACCTCTTGGAGGTGATGCAAGCTCTTGGTTTCAGTACAAAGTGGAGAGATTGGATTGCGGCCTTACTAGGTTCGTCAACTTCGAAGGTGCTAATAAACGGCCATCTAACAAGGGCCATCCAGCACGCCAGAGGACTACGGCAGGGCGATCCTCTGTCGCCGCTGCTCTTTATACTTGCCATTGACCCACTGCAAAGATTAGTAGAGTTGGCAGCAATGAAGGGCATTTTAAAACCGGTTCTGCCATCCGCGGCGAAACTCAGATGCTCGCTTTACGCAGATGATGCGGCAATTTTCGCAGCGCCGGACCAATCTGAACTGCAAAGGTTGCTAAAAATCCTAAATTTCTTTGGAGAATGCTCGGGCCTCAAAATAAACATTTCAAAGACGGAGATTTTCCCTATCCGAATGGATCAGGCGGGGGTGTCACAGGTTTTAGCACATTTTCCGGGCAAGATCTGCTCTTTTCCGGGCAAGTATCTAGGTCTACCTCTCCACATAAGAAAGCTAAGAAGAATTGAAGTTCAGCCACTAATTGATAAGATTGGAGCGAAGCTACCGGGATGGAAAGGAAAATTCCTGGCTTCATCCGGGCGTGAGATGTTGGTGAAGACAGTACTTACGGCCCAACCAATTTACCACCTCACCGTATTCCCTGAGCACAAATGGCTGTTCAAAACTGTAGACAAAATGAGAAGGAGTTTCTTGTGGAAAGGAGAAGTACCGGAAAATGTTAGTGGGGGCATTCCTTAATCAACTGGCCAACCACATCTACGCCGAAGACAAAAAAGGAGGACTAGGTGTACTGGACCTGGAACGATCTGCAAGGGCACTGAGACTAAGATGGCTTTGGTTCCAATGGACGCAAAAGGATAGAGCGTGGCACAACCTGGAGCTACCATGTGACGAACGAGATAGAAAACTCTTTGCGGCATCAACCGAGGTCACACTTGGAGACGGACACACAGCTAGTTTCTGGACGTCTCCGTGGTTGAATGGAGCAACTCCAAGGTCATTAGCACCCAGTTTGTTCATGAAATCCAAACGGAAAAGGTTGACGGTCCATCAAGCCTTACAGAGGAATAAGTGGATTGCAAATATACTGCCGCTACAATCACAACAGGAAATTCAGGAGTATGTCACCTTGTGGGAAGCAGTCTCAACAACACAATTACAGGAAGGGGTTGATGACACAATCCGATGGAGATGGACGTCGAATGGTGAGTATACAACCAAAAGTGCCTATCTTATACAGTTTGAGGGCAGCTTCAGTAAAGTACGGATCTTGCCGATCTGGAAGGCTAAGGCCGAAAGAAAATGCCGGTTTTTGCTTGGACCCTAATGCACAAGAAGATTCTAACGGCAAACAACTTAGCAAAGAGAAATTGGCCGCATGATCCAATCTGCAAGCTATGTGGATTAGAGCCGGAAACCCCAACACACCTTTGCAAGGATTGCCCCTTTACCAAACAGGTTTGGCACTATATCAAGAGGTGGCACAACCTGGAGGTCGTGGACAATGTCAACACCGGGGTTCAATATATCTTTACTGGAAACGCTGCAGAGCGAGATTTCACAAAAATGAAAAGAAGAAGAGTTGATGGGATAATGATTTATCTATGGTGGCACGTATGGAAAGAGAGAAACCGGAGGACCTTCCAACAAAAATCTATGAATGCCGAGCAAGTAGCGTCCCTTTGCAAGGACGATATTGCCCAATATAATGTTGCAACGACGATGGGGCCGCAGGGATAGTGCTCTAGTTGTTTTTTCTGTAATTTTGAGGGGATTGGTCGTCTCTTGTAATTTTCAGTTTGTCGCTGGCGGCTGCCTTCGGAGCCCTTTGTTGTTTTGTTTCTTTGGTGGTAGAAACAAGGTTTCTAGCGAGTGGAGTAGAGTAGAACGGTGTAAAGTGGAGTTGTCGGCTGTAAATTTCGTTTTCTTTTTTCTCGTCTAATAAAAATCCGGCAAATCTCTTGCCGCCTTTCTAAAAAAAAAAAATATTCAATCGAAGGCCCGTTGCTTCTCCAAAGCGTTCCAGTATTCCAAATAGTGCAGCAACCTCTTCTTTGACCGGATTTAGGAAGATGATCGCATCATCGGCGTAGAGCGATATACGAAGGCTGGCATTCCTCCCTCTAAGGGGTGACAGCATCCCATTGGCCGTGGCTGTCTCAAGTAGAGCATGTAGTGTATCAATTGCCAGAATAAAGAGGTAAGGTGACAGCGGGTCGCCTGTCGGACTCCTCTAGAATGAGCTATGTTTTCCCCCTTGTTCCCATTTAGGAGTATTCTTTGAGGTTGCCGATTTGAAAATGGTTGCTATCCATTCTCTCCATTTGGCGCTGAAACCCCTTATTTGCAGCAATTCCAGAATGTATTCCCAAGAGACAAAGTGTCGAACGCCTTGGAAATGTCAAGCTTGAAGAGGAGGGTAGGTACCTTCTTTTTTTGTGATATGCCCTCGCTAGATTTCTAACATACATGAAGTTGTCTTGAATGCATCTCCCTTTGATGAAAGCGCCGTGACACCGAGATCAGGTTGTCAATGCTTGGTGCCAATCTTAGTGCCGGGGTCTTGGTGACAAGCTTTCCGAAGGAATGGATCAAGCTGATCGGTCCGAAGTGTTGTGGTTGATCTACATTTTCTGTTTTTGGAATTAGCACAATGTTTGCGCCGTTCAGTAGTCTCATCGGGCTAGTATGCGAGATCAAAGAAATCGTCCATAGCGCAAGCAGGTCAAGCTTGATTATGTTCCAACATTTCTTATAGAATACGCCCGTAAAGCCGTCGGGGCCGGGGAGCCTTCTCGGGAGGTAGCTCATCCACTACATGCTTCGGGTTCATCAAGTGTGAAACGGTTGTCGATCCCTTGGTCCTCTAAACCGCCGAGGTTCGGACTAGCCCAATGCAGCGTTTGATTCCTTTCTAGTCGGCCACCAAGGATGGCGAGAGAAGTGTTGTTGAAGCATGTCCGCTTTCTCTTTGTGTCCCCATACAATTTCTCCGTTTCCATTCTTCGGGGAAGGCAATCGATTGCGCTTTCTCCGCCCCCTTCGCTCTCCGGTGGAAAAACTTTGTGCGGCGTCTCCTTCTCTCGGTTGGATGATTCTTGAGCATTGCCTTCTTCGTGACCGTTCCACCGCTGCCTGACCAAGAATTTGTTGCTTTAGTCTTTTATGTAGATCAATCTCGGCATCGGATAGTTGACGCGTGATTCTTGAGCTATGTCGAAGTCGCGAGGATAACTTCATTTGCCATATCAAACTGAATGCGCGCCTCATCGAATAGAGATTTGCTCCAATCTTTTTAGAGCCGCTGGCGTGGCGTTGAAGCTTGAGATGGAAGACCATCAAACCGTTGCTTCCACGGGTCGGTGCATCCCTGGCGTTTGCACTATATCCATGAAATCCGAGCCCGGTGCCAAAAAGTTTCGAACCCGAAGGACGGTTTGAAGTCTTTGCCGGTTGTGCGCATAGAAAGAGCGGACAGTGATCTGAGAGCGAAGCCGCTTAGAGCGAGCAGGCTAGTAGATGGAAAGGCTTCGTCCCAATCCAGGTTCTGAAGGCCCGATCTAGTCGCACCAAGGTCGGATTGCGCCTTCCATTGCTCCATGTGTACTTTCGGTTTTGCAACTTCAGTTCAATCACTATTTGGAATCCGGTGCTCGACGAAATCTTCTCATGTTAGCTCTGGTCGACGTTCTCGTTATTCTTGTCTTGTGCCTCACATATTAGATTGAAATCTCCCAGGCATATCCAAGGTTTACCCATCGGTTGTGAGTGGATTATTTCGTTGAGGAAGGTTCCTCTTTCGGCATTTACCGTCGGGCCATACATTGTCGGGACAAACTGGAAATTTGATAGAGTAAGAGTGAGCTCAACTGACAGGCAATAGGAATCTAGTTTAGCATGACCACCAGAGATGTAAGTGCCATTCCAGGCAATTAGAATACCACCCCTTGTGCCACTTGCAGGTAGGTAAGTGAAGCTATCGGCAAAATCCATCCCTAGCGGTCCAAAGCCGTTGTCCTTTCAATTTCATCCAACTTGGTTTCCTGGAGACAGACTATGAGAGGTCTGACTTGTTGAATCATCAGCTTAACAGTCTCTCTTCTTGCTGCAGTGTTGAGCCCCCTCACGTTCAGTTGAAGATTTTGGAGTCATTTTCAATCATTGGGAAACCATTTTAGCATCGGAGGGGCACCGCACAATAGCAAACCTTGACAATCTATTGCACAGGTGAACAATACAGGTACACCGCCTAACCCAGCCACATCCGGAGGGGCCAAACACACTCGCCATGACCAACCAAGCGAGATCACTAACAGATTTCCTCTAGCCTAGCACTTCCGAGAGACCGATCATCACTACGATACATTGAGCAAAGAAACAAAAGACACAACCTAACTTCACCGGTGGAAGACCGGTCGGCGCCGCACCGATTCTACTAACATTGACACACCATGCAAACTGGCTGGGATGAAAGACAAAGCACGCCCTAAGGCTCCATGTCCGGGTCCCGGCCTCCCGCACCACCGCCTCCGGGATCTTGACCAGCTTGGTGTTCCCGGCTTGGTGGCAAGCTTCAATGGCCTTCATCGCCGCTACGGAAGATCATCGGCATACAGGTCCGTGTACTCAGAACCACCGATCGGGTGCCCGCCGATCTTTGTCAATGAAGCTCGGCTCCTTCATCGGTTTGTCTTGCGGCGTATGCCGGGCAAACCGGCACCGTCGACGTCCGGCCGCAAGCCGGCCGCTTGACCTTGTGGAAGTCAGTCCCTTCTTTGGCCGGCGTCTTCTTTGGGAGCCGCCCGGTGCGGAGTTGCGGCGGGCGGAGAGGTCGGATCTCGGTGAATGCAGGGCGCATAGAGATCAACTTTGTCGATGTTCTTCTCAGCGTCCAGCTCTTCGATTGTCGTTGTTGTCGGCTGGCGGGCGGCCTTGTCGATGTCCATCTTGTGGACCAGCTCGAGATCACCTCCACCACAAGCTCGGCTCTGTGTGTCCTTAGCCGGCTGGGTGTGGGACTTCCTCCGCGTGAGGCACCCAGCCCGAAGGCGATCTCGTCGAGGTGTCCCCGGCGAGCTCGGGGGTCTTCTTTGTGCGCCACCACAGTCGAGGACACGCACGTATGCGGCGAGCGTGGGTGGGTCGCTGTTTCGCCGTCGGGACGCGAAGAAGGAGGCCTCCGGCATCATCGAGTCCCTTGCGGTCCATCCAAGGTTCAGCCGGCTTGTCGGAGGCTCGATCCACGGAAGCAAAGCGCATACTCATCGCGAGCATAAGCGAGGCGAGGCGCAGCGCCAGGTGGTGATCACGGACCGGCGTTGCTCCCAATTCCGAAGCATCTTCAGAGCTCGTCGCGCGCCCACCCGGTGCCGTGCGGGGGGCGGGAGAGCCCGCGTCCACGCTCCGCGCCTCCTCCGGCGGCGGCTGCGGCCCGGCGATAGGGGTGTGGGGAGCGCGACAGGATGCGCACCGCCGGTCGAGGCGCATCCCGGCGCCGGAGGCGTGCCCATGAGCTCTCGTGCTCATCCGGCGTCGCCGCTGGCCCGTCGGTCCTTGTGTGCGGGTCCCGGTCGGCGGTCTTTGTGGCGGCCGTGGAGCGACCGGGTCCCCGCGGCCAAGACTCGTGGCATGGTGTTTCTTGCTGTGGCGACGGTGGGCTGGCCGCCCATCCATCACCCCCCGCCGCCAGACGAATGGGATGAAGGGCGGTCCGCTTGAGTTACCCGAGCTGCCGTGCTCGAGGAGGTGTCCGAGTCGGGTGAATCGGGTAGGGCCGGCTTTGGGGTCTTCATACCCCTCCGGTGGATGAGGATGGCTCTCTCTCCCATCCTCCCGACCGGGCGGCGTGGATGGAATGCGGTGTGGGGAGGGGAGGCCCATCATCTCCATGGCCCGGCCCGCCCGTGCCGCGAAGTACCCGATACTCCACCGCCCTTGGCGGGCGTCCGGCCGCTCCATCCGGACCCGATGGCCGAGGAGCTCGAGCTCTCTCATGCGCCGCGGTGCTCTACTGACAGCGATCAAAGACACAAGTGTCTCCCGGGATGAGCTTGATGCCATCCTCATTCCCAGCCTCCCGGGTACGTTCTCCATGGTGACGCAGGACGTGGTACTACCAAGTGGAGTCGACGGCACCGCCGCCGCCCGCCACGGCCGGATTGGGAGGGTGGGAGCCCTTGATGCAGATGGAGCCCTTGAGGATCGCCGGTCGCTGGACGGGCGAACTCAAGTCCGCCACTCTAACGAGGTCGCGGGTGAGCCGAGAAACCCCAAGGTGGGCGCCGCACTGAGCCGGATCGCCAAAGCGTGAGTGACCTCGACGATGGATGGGACCCCGCATCCCGGGCCGGATGATGATGACAAATGCGTGAACAAGCAGACGCCCGGCCTCGCAGCCATGGCGGGCGTGGCAAACCATGGGGATGCGCGATGGGGCCTGGGCGAAAAGTCGCCCGCCCCGGGATGCGGTCCATTGCGTATGAAGGGCGGCGGTGTCGCAGCCGGTGATCGGGTGGCTTTTGGCTGGTGGTGGTGGTGGTGGATGGCAGTTCTTCGGGCGTTGTTCGCCGGGCGGGGGTTAACAGCGGCCGCGATCGGGGAAGGACAAGCGCAAGTGGATGCTCCCGGCCGGGAAGGTTAGCCGGGAGCGGAGGTCGTTGGAGATTGGTTGGCGGCGGCTTACTGGGCGGTTTTTGTCAAGGTGGCCGACGCCGGCACCGGAGGCGTGAAGGGGATCTCGCGACCGCGCAATCGGATGATCGTGGGCGAGGCGGCGGAAGCATCCTCCGGTGGGCCGCTTCTTATAGGCGAGGCGTTCCGGCAAGGGTAGCTTGGCCGGGCGGGGCGCGCGCGAGTGCGCTCGCGGGGGTTCTTGCGGGGCCTACTGTGGTATCTCCTTCTGCTGCTCTCTCGATCTTGCGCCGGGAGCTCTTGGATCTCAGAGACTTGCCATTTTGGTGAAAGGGGGGCTCCATCCTCTCCAATAATGGCGGCAGAGCATTCACCACGCATCCGGTGGCTCGCGGGCGGAGGTTGAATGCGTTTCCCATTTGGTTGGCCGGGTACGTGGATCCATGGCGGTCAGCGTAGCTGCTTTCGGAGGCCGAGAGGGGCAGCTCCGGTCGTCTCGAGACGGGCTTCCGACGCCCAGCCAGACAGCGTAAGGTCCGGTCGCCGCCGCTGCCCGGCTTTCATCGATTTGGGGCGCTGGCGCGGCGACCGCACCGGCCGATGCGGTGGATGCTCCTCGAATTGGCGCGCGGCGTTGCCGCAGGGGAGGCGTGCCCGTTGGTGGTGGATCTTGCGGGGGCCGGCTTGGAGGTGGGGGATCTCGGGAAAGGGAGCGGATCGGTCGAAATAACTCCGGCGAGGGGTGCGGCGAATTGTGGATCCGGTGTTGGCGGCGATCCACACCCAACCCGCTCAGATCGGGGGCGTGGGCTCGGTGGAGGCACCATGGGCGGCATCCTCGTCTTCAATGCCCGTATCTTCACCGTCGATGTCATTTGTCCGCCTCGTCCTCGGAATCATCCCGGCCGACGCCTCCATCGGGTCCTCCTCCTCCGCATGGGTAGAGGGACGTTCGGTGGCGTGGGGGAGAGCCTGGGGTGGGGGTGGGGGTGGTGAGGGGTGGTGGCCGGCGGCGACAAGGGCGCCGCCCGACGGATGGGCTCGGGGAGCTCGTGCTTACCTTCGCGCTCGCTCATTTCGAATTTGACATCGGTTTTCACATTAAGAAGAGAGCGTCATCCTCATCCCACGACTCCAAGCTCGGGAACCCGCCACCACCACAGCACCGGGATCCACCACCGCCGCCCGCGGAGCCGTGGCGGCGGGGGCGATACGACAGCTGCGTGGGCGCCGCTCCGCCACCCCCGCCGCCGCGCCGGAAGCATCGGGAACGCCACGCGTGTCAGCGTCGGGAGCATCATCATCTCCATAGTCGTCGTTAGCGCACCGCTGGAGTGCGGCGCTGGCGGTAGAGGACTTCCGGCCCCGGTGCTGCGACGGGGCCTCCGCCGTGCACGCCGTGGGTCGGCGCGTGACTGGTGCACCATGCGAAAACTCCCGGCGGCGTCGGGCGCTGATGTATGTCGTCGTCGGCAGCTTCGCGACGGCCGAGGACGGGCGCTGACCGCTTGCCCGCCACGCGATGGCGGGACGCGGGCGGGCGGAGGTGGTTGTGGTTGTGGGGCGGCGGGAAGCGGTCGCGGCGGGCGTCGTCGGGGATGGGAACGCAGACGGAGATGGCGTGGCGGGGCGAGGTCAAGGTCGTCGAGAGGACCTGGGTTCTGCTGCTGGTACTGGTGGTGGTGGTGGCTGGGTATGAGTACGACTGGGTGCCATGGCGGCGGCGTAGATAGAGGAGGAGGTGGAAGAGGAGTGTGCGGATCCGAGTACATGCGTGGCGGCGGCCATGAGCATCCGGCTTGGATGAGCTGAGGAGAGGAGGGCCTGAGCTGAGGCCGAGCAGAGCAAGTGCGCGGGAGACGGACAGGGGAAGAGGAGGGCCGGCCAGTTGTTGCCGTTATATTAGGGAGAACAAGGAGAGAGCTGATGACCGATCGTACGTGCATGCCTGACATCTACAGTATTCCTAGAAATAATCGTAACGTTTTGGACACTGCATCAGCATGCCATGCCATGGTCAAATAAAACACATATTCTAAACATGACACGCACATAGACATAAAACATGTGCGTCATCTCGTCGCAAAAAAAAAAAGTTATATTGATTGACTTTGCTTGAATCTGGTTTAAATGTAGTAGGGCTAAAGATAAAATTAAACACAATCCAACGTAAGATAAGAAATGATCGATCGAGTAGCCCTGCTTGCCATTTGACATTTTAAAACACACATAGTGCTCCTTATTTAGTTAGATTAACTTTTTAAACTGGTTGTTTTGAATCTAAAAAGAGGCAAGTAGTGACAAGGTGACGGATCGAAACATCTCAATATCTTGATGATGAGAAAAAGAATGCAAAAGGCTTCCCTATATATATAGTAGGAGCGAGCGAGGTAGAAAGGGCCAACCGTCTAGTTTGGTGCAACTTTTGAGCTTTGCTTCTTGATTTACGAGAGTGCGTTCGCCTGCATCGTGGTCACGCCGATTAAAGCAAAATTCGAGGACATTGCAAAAGAAAAGAAAAGAACTTGTACCTTACAGAAAGGAAGGCCGAGGCGGAGGGAGAGGAAGATGAAGAGGGCGACGGCCCCATTCCGTCTGGATAGTGGTGGTGGCGGGAGGGAGCCGGCGTAGGCGCGGATCGGACATGCGAGGCAGCAACGGCGAGACCGCCGGGCGCGGATCGGTGGCAGTGGGCAGGAGCCGGCCGCCGTGGATCGGACAGGCGGAATCGGCGGTGGCGGAGGCGGCGAGGCGTTGTTGTTTTTTTTTCCTTTCATGGCGGTCTCGAGAGGAAGAGGTGGACTCGATGGAGCAGCGGAGGCTGCGAGGTGCGGCCAGGTTATTCCTTTTTTTATTCCAGACAGTGGCCTTAAACCCGGAGTGAGCAAATGCATGCTTACACACGCACGAGTCCACGCGGCGGCGGGGAATTGGTGAACAGTAGCCTGAACAGTATCTCGAGCGCTCTGTTTACACAGAACCTACGCGCTATATGAAGTTTGGGAGGAAGAGGTGGACTCGATGGAGCAACGGAGGCTGCGAGGTGCGGCCAGGTTATTCTTTTTTATTCCAGACAGCGCCTTAAACCGGAGTGAGCAAATGCATGCTTACACACGCACGAGTCCACGCGCGGCGGGAATTGGTGAACAGTAGCCTGAACAGTATCTCGAAGCGCTCTATTTACACGAACCTACGCTATATGAAGTTTGTATATTCTCTGATGGTGGAATGATTCTAGTGGAGACTCGAGAACCAGTAGGAGAGTAGTGATTCTAATGGTAAATTGGTACTCCCTCCGTCCCCTTATAAATGTCGTGGAAGCTACAGGAACACGTCCCTAAATAAACGTCGTCCACTAGTAGCAACGCTAGGGCCGGCACAGTCGTGTCCCTCAAAGCCTCACCCACCAGAACACTACCACCCGCACAAAATTGTGGAAGTGATGCTGCCTCCATTTGTTTATTATATAAAAACTTTGAGTGGGTGACAAAAGGTTGCAGCATCAGATATTGTCCCTAGGCTGTTCAGCTGCGAACACATGGTTGATTTATCTCAAATGTGTTTAGTTTTGATGTAGTGATTGTCAACACTCAACATTCTTTCTCTATTTTCTCTTATCTTTTCTCGCCGGCTATGGTTCACCGGCACACGCGGAGTGTGTCAAGACGATCTCTTTGGTTCGTGTTGTGCGTGTGTGGAGCTCGGAGATGGTAGCCGACGGAGAGGTGAAGGTGCCAAGGAGGACGTGCGGGCCGACGGACCGTGGAGGTGAAGGACGGACGCGGAGGCTTGGACCGAGGGACCGGGTGCCGGGCGGCTAGCCATGGTGGCTGACATCCGGGACATCGACGGATGCAAAGAGGACGTGGGGGGACCGTGTCGATCGGGTCAAGACGGCGAAAGCGTGCGAGCGAGCGGGGAGCTCGGATGACTTGGCGACTTCGGGCGGTCAAGACGGCGGTGACACGTGTCGAGGAGGTTTGGTGGTTTGCCCTCAAAACCATCGGGCGCTGGTTTCGTGGTTTGGGCCTCAAAACCACGGGTGGGTTTGGTGGTTTGTGCCTCAAAACCACGGCGCGGGTTTTCGCGGGTTTGCGCCTCAAAACCCGAAGTGTTCCGCGGACGGAAGGACGGCACGTGGCGGCATCGGGGAGATTTGCGTGGAGGCAAGGCTACCGGTGAGGAAGGCGCGGTGGCCGCCGGATTGAAGATTACCCCCAGAGTCGACGGAAATAGCCTTAGGGTTACAAAATCGACTCATGTATCCTAGGGGGTAGTTTAGGCGAGAGGGAATAGGGGCTATTTAGCGAGGCATACCCCTTCATTCTCCCTTGCCTCTCATTTTACATATTTTCTAGTCTAGGTTTCTCAGACGGTGGGTGTGAGAGGTCCACCGATTTGTATCGAATTTGCTTGAGCAAGGGCTAGCTCGAGTAGCCCGTCACATGGTGACGTTTGGGTTGATTCGATCGGTGTTCTTTGTTGATCTTGTGCTGTGATTTTTGTTCATCACTTGTTCTTCCCGAGTTCATCCTCTCCCCTATTCTCTTCTCTTCGCGATTTCTTCGTTTTTTGGCACCGTTTGATCTCGTTTTCTTGCGTTGATTCGTGCTAGGACGTGAGAGGATCATTTCCACCGAAGGGTTTGAGCTAATTCCTCACGAGCACGTAGATCGGGCGAGTTTTGGATCAAGGTGACTCTTTGGGTGTGTTCTTCGTGTGATCCGCGATTTCTCTTGATTCACTCCGTCAATCTCGAAATTTCAAGGGGAAATGGTCACCCACATGCCTAGATGCTATGGCTCGATTCTTGTGACCCGAGGTTGCGATTTGAGTGAGTTTGGATCGATTTTGGGTGAGTCGCCGCCGGGCGAGGTGCTGTTCGCGTGGCCGGGTGACCGGACGCGACGGCCGGACGACGTCCCGTTGGTTGACCGACGCGCCCGGTCTTGTCAAGCGTGTCGGGGTGACCGGACGCACCGGCCGGACACACGACCAGGTTGACCGGACGGTCCCGGTCGGTCGCGTCTCGCGCGAGAGGTCGCAAGGACGATCCAACCGGACGCTCCGGACGGACGCTCGACCGACGGACTGGACCGGACTCGCCCAATGAGTCCGGCCGATGAGTCGGTCACTTGTCGAGGCTGTTTTCTTCCCGTCTCTTTGCGTGATTGTTTCGTTCGGTTTCCGGTTGATCCGCCCGTGAGTCTAGAGCAAACTCTAGCTCATCCACCTTGCATCCAAGGTCGTGATCATACCGTGTGGTGTGTGCTTTTTGCTCGAGGGGTCGTGGAGAGCTACAAGTCAACTAATTCGAAAGAATTTAATTGAGGCTCCCATTCACCCCCCTCCGTCGCCGTTTCGGTCCTTCAATTGGTATCGAGCGGTTAAGGATCATATCCACCTTAATCGGTCCGTGATCCCAGAAGGCGACATGGAGAGGTTTGGTCACTTTGGTGGCAAGCCTCCTGGAGTTCGATGGCACCAACTATCCCTATTGGAAGATCAAGATGCAAGCGCATCTCATGGGGATAGATTGGAGAGTGTGGGAGATTGTCGAGGATGAGAACTACCAAGTGCTAGCCGCCGAGTGGGTGAGGATCAAATTGCCCAACACAACGCCAACAACCGAGCGAGGAGCCGCCTTGTTCTCTAGCCTCAAGGATAGTGAGTTTGAGAGAGTTGCCACTTGTGAGACCGCTCGTGAGGTGTGGAAGACACTTGAGAGCTACCACGAGGGAACCCCACAAGTCAAGGCCCGCCTTTACGAGACCTACAAGAGAGAGTACAACAACCTCATCCGGCTTGATGGCGAGTCCATCGATTCTCTCTTTGCTAGGTTTCGAGACGATCCGCAACAAGCTTTCGAGCGAACAAGCCGTCGGAGAGGCTTGACGAGCATGAGAAGGCGATGCGGCTCTTGTATGCTACGGATCGGAAGGTGTGGGATGTGAAGGTGTCCGCGATCATGGAGTCCGCCAACTACGACACCCCTCACACCCGACGAGCTCTACAAAGAAGCTCAAGTCTTCCGAGATCGAGGCCCGGATCCAAAGCGAAGCTCAAGAACCCTTCTCGAGCCAAACGTTGCACTTGTCTCTCGGTAAGGGTGGTTCCAGTTTTCCGCTAACCCATCACGCATTTCTTTCGCCTTGTCTTCCTTGGTGTGCGCGTGACGAGGAGCAGATGGAGAGCCTTAGGGATGATGAGCTTGCACTAGTCATCGGCCGATTCTCGCGGTTCCACAACAACCGCTTGAACCGTCGGCGTGGCGGCCCATCCAAGGGCGGATGCTTCGTGCGCGGAGATCCGGATCACGCCGCCGCCATGCCCCAAGAAGAACAAGGACAAGTACTCCGGCGAGAAGTACTACTCCAAGCACGACTCCGACAAGCGCAAGGACAAGCGCGAGCACACCTCCCGCAAGTACAAGTCCAAGAAGGGATTCGACAAGGAGGCGATCAAGAAGAAGTACCTCAAGCGTGCCAAGGAGCACAAGCACGCCTTCCTTGCTTCCCTCGCCGACCTCGACAACGACTCTTGGACGGACAATCTTCCTCAGCGATGAGGAGTCCGAGCGCAAGGTTGAGGACAAGCTGAATGGACTTTGCTTCTTCACCGACTCCAAGCTCGGGGCTTCGCACCATGGCCCTAGATGGAGCGGTGACCGACGGCGCCAAGCCACACGGCAGAACGACTCCTCTCCCCCTCCGAGGTACCTCCTACAATCGAATCTCTCTCCGATGAGGTTGAATCTTTGGGCGGCGCGCTTGTGTGTCAAGAGAAGTTGCTTAAGCGTGCCGCTAGGGAGAGAAAGGAGTACAAGGAGAAGTGGGAGAGATGGCTGTGGACGGAGATAGAGTTGCTTAGGAAGCTGTCGATGTCTCGATGAGACGGAGTGTGATGCTTGTCTTTGTGCATATGTCTAGCATCATGTCTCTGCAGTCTAAGTATTCGGCTTTGCTAGATGAGCACGTTGATTTGAAGTCTAGGCCGATCTTTGTTGAGTGCGTGCAAGTCCTGTCCCCGACTTGCGATCCGAGTTGGCAGAGAAGACCGCCAAGCTTCTTTTGCTTGAGAAGGCCAACTCGAGATAGCACCGTCTTTGGGATGTGCTAAGTGTGAAGCTTTGGAGTTGGAGCTCATGTCTTGTAGGCATGACAAGGGGAGAGTCGAAGAGGAGATCAAGTATCTTCGCCTGTCTTGAGTTGGGTGTCTTGTGGAGAGCCGCAGCTTGGCATGATGATGAGTCAGTTCAAGAGGGGGACTGACACATCGGGTTTAGGCTTTGCTATAGGTGGGAAGGGAGAAGTCATTTATGGCAAGGTTGGTCAAGGCAGTGGTTTGAGCTCGAGTGAGAAACCAACCAACACTCCCAAATTGACCAAGATCACTCCACCGAGCCTACCAAGCCTATTGTGCAAGATGGCATTCTCCAAGAGCCAACTAAGACTCCACCTCCTAAACAAGTGTGGCTTCCCAAACCGAACCACCTCAAGAACCCACTTGACACTTTGCCCGGGATCCCCGAGAAAAACCCTTCCTAAGGCCAAGACCACGACAAGAGTGAACCATCCACCCAAGAGAGTGAACCAACCACCACCCAAGAGAGAGGTGAGGTATCACTGTGAGTATTGCCAGAGGGATGGTCACTTGGTTGAGTTTTGCTTTAGGAGGAAGAGGGATGCTAGGCGTCAAGTTGAGTTCGAGAACCGCGACTTGTATCACCCTCCACTTGGCATGTATGAGAAGGGTGTGCGTCGGTTCAGAGGCGCTTTGCTAGGCCTGAAGGTAGGAGGCCTCGAGAGGTTTGGGCCACGGTTCGTGAGATCGTTTGGTGGTCGTGTTCGCGAGTGAATGTAGATCCTCGCTTTGGGAGCTTTGAGGTTGAGAAGAGGAGAGCACCACGCTTTGTTGTGCGTGGTAAGCGATTTGAGAAGATGGGGCGTGGGATGTTTGTTTTGCCTAATGCATATTTGGGGCAAGATGGTCAACACCGGTATTCTTCCAAGTTTACTAACCCCAAGATGTTGTGCCATATGCTCATCCCATGTTTTATCGTTGATAAAGGCCGGAAAATTTGGAGGACATGTGGCTCATTGACTCGGCCGTTGTTCGACACATGACCGGAAACTCCAAGTGGTTCTCCAAACCTCACCCCCATGAAGACAAAAAGAGTACATCACTTTCGGGGGACAAAGAACAGAGGGAAGATTCTATCTCGAGGGTCCATCGGGATCAATGACCACTTTGTGCTCAAGGATGTGGCGCTCGTCTCCAACCCCGCACTTCAACCTACTCTGCCTCCCGGCTCATGGCGTATGGGTATGAGGTACGCTTTAAGGTTGGATGCTCTCGAGTTTTGGACTCTCGCGATGATCTTATTTCTTCGGATCGTGCCATTTGGGCAAGTCTTTCGTGCTGATTTTTCTCGTGGCTTTGGCACTTCTTGTTGCTTGTTGGCCGGGTCCTCCTCGATTTGTGGAAATGGCATAGGAGACTTGGACACTGAGCTTTGACCTTCTCACGAGGTTAAGTTCCATGGGTCTAATCCGAGGATTGCCTAAACTCAAATTTGAGAAGGATTTGGTTTGCCATTCCCTCGCCGCCACGGGAAGATGGTATCCGCTTCCCACCACCCGTTTTCGATTATGACCTCGAGACCCGGAGAGATCCTTCACATGGACACCGTTGGTCCATCTCGGGTGAGGTCAGTGGGTGGGAAGTGGTATTGTCTAGTGATCGTTGACGATTTTTCGAGATACTCTTGGGTCTTTTTCATGGAAGGCAAGGATGAGGCTTTCGGTTTTGCTCGCGATTTGTTTTTGAGATCGAGAACCGAGTTGATGTGATACTGACCATTCGAGCGATTCGCAAAGTGACAATGGCATGTAATTTAAGAACTCTCGATTCGAGTCTCTTTGTGCTAACTTGGGTGTCGAGCACCATTTTCTAGCCCTTATGTTCCGCAGCAGAACGGGATTGTTGAGCGGAAGAATCGGACGCTTGTGGAGATGGCGAGGACCATGCTTGATGAACACAAGACGCCGAGGAAGTATTGGGCTGAGGCAATCAACACGGCATGCCATGTCTCCAACCGCATTTTCCTCCGTGCTTTCACCAAGAAGACATCATATGAGTTGCGGTTTGGAAGACTGCCCAAGGTGAGTCACTTCCGTGTGTTTGGATGCAGGTGCTTCATTCTCAAGCAAGGTAATCTTGACAAGTTTGAGTCTCGATCAGCTGATGGCATTTTTCTTGGATATGCTTTGCACTCACATGCCTACAGGGTTCTTAACCTTGAGACTAACCGCGTTGTAGAGACATGTGAGGTTACCTTCGATGAGGCTGCGCTTTGTTCTTCTTCTCGTGTTTGAGTGTGCGGTGAAAGGAGGAGATGGAGCAGAGCATCTTTGTGGAGGAGGAGCAGAAGACGTTGGTCGGGTGATCCCGGCAACTCCACCTCTTGCCCCTACCGACCCCGCGGACGACGACGACCGCTCACGGACCAGACCCTACTACCACTACTTCCCCGGGGACCGGTGGAGCAGCTCCCTCAGGCGAGACGGCCGCACCTCGAGGAGGTTCCCACTCCGGCCGAGGGGGGAGGCGACATCTACGCGCCTGGCGCCAAAGACATTCAGCGCCGTCACCCCCGGGGAGACCATGATTGAGGGCTTGATCAAAGGGTAACTCGTTCCAAATCCTATGCCATGTGTCATTTTGCTCATTCTCGCTTTCGTTTCCACTCTTGAGCCCAAAGATGTTGACACGCCTTTATCCGATTCGGATTGGGTCAATGCCATGCATGAAGAGTTGCGTAACTTTGAGAGAAACCAAGTTTGGGTTTTAGTGCCACCCCGGTGAAAGTGTCATCCCATAGGAACCAAGTGGGTGTTTAAGAACAAACAGAGTGAGGATGGGGTGGTTGTGAGAAACAAAGCCGGACTTAGTTGCCCGGGGGTTTTGTCGAAAAGAGGGTATAGACTATGAGGAAACCTTCGCTCCCTGTGAGCCCGCATAGAAGCCATTAGGATTTTGCTTGCCTTTGCAGCCTCGAAGGGCTTTAAGCTCTTCCAGATGGATGTCAAGAGTGCGTTCCTAAATGGGTTCATAGAGGAGGAGGTGTATGTGAGGCAACCCCCGGGGTTTGAGCATCCTAAACACCCAGATTTTGTGTACAAGTTGCACAAGGCTTTGTACGGCCTCAAACAAGCCCCCAGAGCATGGTATGAGAGACTGAAAGCTTTCCTATTAGCTAAGGGTTTTGTGATGGGGGCTGTAGACAAGACCTTGTTTCTGCTTAGGAAGGGCAATGACATACTCCTAGTCCAGATATATGTGGATGATATCATCTTTGGTGGCTCTTCACATGCTATGGTATCGAGTTTTGCAGAGATTATGAGCAGGGAGTTCGAGATGAGCATGATGGGCGAGTTGACCTACTTCCTTGGACTTCAAATCAAGCAAACCAAGGATGGGATCTTCGTACACCAGGGCAAGTACACGAAGGACATGATCCGCAAGTTTCGCATGGGTGAGGCCAAGCCTCTTTCGACGCCCATGTCGACGACGACGGCCCTGGACGAAGACAAGGATGGAGAAGCCGTGGACCAAAGGGGAGTACTGAAGCATGATCGGCTCGGCCGCCGTACTCCGACGGCGACGCGCCCCGACATCCGGCTTTCTTTGTGTGCCTCTGGCAAGACGGTCTTCGCCGCCGCACCTCTCACTATCGCGGTGAAGAGGATTTTCGTGTATTTGCGGTTACCCCGACTTTGGCCTTTGGTACTCGGCTTCTTCCACTCTCTCCCCGGGTTGGCTATTCTCGATCCCGATTATCTTTGGTGATCGTATGCATAGAAAGTCCACTTCTGGTACTTGTGGGTTTTCTTGGTACTTTCTCTTGTGTCTTGGTCGCCTCGTAAGCGAGCCCTGTGTCGCTACCGGTCGACCGTTGAAGCAGAGTATGTTGTCGCTGCCGCTTGTTGTTCAATTTGTTGTGGATGGTTGCCACTTTGAGAGACTTTGGTTTGAGCTTTTCACGTGTACCCTTGTTGTGTGATAGCATGGGAGCCGTGGAGTGTAGCCAAGAACCCAAATCCCGCATTCCTGCACCAAACACATAGAGGTGAGGTACCACTTTCTCGAGAGATCACCAGAGAAAAGGGATATAGATGTTCAAAGATGTGTACACGTAACAACAGATTGCGGACATTTTCACCAAGCCATTAGATCAAGTCCGTTTTGCCCGGCTTCGAGGAGAGTTGGGCGTGTGCTATCCCTTTTGAGGGGTAGCTCAGAGTTGATGTACAGTTGTAGTGCTAGGTTGCTTTACTTTGTGCATCATCTTGTATCATTTTGCATTCATCATGTACACTTTTGCATCTTGAGCTTCTTGGTTATATTGATCACAATGAGACTATGCTCATTTAGTGTAACAATTACTTGTTGGTGCTTATAGCTTGTGCTCCTTACGCTCAATTGGTATATGTTATGAGCAAAGCTGTTTTTCATGTGAACTTGCTTAACAACGATGAATCTTGCAAAATGTTCACCATTGAGATAGTTCCTAGCATGTTTAAGTTGTTGAGATCCTTTGTGCTTATCATGTATGCTAAGGTGACTATGTCTCATTCATCGAAGTTATACACTTGCTTAGATGACCACATGCTTTCATATGCTAAAATCTGAAATCTAAGTTAAGTGTATGGAAAAGATCGAGATGGGTCCATACCGCCCCACATCCAAGTCTTGGGACCGCTTCTCATTGCACTTGAGTTGAACCTCGAGCTTGGTAGTGTTTGACCTGCACCATTGTCTTAAGCTTCCGATTGCTCACATGCATAGGCTTGACATGGTTGATTAGTAAGGCGACGGTGGTGGATAACCACTCGCACTCATGTCTTTGGACCAATGCTTGTATCCGCTAAATCTCGATAATCTTAAAATGTTGTTGGCAAGTGTTGGTTCTTTCTTTGGCATGATGGATAAACTTTGCTTGGGGTAGTCCTCTTGATATACATGTGTAGCACTTGGTAGATTTCCAGCTTACTTATGCTATGTGCTATTCTTTTTGTGGTGGACACCTTTTTCGAAATGCTTAAAATCGAATCAAAATGCTTTCAAGTCATATCTCATATCTTTTGATCAGTTTGAGCACCGTGTTAAGCACTTGATTTTGTTGCCATGACACTACCTAGAGCATCTTCTCATTTGGATGACTATAAACTTGGAGCTCACTCATTGCACCTTGCATGCATTTTCATCGCTTGATTAGTGCATGTGCCAACAAGGGGGAGAAAGATACAAAGACATTGAATTATGAATTGGTATCTTGAATTGGTATCTTCAATGGATCGCACTAGTCAAGGGGGAGTAACTCCGGGGGGAGTATCTCTTTACCACTTTGAGCTAGATGTGTTGAGCCTTTGCCTCTGTCTTGAGGGTCTAGCTTGTGTGTGAAAGAAATTGGTAGAGATTGGTTTGGAGCTGTGCTAGTGGTGTTGAGCCTGTTTTTACCTCTTCTTGAGGACTAGCTGTCTGTTTAGCTTGGTTGTGTCGAGCCTTTTGCCCATGTCTTTGGGAACCAAGTTTTTGCTCCATGTTTGCTATCCAGTTAGGTTGTCTTAGCTTGCCCGGATGTGCTTTCTTCTATCTTATTTCGTCTTTGTGTTGAATGTTGACAATGCACTCATCAAGGGGGAGATTGCGAACACATGGTTGATTTATCTCAAATGTGTTTAGTTTTGATGTAGTGATTGTCAACACTCAACATTCTTTCTCTATTTTCTTTTATCTTTTCTGCTTCGGCTATGGTTCACCGGCACACGTGGAGTGTGTCAAGACGATTCTTGGTTCGTGTTGTGCAGGTGTGGAGCTCGGAGATGGTAGCCGACGGAGAGGTGAAGGTGCCAAGGAGGACGTGCGGGCCGACGGACCGTGGAGGTGAAGGACGGACGTGAGGCTTGGACCGAGGGACCGGGTGCCGGGCGGCTAGCCATGGTGGTCGACATCCGGGACATCGACGGATGCAAGAGGACGTGGGCAGGACCGTGTCGATCGGGTCAAGACGGCGAAGCGCGCGAGGGCAGAGAGGGGAGCTCGGATGACTTGGCGACTTCGGGCGGTCAAGACGGCGGTGACACGTGTCGAGGAGGTTTGGTGGTTTGCCCTCAAAACCATCGACGCTGGTTTCGTGGTTTGGGCCTCAAAACCACGGGCGGGTTTGGTGGTTTGTGCCTCAAAACCACAGCGCGCGGGTTTCGCGGGTTTGCGCCTCAAAACCCGAAGTGTTCCGGGCGGACGGAAGGACGGCACGTGGCGGCATCGGGAGATTGCGTGGAGGCAAGGCTACCGTGAGGAAGGCGCGGTGGCCGTCGGATTGAAGATTACCCGCAGAGTCGACGGAAATAGCCTTAGGGTTACAAAATCGACTCATGTATCCTAGGGGTAGTTTAGGCAGAGGGAATAGGGGCTATTTAGCGAGAGGCATACCCCTTCATTCTCCCTTGCCTCTCATTTTCATATTTTCTAGTCTAGGTTTCTCGTGACGGTGGTGTGAGAGGTCCACCGATTTGTATCGAATTTGCCGAGCAAGGGCTAGCTCGAGTAGCCTGTCACATGGTGACGTTTGGGTTGATTCGATCGGTGTTCTTTGTTGATCTTGCTGTGATTTTTGTTCATCACTTGTTCTTCCCGAGTTCATCCTCTCCCCCTCTATTCTCTTCGCGATTTCTTCGTTTTGGCACCGTTTGATCTCGCGTTTTTCTTGCGTTGATTCGTGCTAGGACGTGAGAGGATCATTTCCACCGAAGGGTTTGAGCTAATTCCTCACGAGCACGTAGATCGGGCGAGTTTTGGATCAAGGTGACTCTTTGGGTGTGTTCTTCGTGTGATCCGCGATTTCTCTTGATTCACTCCGTCAATCTCGAAATTTCCAAGGGGAAATGGTCACCCACATGCCTAGATGCTATGGCTCGATTCTTGTGACCTGAGGTTGCGATTTGAGTGAGTTTGGATCGATTTTGGGTGAGTCGCCGCCCGGGCGGAGGTTGTTCGCTGGCCGGGGTGACCGGACGCGACGACCGACGCGACGCGTCGTGTTGACCGACGCTCGGTGCTGTTCGCCAGCGTGTCGGGGTGACCGGACGCACCGACCGGACACACGACCGTTGTTGACCGGACGGTCCGGCCAAGGCGCTCGCGTAGAGGTCAGCAAGGGCGATCCAACCGACGCCCGACCGACGCTTCGACCGACGCTGACCGGACTCGCCATGAGTCCGGTCGCTGAGTCCGGTCACTTGTCGAGGTCGTTTTCTTCCGTCTCTTGCGTGATTGTTTCGCTCGGTTCCGGTTGATCCGCCGTGAGTCTAGAGCAAACTCTAGCTCATCCACCTTGCATCCAAGGTCGTGATCATATCGTGTGGTGTGTGCTTTTTGCTCCGAGGGGTCGTGAGAGCTACAAGTCAACTAATTCGAAAGAATTTAATTGAGGCTCCCATTCACCCCCTCCGGTCGCCCGTTTGGTCCTTCATCGCCTTACTCTTAATTCTCGTGCCCAACATCCGGCGACATTTATAAACGGACCGAGGGAGTATTTGAACAGGAAGCTATAGAGAATGCTCTTTTTAGCTTCTAGCTCGTAGTGCAAATAGAGAAGTGATTATTCTCATCAGCTTTCATTAGAATCCAATTGCATTTTATCTATTTGCTAAGTTCTTAGAATCTTCTCCTAACAAATTAGGAGCGTGTATTTTTTTTTTTTTTGAGAAACATTTGGAGAGGTGTTGTCCCAAACTTGCCTTAACCTTCTCTTAATGCAGAACGGGCCAAAGTGTTCGGTTTCGAAAAAAAAACTTTTTAACCTATGAAATGAAAATCATGTAGGCCGCCGTCACATTGTGAGTGGCTGCCTGTCTGTCGGTACGAACTCCGACCGATCGATTGAGAAGGAGACGCCAACGCGTCGTCGTCGTCTCGATTGGCTCATCTATGGGCCCCGCCTGCTCCGTGACTGCGACGGCGACTTTCCGGCATGGCCCGACACCCTTTTTTCATTTGGCTGCTGCCGGCCGCTACATTTGCCGCACCGCTCCGTGACTGCGACGGCCGCTGTATCCCTGTTGACCTACTCGTACTCCACGCAAAAAATCACTATGGGATCGAATAGAACATGAGCATAGCCGGCTGGCTGGAATGTGGAGTGTTAAAGATTGATGATTAAGACATGGCTTTGCCACGAGGACGCGCCGAGCATCAGGAACGCCGACGTACGTGTCCAGCGTCGGGAGCAGCATCGTCTCCGTCGTCGTCATCAAGCCAACATGGGAGGGAGGCACCGGCGGCATGGCGCGATGACGACGGCGTCAGCGACTCACTGGGCGTGACCGTGGCGGCGGTGTGGTGCAGTAATTTGGGCGGCTGGCGGCTGGTTGCATTGCATGGCCGGCCGGCCACGGCCACAAGGAAGGCGTGAGTGACATGGACTGGACCTAGACGGATCCGGAACGGCGGAGCGTCAGTCAAGTCAACGGAAGCCATGCCGTGTTCTTCTGCTCCGGCTGCCGCCCGTCGCCCGTCGGCGTCCTTGAACAAGAGGAGCATTAACATCACATCACATCGATGGCTGTCTGTCGGTACGAACTCCGACCGATGGATGGAGTGCTACCCAAAAAGTCTGCTACAGGTTCGTCACATCAAATTTTTAAACGCATGTATGGAGTACTAAATGTTGATAAATAAAAAACTAATTACATAGTTTAGTTGAAAAGTACGAGACAAATCTTTTTAAGCCAAGTTAGTCCAGGGATAGAAAAATAATTACCAAATATAAACGAAAAGTCTTACAGTTCCCGAACCCAAAATATTTCACCAACTAAACACCCGGCTCAAATGGCTGACGACGACTTTCCGGCACCACATGCTTTGCATTGCCGGCTGCCGCTACATTTGACTGCTCTGTGGCCCGGATGCAATGCATGCAGGCCTGCTGGTGACCCTGAGCATGGCCGGCTGGCTGGAATTAATGGAGGGCTACAGATTGATGATTAAGACATGGTTTTGCAATTAAGTTCCGATCAACCTAACTAACCTCATTATTCACTGGCTGGTAACAAATACATCCCTCCTTCCTTTTTTGTTCACCTGAACAAACGTACTGAAGCAGTGATATTTCCTTCTTAATTTACTCCAGAGTCTAGCCAACCAAATAGACTACTGTAAACTGAAAATTCCTAGTCCTACTAAATTAATTTAGTTACAATCAAAATCATTGACTTCCTAGACGACGTACGGTGAGAATTATATATATTCATTAATTTTATCTTGAAAACAGATCGAGGGGGTACGTATTCGTTTGGTTTGGATTGGAGACAAGCCTTGTTCACTCCATCTGTCAGTGCCACACACGAGCAGTACACCTCATCAACTTATCGTAGGGTTTAAGCAGACAGCTATGGTTATCTGCTACAGTAATCGCACTAATAGCAACACACCTTAATTTCTCCACCAACAACAATGATTTGGTACGTCCAGCAAACCAAATCGATTCTACTGCTACTGCAAATAAAATGAAGACTACGTACTCTAAAACAAAAAAAACAAAAAAAAACAAATCCATTGCCAGGAACAAGGTCGACGATCGATTCTTTCTTGCTACCTCCTAGTAAACTCCACGAACAGAGCGTCATCCTCCTCATCCCACGACTCCAAGCTCGACAACCCGCCACCACCACAGGCCTCCTCCGCCTTCACCTGCAACGCCGCCGCCGCACCGGGATCCACCACCCCCACCACCGCCGAGGAGCCATGGCAGCAGGACGACACGCCAGGAGAACGCGCGGGCGCCGCTCCACCCCTGCTCCCGCCCGATGCGCCGAGCGTCAGAAACGCCGACGTGTCCAGCGTCGGGAGCAGCATCATCTCCGTCTCCATCGTCGCCGTTAGCGCACCGCGGGAGAGGGCGCCGGCGCCTGGCGGCAGGGGGAGGAGCTCCGGTTCCGCCGCGACGACAGGGCCGCCGCCGTGTAGGTGCAGCAGCGTCACGTCGTTGTTGTCGAAGCCCGTGACCTGGTGCACCATGCGCCGGAAACTGGCGGCGTCGGCGCTGATGTAGGTTGTCGTCGGCAGCTTCCGCGACGGCCGAGGACGGCGCTGCTGCTTGCCCGCCGCGCGATGGCGGGACGCGGCGGGGCGGAGGTGGTTGTGGTTGTGGCGTGGGCGCGGCGGGGACGGCGTGGCGAGGTCAAGGTCGTCGTAGAGGACCTGGTGGTGGTGGTGGCTGGGTACGAGTACGACTGGGTGCCACGGCGGCGGCGGGACGGAGGAGGAGGTTGGGTGGGCGGATCCGACTAGGACTGGGTGCCATGGCGGTGGCGGCGGCGAGATAGAGGAGGTGGTGGAAGAGGATCCGACTGCATGCGTGGCGGCGGCCATCAGCATCCGGCCTGCACTGCACTGCACTGCAGGATGAGCTGAGGAGGCCGAGCACTGAGCAGAGCAAGTGTGCGGGAGAGACAGGGGAAGAGGAGGGTCGGTCGATCGTTGCCGTTATATTGGGGAGCTGATGCTGAGCTCTCACTGACAGTGAGCAGTGACCGATCGAATTGACCTTGGAGATGTACAGTAACAAAATCAGTGGGCAGCACCGGCCACAACCCAACAATCGATTCGATGATCCATCCGGCCACGCAAATAACAAAACAACAAGGGTAATATATTATATAAGCTATAAGATTTGATGCATAATGCATTACGCTGGTTTTTGATGATTTGATCAGTGTTGACGCTAGCTTACTCAGGATTTAAAAGGTAGTAATTTAACGAGATTTTATATGTGCATTGATGCTCTGTATGGGGTGTGTGTGTGAAATGGTTTGGAACAAGTTGGACCTTTTGGCAACAGCTTTTGGGGCTGGACTTTACGTGCTCTACAGGTGACCTGACTTTTGCATTGACCGAGTAGCATAGTACTAGCAGGTACAGTAGTAGTACGTGCCTGCCTGACATCTACAGTATTCCTAGAAATAATCGTAACGTTTTGGACACTGCATGCCATGCCATGGTCAAATCAAACACATATTCTAAACATGACACGCACATAGACATAGAACACGTGCGTTATCTCGTCGGAAAAAAATTTATATTGATTGACTTTGCTTGAATCTGGTTTAAGTGTAGTGGGGCTAAGAAGATAAAAACAATGCAACGTAAGATAAGAAATGACCGATCGATCGAGTAGCCTTGTTATATATGTGACATTTTAAAACACACATAGTCCTCCTTATTTAGTTAGATTAACTTTTTAAACTGGTTGTTTTGAATCTAAAAGAGGCAAGTAAGTGACAAGGTGACGGATCGAAACATCTCAATAGCTTGATGATGAGAAAAAGAATGCAAAAGGCTTCCCTATATATATAGACATAGTTGGAGCGAGCGAGGTAGAAAGGGCCAACCGACTAGCTAGTTTGGTGCAACTTTTGAGCTTTGCTTCTTGATTTATATTCTCTGATGGTGGAATGATTCTAGCTGAGGCTGGAGATCGAGTAGGAGAGTAGCGATTGTAATGGTAAATTGGTATTTGAACACGGAGGAGCCCTAGAGAATGTTCTTTTTAGCTTCTAGCTCGTAGTGCAAATAGGGAAGTGATTATTCTCATCAGCTTTTCATTAGAATCCAATTACATTTTTTTCTATCTGGTAAGAGTTCTTAGAAATCCTCTCCTAACAAATTAGGAGCATGTATTTTTTTTTTTTTTTTTTTTATTGGGGAAACATTTGGAGAGGTGTTGTGCCAAACTTGCCTTAACCTATGAAGAGAAAAATATACGCTGTGAGAGAGCAATCTACAAATACAAAGCCTTAAAATTGTGAAAAAGGCTAGGCCCGTGGAGCATCGTCGTCTGGCGACAGAGGAGCTCGTCCTCCGTGACCCGGTGCACCATGCGGCGGAAGCTCAGCACGGATGTAGGTGGTCGTCGGCAGCTTCCGCGACGGCTTGCGGGACATGAGGCGGAGGTGCTGCTCGTGGTGGTTGTTGCGCGCTGGGGAGGCGGTAGCGTGCGTCGTCGGTGACGGGGACGGCGTGACGAGGTCCACTCCACCTGCAGGTCGTAATGGCCTGGTGCTCGTGGTGGTTCGGTTCCGGAATCACCACCGAGTGCCAGAGCGGCGGCGAGATGGAAGAGGAGGATGCGGAAGAGTGGGCGGATGCGACCATGTGCGTGGCCTGGCGGCTGCCATGAGCCAGCACAGCAGAGGAATTCTGATCTGACGAGGCCGGCCGCCGTCAATTCTAATTTGAGGGAGTGGTCCATCGGCGGACGGAGCGGCAGTCAAGTTAACGGAACCTGTGGCAATGGCGTGGCGTGGCGTGGCGTGTTCCCTGCTGCTGTCTGGCTACCGCGCGCCGCCCGTCACCGTCGCCGTCGCCGTGCCACTTCATCACATGGATGGGCTGTCTGTCGGTACGAACTCCGACCGATGGAGAAGGAGACGCCGGCTAACGCGTCGTGGCTCATCATCCATGGGCCCCGGCTGCTCCCCTCGTCTCGTCAGCCGTCACTCTCCGTGACTGCCACGACGACTTTCCGGCACCACACGCTGGGCTGTAGAAAATCATTCCCACAACTATGTGTTGTAGCACATATATCATTTCTGTCTCTATGATAGCCGGTCCCATTTCCATTTGTTAGTGTTTAGTGTTTAGAGTTTGGGGTCTAGATTTAGGCTTTAGTCTTTAGAAGTTTATGATTTAGGGTTCAAACTTTAGTGTTTAAGGTTTAGAGTTATGTTTAAAACTTAGTGTTTAGGGTTTAGAATTAAGATTAAGATTTATAATTAGGATTTAGGGTATATGTGTTGCCACACATAGTTGTGGGAAGTAGGTGTTGCATTGGGCTGCCGCCCGGCCGCTACATTTGACTGCTCTGTAGCGACGACGGGAATGGAAGGCACATGAGCAGCATGGCCGGCTGGCTAGAATGATTAAGACATGGCTTTGCAACTAATTAAGTTCCGATTAAACTAACCTCATTATTACTCCAGTACTTGGCACTGGCTGGTAACAAATCCATCTCTCCTTCCTTTTCGTTCACCTGAACAAACGTACTGAAGCAGTGATATTTCCTTCTTAATTACTCCAGAGTCTAGCCAACCAAATCCATTGCACTAGACTACTTTAAACTGAAATTCCTAGTCCTACTATATAAATTTAGTTACTCCTAGAATCAAAACCATTGTCTTCCTAGACGTACGGTGAGAAATATATTAATTAATTTTATATCTTCAAAACAGATCGAGGTGGTACGTGTATATATGGGTCCTATTTGGATCTAGGGTTAGAGCTAGTCTAAATTTAGTTTACCCTCAACTAGCCTAAAAGTAGCCAAACAGGAGGGGCTAATCTAGTTTTTTTTGAACTAACCCACTAAAAACCTACCCCTCCAAAGTGGTGATTATTTTGACTAGTTTAAAGGGGCCCACAGAAATGGTAACTAATCTCACCGCACGGGATCCCTCCTCTCCGTCAATTCGCATCGCACGCCCCATCTCTCCGCCGCGCCGTTCACGCGATGCTGTTTCACGTGCAGATGGTCGCTTGCGGTTGGGGTTCTGCCGCCCTCTCGTTGCCCTGGGTCGTGCCGTCGCGCAGGTAACCCGCACCTGCTTGTTTCGTCGCCATGGTTTTCCAATTTGACCACTGAAATTTACTCGCTGCTGCCAGCCATGCGAATGCGATGAGAGCGAATACGCAGGCCATAGTTCGCCTGTTTTTTTGTGTGCTGCTGCTGGTTTCAAAGTTTAAAGTTTCAGAGTTAGCAAATGGCATAATGTTGCACATCGATATAATATTGTCAATCAACTAGTTGAATATAATATTTTTTATCAGCTTGATCGAGGACTTGTAAGTTCGTGTGAGGCATTTTATTTCTATGGACAAATTAAATTGTATTGTAATTTGGATGCTTGATTTGTAACGAACAATTTATTTGTGTCGTTTGTGTGAGTGGAAGGAGGCCACACAGAGCCTTCAACATCAAATCCGGATAGAGATATGGTTAAATGATTGGATAACCGTATTTATTGTCAAACTAGCCCTTGTATTCAAGCACGTTTTGAGATAGAGCTAGTTCGGGGCTAGTTTACAAACCCAGCAGCTCTAGCCGAGCCAGAGGGATCCAAACTGGGCTAGTTCGTTTGGTTTGGATAGATCGGAGACCTGCCTTGTTCACGCACTCCATCTGTCACACACGAGCAGTACACCTCATCAAGTTATCGTAGGGTTTAAGCAGCTACTATGGTTATCCACTACAGTACTAGCAAATGGTTATCCACCTCATTTCTCAACCAACAACAATGATTGGGCACGTCCAGCAAACCAAATCGATTCTACTGCTACTGCAAATAAAATGAAGACTTACTGTAATACGAAATAAATTTTCCATTGCCAGCAACAAGGTCGATCGATCGATTCTTGCTACTACCTCCTAGCAAACTCCAAGAAGAGAGCATCATACTGATCCCACGACTCCAAGCTCGACAACCCGCGGCCACCACCACTGGCCTCCTCCGCCTTCACCTGCAACGCCGCCGCCGCCGCACCGGGATTCACCACCCCACCACCGAAGAGTCGTGGCAGCACGACGACACGCCAGCAGGACGCACGGGCGCCGCTCCACCCCTACCCCTGTCCCCGCCGGTCGCGCCGAGCATCAGGAACGCCGACGTGTCCAGCGTCGGCAGCAGCAGCGTCTCCGTCATCAAGCCAACGCGGGAGGGCGGCGCCTGGCGGCAGAGGACCTCCGACCCTGGCGCTGCGACTGGGCCGCTGCCGTGCAGGTGCACGTCGTCGTCGAAGCCCGTGACCTGGTGCACCATGCGCCGGAAACTGGCGGCGTCGGCGCTGATGTATGTTGTCGTCGGCAGCTTCCGCGACGGCTGAGGACGGCGCGACTGCTTGCCCGCCGCGC
The DNA here is from genome assembly GCA_015847255.1 of Hyparrhenia diplandra. Classification (NCBI taxonomy): domain Eukaryota; kingdom Viridiplantae; phylum Streptophyta; class Magnoliopsida; order Poales; family Poaceae; genus Hyparrhenia; species Hyparrhenia diplandra. The sequence goes on from JADLZK010000002.1 coordinate 116,882, forward strand.
GATGGCGGGACGCGGCGGCGCGGAGGTGGTTATGGTCGTGGTTGTGGCGCGGCGGGGAAGCAGTCCCAGTCGTGGCGGGCGTCGTCGGGGATGGGAACGGTGACGGGCCTGACGGCGTGGCGAGGTCAAGGTCGTCGTAGAAGACCTGGTGGTGGTGATGGTGGTGGCTGGGTACGAGTATGACTGGGTGCCACGGCGGCGGCGAGACGGAAGATGAGGAGGAGGATCCGACTATGTGTGTGGCGGCGGCCATTAGTATCCGGACCGGCGCCGGCGTGCACTGCAGGTGGAGGATGAGGTGAGGCCGACCAGAGCAAGTGCGCGGGAGACGGGGGGACAGGGGAAGAGGGTCGGTGCGGTTTATATGGAGGAGAGGAGAGAGCTCACACTGACAGTGACTGAAGGAGACTTTGGACCTTTCAGAGCTACAAAATCGATCAGTGGGCAGCACCGGCCAGAACCATATATAATTGTCAATTGATGATCTCTGGCCACACAAAAAACACAACGAGCGTCTGGATTGATATAATAACACATGGCATCCAGGACAATTAGGCGATTGCGCCTGAAACTATTAACTAGAGGAGGCCTAATAACCTTCAGATAGAGACATACTAGGCCAGGTACTCCCTCCGTCTCAAAATAGTTGTCGTTTTCACTTCCCGAGAAACAACCGCCGGTAATTTTATTTTAAAATATACAAATATTTATGCTAAGTAATTAGTATCATCGGAAAGATTTTTAAGTCTAGTTTTTTAACAAATTTATTTCGAAATTTAAACATTGCACGTATTTTATACGAATCGAATCAAAAGTCGTAAAGACGAACACCCAAAACGACAACTATTTTGAGACGGAGGAAAGTACACCCATGCTTATTAATATAATAACCTGGAAGATTTGATGCATATATAAAGCCTGATACTGGTCTTGATTTCAGCATGCAGGGTTGACGACGCTTACTCAGAATTTTAAAAGGTAATTTAACAAGATTTTATATGTGCATTGATGCTCTCACGGTGTGTGTGAAATGGTTTGGAACAAGAGGCTTTTGCGGCCTTTGGGGAGGGGTCAACAGCTTTTGCGGCTGGCCTGCTTCACTGCTTGACGCATGCATGTCTGTCGGACGACCCTACTCACACGCATGCACAGGTGACCTGACTTTTGCATTGGCCACGTGCTACTAGCATCTACAGTAGTACCTGCCTGCATGACATTTTTGGCCTTGTTCGGGGTGTCCGGTGGTTGGCTGGTGCTGATTTGTTGTGAGTAAAATGTACTTTGCGCTACGTTGGTTGGGGTTGGTGTTAGTGCTAGTTTTACGTGAGAAGAAAACACTGTTCTTTTATTTGGTTCAACCAACCAGCCGAACAAGGCCTTGTCTCAACGTTTGGGACACGCACAGAGAACATGTGCGTCATCTCAATCGTCTCATAATGTGTCACATTGATTAATTAATTATAATTACGTCTCAAATAAAAGAGATTAATTATATTGATTGACTTTACTTGCATCTGGTTTAAGTGTAGTAAGTAGGGCTAACAAGATAAAAACAATTATTCAATGTTTGATAAGAAATGACCGAGTTGCCTTGTTCGACATGTGACATGCATTTTTTTAAAAAAACACACACACACATACTCCTTCCTTATTTAGTTAGATCAATTTTGTAAACTGGTTGTCGTTGAATCTAAAAGAGGCAAGTAGTGACAACGTGACGGATCGAAACATTTCGATAGCCTGAGAAAAACAAAACAGAACACTCGCCTGGTAAATTGGTAGTTGAATGGGAAGCCGTAGAGTCAGAGAATGCTCTTTTTAGCTTCTAGCTCGGAGTGCAAACAGAGCGAAGCCATTCTCATCAGCTCTCATTAGAATCCAATTACATTTTATCTATTTGGTAAGAGTTCTTAGAATCCTCTCCAAACAAATTAGGAGCGTGTTTTTTTGTTTTTTGTTTTGAAAACAAAACATTTTGGAGAGGTGTTGTGCCAAACTTGCTTTGACCTATGAAAATCAACGCTGTGACCTGTGAGAGAGCAATATATACAATACAAAGCCTTAAAATTGTGAAAAAGGCTAGGCCTGTGTGCCTGAGTTGGGTCCAGCCCAAGTTAGCGAAGACTCCAGCCCAACTAAGACAATGGGCCTAAGCCCGCTTCAGACAGAACAAGGTCCCAAAGGCCGAGACAAACCAAAGCAAACCGAAAGCGGGTCGCCGTCGCCGCCGGAGAAGGCAGCGATGGCGCATCTCCTCGCTCCTGCTCCCACTCCCCTACGGGGCCCGCCCTACCTCACCGGAGTGCCCTCCGAACCCTACGACAAGGCCGCGAGCCACTAACCCCCTGTCCTTCCCTGCGGCGATGGAGGACCCGGTGCCATCGTCCGCCGCACCTGACCCTCCGCTTTCCCCGGCGGAGGAGAAGTGGGACGGCTGGGTGCTCGTGCCGGGCCAGCGAGGTCGAGGGAACCCACGCGCCCAAGGTCGCCCACATTGAACGGGACGACGCCCTGCAGCAGGAGCTCGCGCGCCTCTCTCTCGCTTCTCCGCCGCCCCTCCAGCCCGCCCGGGACCGCAAGGCGCACCTCGACCCCGCTTTACAGGTAATTGTTTGTGGTCCTTAGAAATTAGAATTCAGGTGGCGTGCTCCTTGTTCGGACCCCCCTGTCCTGTTGTGCCCCTCTGTCATTCGATTCTCCACGGATCTTGGTAGTACTTCCCTTGTGAGCCTTCAATTGGGAAGATCGGACTCGTTTTCATAGGGGCACCGCAGCAGTGGGCAGAGAGAGAGAGAGAGAGAGAGAGAAAAGAGAGAGAGAGAGAGAGCCCAGTGTTGTACTCGAGACAAAGGCGCCGCAGACGGCCGGGGCAGCAGGAAGTCAGTATCTGTGGCTGTGCCTGTGGCCAGTGATGAAATCGAACAAACCAAGCCCTTAGTCTAGGCCTTAGAATTTAGTAGATTTGAATTGAATTGAATATAGAATTAGGCTAAGCCTAATGAAACCCAACACATTCTAGCTTAACAAAATGACAAGATCAGCCCAGTTAGCTAGGCCGGCCTACATGTGCAAGTGCACCATGCGTCCATGCCCAACAAGAACTTGCAGCGACGCTCTAGCTTGTCAGCATGCCATGGCAGGGTCCGATCCGTACCCAAAAGAAAAACAGAATCCACAGCAGAATGCAACTCTGTATCCGATATGGTTGGTTTGTTCCTGTACCGAGGAGGCAATCGATCATGTTGTTTCTGTTTTGATTGAAAACGGCTACATCTTTGCAATCATTTGCTTTGCTTATACACAACAAACAACAACAACAACAACAACAACAACAACATAGCCTTTAGTCCCAAGCTAGTTGGGGTAGGCTAGAGATGAAACCCATATGAAACCGTACAAAAGAACGTAAAAGGCACAAGACGAAGGATAAAGATAGGGTAGATAGAAAAGGAAACAAAGTCATGGTTCAGGCACGTTGATAGCTAGCCTCCAAGCGCTCCCCTGTCCAAAGCTAAATCCTTGGAGATATTCCACTCCTTAAGGTCTCTTTTAACCGCCTCGTCCCAAGTCAGCCTAGGCCGACCTCTACCTCTTTTTACATTATCTACCCGCTCTAGAACTCCACTACGCACCGGCGCCTCGGGAGGCCTCCGTTGAACATGTCCAAACCATCTCAACCGATGTTGAATCAATTTCTCCTCGATAGGAGCCACCCCGGCCCTATCCCGAATATCTTCATTTCGAACTCTATCCCTTCTAGTATGCCCGCACAACCAACGCAACATACGCATCTCAGTCACGCTTACCGCTGGACATGTCACCTTTTTGTAGGCCAACATTCAGCACCATATAGCATCGTCGGGCTTAATCGCCGCCCTATAGAACTTCCCTTTTTAGCTTATGTGGCACCCTCTTGTCACATAGGATGCCGAAGCTTTGACGCCACTTTAGCCAACCTGCGCGATTCTATGTCTAACATCTTCATCAATGTCACCATCCTTCGTAGCATAGATCCTAAATACCTAAAAACTGTGCAGTAATTACCTAGAAAAATTGAGCAATCCACATCCACTGTCAATAAGGAACTGTGATGGCGCGGGACCTAGCTAACGGTGCCATCCACCTAGGCAAACAGTTGCACACCGTGCTTACATGCTTGCGTTCTTCATTGCATCTTTTTTTGTTGCTTTCATTGTTGCTTTTTGTTTTTCCTTTATTTACTTTGTGCTCTAGTTTGCGTGTCATCCAAATAAAGGACAGAAACAATAGGACCACAAACAAAATTTAAAGTTGGTGCCACCGGACGTTATAGCAGTTGCACACCAGACAGCCTTGTGCTTTAGTACATCGACTTTTACTGAATACTGGTGGCTATGGTAAGCCATATGCTTCCTCTCTTTAACCTTTCTTTTCCTTTGGAAAAATGATCGAATCCTGCATGCTGTCGATGCAAGCAAAGAATCATCTGATATATGGATGCCCACAAAACAAACATCTACACTGCATGCACATCATATATATTTGCCAAAAAAAGAGCAAAGTTAGTTCATTTGGACAGCCGGCCATTTACTTTGCAAGCATTCATCTTGTATTAGGTTTCTCAGGCATCGTCTCTCTCTCACACACACATAAAAACTTCCATCCATCGTCGGTTCAGTCTATCAGGCAATTCTTCGAGTTCTCCTACTTGCTAGTACTATTGCCAATAATTCAGTTCGAACTGAGGTTTGTCAAATGTCTACTCCCTTACAGTTGCAAATAGTATACGCGCATCTGCAATTTTTGTATATATGGAGCATGTTCACAACGCATGGAAATCAATCTTTCTGAAGCTAGCCGGACTGATATGATAGCACAAAATTTTGATGCATGCATGCAGTGTGATGGTATGGTACTAGCAGGAATAATTGTTCTTAACTAGTTCCATGTTTGTGTCTTGATCTGCACTAGGCACCAGACCAAGCGATGGGTTAGATCGACATGTAATCCAAACGTACGGTCTGAACAACTCATCTACGGCATGCAGCTATAGCCATGTATCTGCAGTCACTATATCATGGCACTTCATTGGCTTCCAAATGAAATGAAGGCAGTCAGTCAGTTGAAGCATTATTGCACACGATTTATCGAAGCTAGTGCTACATAAACCTTACGAGTCGACCGAGCTGCTGGTTAATCAGATTCTGAGGTAATTATGTATTAAAAGTTTGTAGATCAAAATTACTTACCTCTGTAGTTTTTCTCTTTATTTGTTTTGTAACACAGTATATACGTACTTTACAATCTTTATCTGATTATGATAAATAATTTTCCACATCTGAACTAATAGTTTTACCCTTTGCATTTCACCTCCATGGGTCTTGAATATTTGTTTAGTTGAAACTTTAGCCTAAGTGTTCCAGCTTATGTGTTGTGAATCTTGATTTGGCTTTCAAATTTTGATCTTGTTAGTTGCTGCAATGTTTTGGTCCACATGTTAATTTGAAATTCTAGAGCTTATAAACTGTATCTTTTATTCCAAACCTTCATTTTTTTACTATTTTATTATTATTATTTATCCTAGATCCTTGACTTAACTATTAGTCACTACATTGAAGTCATTTTATTCTGCGCAACAGTGCTCAAGATGTTGGATTACTTTATCAAAGAACTATATGTGTTGTAGTATCTTGTTTAAAGAAAAAGATTTGTTACAGTTAAACTGAAAAATTTATTTAAAGTAACAACTTTATGAAAGAATATTATTGCTGCGTTGTTTAGTCAAGCTTTACAAATTTATTTAAAATAGCAACTTACAAATTTATTATTATGGACTATGGAGTATCGATATAATTTAAAATTTCAAGTAAATTGTTAGTATCACTAGTATGTGAATTAATGGGGCACACTTTCCCTATTCCAGTAGTGTGCATGATTGCTACGCTACAGAAACATATATATGGTCTTCTAATAATGCACAATACACATGTTTTGAGTTAATTTTTTATATATATATTTATAGAGGCAAGCATTTTAGAATATATTAATCTCAATATACTTTAAGGGTTTTACTTCAGAGTATCTTTTAATTAGAATGGCATAGGTGGAATCTAGAAACACATTCAGGAATTGCTTAATGTTGTTTCTAATAATATAGAGGTGGGTATTATTTTGAAAAGTATAGATTCAGTTGCAGTTATTGTCAAAGATTGGGGTCTATATAATTGATAGTTAGATGATATGAGTTTTAGATAATCGTCGAATTTGTCTCTTTTTTTCTAGCACATCTCGTAAGAATCAACATGAAGGCTTCGTTAAAGGAGTACGACGTCATGGGCTTTGATACCAAATTGCTATGAACACAGATGGAATCAAGAAGGAAGAGAGGGGCTGGGCGGCTGCTACAGTACCGCGGCGCTACAGTGCCCGTGAGTAGTGTTCACTAGATGCCCGGCTAGGGTTTGGGGCTGTAGGGGCGCTAGAGACGCCGGCCACGGGGCTCGCCCACAGCCGGCAAGGGGAAGAGATTTCCTTCTAATCTCTTGCTTAATTTTGGATTGATGCATCTCCTCTCATTATATGGAGAGGTTTGACTTGGCCCCTAAGTAAGACACTAATTAACCCTAATACAACCAAGCCATGGCCCGATAGGCCCATGTCGTACTCCTCTAACAGCTTCCCTAGGGTAATAGTATATAGATAAATAAATTAATTAAGAAGATAGTGCTAAACTTAGATTCCTCAATTAGTGCTAACCCTAGACAGGGTAGCAATATAGTTGCATACATGGGCCTCATGAGCCTAGCCACATGGCCCTAGAATACTCATACTCCAACACCCTCCCGATAGCGGGAACTACCGTCGCGGCGGAGTTTGCGTGACCGGACACGAAAAGAAGTACAACACAGAGCCCCCACATATGCAACTAGCCACCGGGTGATGTTGAGGGTCGGAGCGAAACTTCGGCGAAGGTCGAGGACGGGAGACCCTTGGTGAAGATGTCGGCGAACTAGGATGTGGTCGGGACGTGGAGGACCCGAACATCTCCGATGGCGACCGATCACGGACAAAGTGTAGATCGATCTTCACATGCTTGGTCCTCAGTCCGTGCGCAGAGGGGTTGGTGGAGAGGTAGACAGCGGCGTTGACGTTGTCGCAGAGAGACCGGTGTGCTCTGGAGAGGGGTGGAGCTCGGCGAGGAGCTGCGAGCCGGGGAGGCCTCGGCCCACACCGTTAGCAGGCAGCGCGGTACTCCGCCTCAAAGATCGAGCGGGAGACGACCGGCCGACGCTTGATGACCGGGACACCAAGTTGCCGTTTAGGAAGACGGGCGTGGCCGGAGGTGGAGCGCCGAGTGTCGGGACACCCGCCCGCCGTCGTCGGTGTAGACTACGAGCTCGGTGGAGGGGAGACCGGTGAAGAAGCAAACCCGTAGTCAACGGTGCCGCGGAGGTAGCGGAGGAGGCGCAGGAGAGCGTCGTGGGGCTCTCGGGGATCATGTATGTGGAGGCAAATCTGGCCGCACGGCGAGGTGATGTCCGGTCTGGTGAAAGTGAGGTACTAAAGTGCACGGCCGAGACTCGGTGACGCGGTGGGTTCGCGCCATCGACTGCCCTCGGCCTCGACGGCTTGCCTTGTGTGTCAACCGGAGTGGAGTAAGGCTTGCGACCCATCATCCCTGCCGCTCTAGGATATCAAGAGTGTCTTGCCGGTGAAGAAGAAGCCCGGTGGGGACGAGGCTCAACAATGACCCGAGAAAGTGGTGGAGCATGCCCGATCCTTCAAAGGAAACTCCCGGTAAAGAGCACCGATGATGCGGCGCAAAGAGTGAAGGACCGGAAGCCGGAGGACAATGTCATTAACATAGAGCAAGCAGTACGCCAGCCTCGGCTCCATAGTGGTAGATAAACGAGGGACGATTCGACTTGGCCTCCACAAAACCCGGTGTCACCAAGCAAGCAGCAATCCGAGAGTGCCACGCCGAGGGGCCTGCTTGAGGCCGTAGAGAGACTTGTTGAGCCGGCGGCACCATGTCGACGAAGGGTCAACAAACCCCGCCGGCCGACCGCAGAGAGGATCGTCTCCCGCAAGGCTCCCATGCAGGAAGGCATTCTTGACATCCGGTGATGGACCGCCGGGAGCGAGCAAGAGCCGCTGAGAGCACCGTCGCGGACGGTGGCCGGCTTCACCATCGGGCTGAAGGTCTCATCATAGTCAACCTGTGGCGCCGAGTGAAGCCCCCGAAGAACCCGGCGAGCCTTGTACCGCTCTGTGGTACCATCGGCCCGCCACTTGTGTGTCCGGATCCACTTGCCGCTGGCGATGTTGGAGCGGGCGGGGCGGGGCACCCGATCCCAAGTCCGGTTGGCTAGTAGAGCCGCGCACTCCTCTTCCATTGCGCGGTGCCGGTGAGGGTCGACAAGGCCGAGCGAACGGAAGAGGGTATAGGAGAGACCGGCGAGTCGCCGGCATCGCCAAGAAGAGCCCGGGACCATGAGTACCGGCCCGGCGGCCGCGTCACCATCCGTGAACATGACGCTGGTCGCGGTGAAGAAGCGGTGGATGGTACACCGGCGACACAACACGTGCAAACCGTGGCCGCGGGCGGTGGAGTAGGTGTAGCCGGTGGTGTCGGTGTCGCCTGCGTGAAGGAGACACCACCGGTGGTGACCAATGAGACTGGCCGGAAGGAGAGGCCACCCCCGGTGGCGGAGGCGGCGGTACCGCCGCGCCGGTGTTTGGTAGAAGTGCACCAGCCGCGAAACGCCCTGGGTGCAACGGCACTGCTGGGCGATCGTTCCGAGGAACGCACACCGGCGCCCCTAGGCTCAAGGCCAAGGGCCGCCTGGAGGGGCGAGGGCCATCGGACCCGCACAAGGTGCCGAGTCAAAGTGTAGACCGAGGGGCGGGGGAGCCGGACACGGTGAAGCAAGATCCGCAGGAAAACAAGAAAGGTGGCTGGGCCACCGGGTTAGCGGGACACATCTCAAAGAGGTCGAGGTCGAGTGGAAGCCGGGTGGTGGTGGTGGTGGTGGAGAAGGGGAAGACCGACTCATCAAACACCACATGGCGAGAAATGAGGACCGACGAGAGGTGAGATCATAGCACCGGTAACCCTTGTGGTCCGGAGAGTACCCGAGGAAGACAAACGTGGTCGAGCGGGGGAGCCGGCTTGTGGGGGAGCAGTGGCAGCGGTGTTGGAGTAGCACGCACACCCAAAGACATGGAGGTGCTCGTAGCGAGGAGGTGTGCCAAAAAGGGCATGGTCTGGCGTGGGAGCTGGGCAGGCAGCAGAAGGAAGGCGGTTAAGAAGGTAGGTGGAGGTGTGAAGACTCTCGGCCCAGAAGTGAGCAGGAAGGGACACCTAGAGAAGAAGGGTGCGCAGGACGTCATTCGTGGTACGGATCATGCGCTCCGCCTTGCCGTTCTGGGAGGAGGTATACGGACAAGACATGCGGAGCTGAACCCCGTGAGAAAGGAAGAAGGCACGGGAGGTGCTGTTGTCGAACTCACGGCCATTGTCACACTAGACGGCCTTGATGGTACAGCCGAATTGAGTCAACACCTAGGCAAAAAAATGGTGAAGAGTGGGAAAAGCCTCCGACTTGGCACGCAAAGGAAAAGTCCACGAATAATGCGAAAAATCATCAACCACCACCAAATAGTATTTATAGCCAGAGTTACTGATGACAGGAGATGTCCAGAGGTCGCAATGTATAAGATCAAAAACATGAGCTGCATGTGAAGTAGAGGACAAAAAAGGAAGACGAACATGGCGGCCCAGTTGGCACGCATGACACAAATGCTCATCGTGAGCTCGAGTACATTGAATGTTGGAGCTACGAATTGCCGCATCAAGGCGCCACGTCCAGATGGCCGACGGCGGTGCCAAGTAGTAGAGGAGGTAGTGGCGGCGAAAGCAGCTGACAAAAAGGCCAGCGACGACGAGGAAGAAGACGCCGAAAACCGAAGGGTGTAAAGGGGACCCGTGCTGTCACACCGGAGCAAAGGACGCCGGGTAGCCAAATCCTTCACAGTAAGACCAAAAGAGTCAAACTCAACAAAACAAGAATTGTCAGCTGTAAAACGACGAATAGAAAGGAGGTTATGGACCATGGAAGGAGCAACAAGAATGTCAGGAAGACGAAAAGAACCATGAGCAACGGTGGCACCCACAGACGTGACAGGAAGACACGACCCATTCGCGACCATGATGGACGAAGGAAGAGAGGAAGAAGGAGGGCGAACAGACGAGAGTATACCCGGGTCTAGAGTGGTGTGGTATGTGGCTCCCGAAGTCGGCGACCCACGGCGCCCGCCCAGAGGTGTCGGCCACGGTGCGCGTGGTAGGCGCCGAAGGCCGCCAGTCCCAACCGACCGGCGGGGCGAGGCACCGGGAGGAGCCCAAGTGGATGCCGAGTAGGCGCCGGGAGGTTCCGCCCATGGGGTCGCTGAGGAGAACCCCGGAGGGGCATCAGCCGAACGGGCCGACGACGGACGAGGCGCGCCACGGTAGCCGGTGCCTGGAAGGGCCACATCGAGATGCACCCGACCACGGGTGGTGGAAAGTGGGCCAAGGTGCACCCCGAGGAGGCGCCCACGTCGAAAGTGTGACTACCTCCACCGCCACCACCACCATGGCCACCACCTTTGCCTCCACGACGACGGCGGCCACCACCGCCACCACCACCACCCCTCCCCCGCTCGGCCCGGGAGGGGGAGTGCCAAGTAGAGACGATCGCGATGGAGTGGACGGGCGTAGTGGGGGGAGTGGTGGCGAGAGCAGTCGAAGAGGATGAAGGTCCCGGCGCGGAGACCGCCATGAGCTGAACACCCTGCTGGAGCTCCTCCATGACAAGGTCGCCACGACCTGCAGGAAGGGACGACTCGAAAGTGATGATTGTCCTAAGGTGAGCGTAGCGGTCGGCCGAGGCCGTGGAGGACGTTGAGGACCGGATCCGATCCTCCACGAGCCAACCAAGGTCGCCGAGAGTCCGCCATGGCCTTCATTTTTGCGACGTAACTCGCCGACGAGAGGTCGCCCGACAAAGGTCCGGAAGCTCGCTGAGCCGCATAGCCTGTGTCTCGGCGTTTGGGAATCGCCCCTCGAGCGCCGGCCAGCCGCGCGCGACGTGTGGAGTGTTGCGGAGGAGGCCGTGGAGGTCGACGGAGATCATCCCCACGATCCAGGAGAGGACGATGCTGTCCGGGCGCAGCCCACGAGGCGGCTGGCGCCCGCGCCCATGGGGTCGCACAGACGTGGTCGCCGAGGGCGAGCAAGCGAAGAGTGAGGAGAACCAGGTCCCGCTAGTGGGCGATGACGGCGACCGGCTCAAGGACGACGACCGGGAGGCGGATGTTCGACCCCGCCACCGTAGTGGAGCCGAGCCACCGGTCAGCCCGGTCGTGCCGGGGACCACAAGTGGTGGACGACGTGCGGTGGACTACCCAGCCCATCGCTCCGCCCGTGATTGTAGGAGGTAGCCCCGCCGCCGGGGCAGCAGGGAGGCGAGAAGGTGCTCCACGGTGGCAATCCGGGCAGCCGGGGCATCACCCGCCGTTGCTCCAGCGATGGCGGCCTCCCCGCAGACGAGCCGCCGCCTCGCGCGCACTCTGCCCGGACAGCAGCAGAGCGCAGGAGAGCAGCACGCAAGCGAGGCCAAGCTGGACTACGGAGGAGGTGGTGCCGGTCCCTGCACTCACACGCCCCCCAGCCGCCACCAAGGTCGGAGTCCATAGTGGCATCCGAGCAGGGCCACCGGCAACCCTGGCCGAGGCACCGGCGGCTGGCCGGGAGGCGGCGGCGGCGGGTGGGAGGGCGGGGAGGTCCTCATCCGCGCCCCCCTCCATCTCTCCGTCCCGCCCGGGCCGGCGACCGGCCACCGCGCGTGGCCGCCGGAGCAGATCGGCGAGGGCCGGCCCGGCCGTGGTAGGGATGGCGCCGGCGGTCCCCCCCACGCCCACGCATGGTCGGCCTGGGGCGTAGGCAGGGTGGCACCGGGTGCCCCCCCGTGCCCGCAGCGGCAGCAGCGCGATGGGCGCGCGATGCAGGCGGCGGCGGCGGCGGCCCGAGCCCACGCCCGCTAGGTGGGGAGAGGGGGGGAACCGGAAGAAGTAGTGGGAGGAGGGGGGGGAGGTTGCTCGCCGCCATGGTAGCCCCGGGCGGCAACGGCGACAAGGCCGGCAGGCTCCCCGGCGGCGGCGGTTACAGTGGAGAGGGAAGGGAGGGGAAAGAACCAGCTTGATACCATGCTAAACTTAGATTCCTCAATTAGGGGCTAACCCAAGACAGGGGTAGCAATATAGTTGCATACATGGGCCTAGAATACTCATACTCCAACAGATAGTGGGATAATATGAGCAGGTAGCAGAGCACATCATCCCCAATAAGTGTAATTACTACTTTTTCGATCTATCAAAATACAAGGCAGCCACATGATGCTAACTTTTCACCATTCTATCATCTTACAATTCGATCTAATATCCTGTTAGTTTTTCTATTGGACTCTTCCACTAGCTTGTGCTCTGTTACGCAAGACCATGCATGTCCGGCTCATACATGCAACCGTTATTTCTAAATGGTCCCCAATAATGCCCAGGGTATCATTTTAGTTCTAGTACGTAGTACCTCATAAAACACCACTAGTTTTCAATCTCAATATGCAAGTTATCCATGTCCTTCCCCACTTAACGCCACGTCATGCCCTTAACATGAAAACTATCCACACCATATCTCATTTAATTCCTTCACTAGATTTCAATATGAACGTCATCTCGGACTAAATGTGATATGACATGACCCCTATGATCTTGGAGGAGAGCTCGGTCTATTCTAGGATAGGCCGGGCCGACTATTTGGAGTCGATCCGACATCTACCAATAGTATCTTCACCAACATGTAGTAAAAGGCATAGACATGCATATACCTCAGTTTGTTGTGATTCGTTTTGACCGACTAGGAAACTTATATGTAAACCAATAAGTATGCTGGGTATCTGTAACCGTATCAGGCTGTAAGGGACCTCCTGATCGGTAACTTGATCATCATGCATATGCATATGGTGCACAAGCAATACAACACAGACACTGGATGTAGGGACCTCTTCTTGAGGGTGTGAACCAGCATAACTTCTGTGCTCTGTATGCTCCTATCTAGATCTGCCTATTGCAAACCTGTTTCTATTTTTTTTTTGAAAACAAACTTTTGGGGGGGGGGGGTTGTGTTCCCCACCAAATTTTCATGAAAGCCAAACAAACCTGTAATCATTTGCCAGTGAAATGCCATCATCCTTCCACAAACTTTCAATCCCTTTTTTTCGCGAAAAGAGAACTTTATTAAAACTTAAATTGTATCATTACAAGGAAGCGACTCAATGAAATCAGGAAAAAGAAAAAAAAAGACCTGACTACTACTAGAACTAATAGCATGATGAGCTAGATAATGAGCAGCATTATTTTGTTCACGCCAAATCTTGCAAATCTCCACCTGTTGAAGCTCCCCCATACGAAGCCTTGCCTCATGAACCGTAGACCAGTGCAATGAGCGATCTTGACTTGTGTGTCTCAACTTCTGGGCGATCACAGCACAATCTGTCTCAAGTATCATAGGAACCTCTGGCCATCGTGCTGCAAGAGTAAGTCCTTCACGGCATGCCGCAGCCTCGGAAATTACTATTTGTACAAGCTATCCACAACACCACTAAGTGAAATTACTATTTTTCAATCTATGAAAATACACACTATCCACTTTATGTTATTTGTTTTTCCGTTTTATCAAACTTACAACTCAATCTAATATTCTCAGTTTTTTATTATATTCTTTTTATTAGATTCTTCAATTAGCTTGCCCATTTTTTACCAGAAATGATGTAAGTGCATGTAGGCCTAGTCAGATGTGTAACGGCTTTATTTCTACTAGTATCTACAATGCTTGTATATATGACAAAGTAATATAGAATTGTCCTAATTTCATGCTTCTTTTTGTTATTATAAAAAAATTCTTGTATGTTTGACCAGACCAGCTGAGAGAACAATAATATAGTGACGGGCTAGATCTCCATCATCAAAACTGAACCTGTAGCCTGACGGGCCTGCTGGTTAATCCAATCCATCATGCGTACTGAGGTAAAAACGAAACCAGTTTAGCATGTGTCACCTCTATTTTTATTTGGTTTTTTTTATGACCTCCGTCTAGGGCTCTTGATTTAGGGCTCTAGGTTTAAGCTAGATTCAGAGACGGGCCTCTAAATTTATATGTTAGCATTAAGTATTCTAATGATGCCATTTTCCTCTCACTATTTGTATTGATTGGTCTACGTACGTATGCATTCATCAGGTTATCAAGGTTGACACGATCGAGGCGGCTGCTCAACAGATTCTCGATGAGCTCAAGGGAGATGCTAATGGTGCAAGCATAAGAACCAGCAGAAGAGACAATATCTTCTATTTTGATGGCTGGGACGGGTTGGGGGCATCTGCTGTCCTCCGAACCGTCGTGGAACGCCTCGACCCAGCGACTAGAGATTCAGAGGTGCTAGCCAGCGGATTGCACTTTGATCAGATCATCCACATCGATTGCTCCAAGTGGGAGAGCAGAAGAGTGCTTCAGAGGGAGATTGCAGAGCAGCTGCAGCTTCCCACTAAGGTGATGGAGATGTTTGACTGGCAAGATGAGGAGGACGATATCCACGGTGTGCCCCAGGGCTCCCGACTTGAGATACCGCAAGTTCTCATGGCAATGTTCCAATGCATAAAGGAGCTGAACCACAGGTTCCTGGTGATTTTCCACAACGGGTACACTGAGGAGATCGATCTATCCAGCTTTGGATTCCCTCTCTCCGCATACATGGAAAACATGGTGCTGTGGACATTCCAAGGGAGATTCCGGCTCTACCCTAGGGTGAAAGTAGATAGTGCCTTGCATAACAGCACTGGGACGGCGAAGACTGACGTTTTTCTCTCAGCCTCCCACCTTGACCTTGAGGGGAGAGATCCACAAGAGGTCTGGTCTGTCCTTGTTCATCGAGAAGCTGCAGAAGTAGCAGAAAACAACATCAGAATCCATACTGCACAAGTCGCGGAGTGTTTCTTCTTGCACATGTTGAAACTATGCTGCATAGGCTACAACTTCATGATGGACTATGATTTGGCCACCCATGCCTGTAACTACTGGATGTGTGATCGCATCATGCGGCAACTACAGCAGGGAACTCCTGGAGATACCAGCATCGTCGACACTGGTGATGATGAAGAATCATGGAGAACTGCTGATGCTTTGCAACGTGAGATACAACTAGACGTGGACTACTACAACTACAACCACCAATATTTTCCTTCTCACTTGGTAAGGTATGGCAGGACCATGCCATGCTGGACTTCACCTTATGGGTTTATGCTAGTCCCAGTTGGTGCCATTCCTAATGCGGACACGTTGCTCCAAGACTTCAATAATCTTACAGTGCTGAAGCTCTCACGCTGCACCTTCAGCTTCTCATCACCTCCATTCCTCTTCTACCACAACCTTAAGTTTCTATGGCTTGACCACTGTGAAGACCAAGAAGTTAAGAGTACAGCCGGTTTCCCTAATGAAGAGAAGAAGACAATCTCCACGGATAGAGTGCTGAAGGAAGCAGACATCCAACAGGGACGCTCCTTTTTCCAGAAGCTGTTGGTATTGGACATGCGCTACACATGCTGTGATCGGATCTTGTCCGCACAGATGATGGATTTCATGACTCAGCTCAGGGAGCTCAATGTGATGGGAGCTCAGGATTGGGACATGGGACAGTTGCATGGACGGCTGCCTAACATTCGCAAGCTCCGTGTAACAAAGTCTTCCATCTGCTGCAGTAAGGTGGAGCTCCTCAACTTGTCAGGAAACAATATTAGTCCCCAAGCTGATCCTAGGGGTAGCAACAACAACATTATTAGCAGAGTCGTGACTGTCATTGTTGACGGGGTCGTTGGTTTAAAAGAGATATCCTTGAGGGGATGTGCCAATCTGAAGAATCTGTTGTTGGGAGGAGTGTTACAGGATCTCTATAGCCTGGATATATCGGGCACAGCAGTACAAACATTAGACCTCAGTGCAACGACGGCTTCGAAGCTTGATGAGCTCTATGCACTTGGCTGCGACAAGCTTTGTGCAGTCCTATGGCCAGCACAAGGCAAAAGGAAAGAATTCTTGAAAAAGGTGCATATTGATACCAACGCACAGTTAAGGTTGACCACTCCACCTGGGGATGAAAATAACAAGGAGGGTAGCAGCACTTCAGGTGCAACAGCAGAGACATCGCCATCGTCACCATTTTTGGTGCTGCATGGTGGCAGAGCACCCAATGAGTTTGAATGGTATATTTCAGTAAGGGATGTGAGGTTCCTTTTGTGGCTTGCACCTATGAGTTCCTATTTTAACCACTACGGGGCAAATGTCGAGATTTCCTCTCCTAATCGTGGTACCGTTGATGCTGGCTGTAGCAATGTTAGCAAACATAATGAAGGAAACTACTACAAGAGCATTCCAATGTATTATGCAGACGTCGTAGGCACCTCCTTTTCAAGGACCACCTGCTGCTGCTGGAAGCAAGAGAAGGCCGTGGTGATGATGCTCCAGCCATCATCACGGAGACATGGCCTTGCCCTGCTGTTCCTAAATATGGATTTCTGAAGTGCTACATGAGCATACAAGACACCAAGATGACGAGGGCCAATAAATCACCGCTGGGTGTCGAAGAAACAATGACCAGTATTGCTATCCCGGATTTTATACGTGATCGAGCTTTCAGCCTGCATGTGCACGATGCCTTGTCCATGGCCAGCATCCCTGGTCCTGCACCTGGGGCAGTAGGTGGAAGATGGAATATGTTGCGTTGGTGCCGAGTTGAGCGGTGCCCCAACTTAGACTCTGTCTTCACCACTCCCCGGCAGGTAGCACAAGGTGGAAAGCAGGTAGATGGAGGAGATCTAATCTTCCAGGGCCTACGTACATTCTGGGGGTCTCAGCTCCCCAAGGTGCGCTTCATTTGGAACTGGGGCACAACATCCTCCTTATTCCGATTCCATAGGTGGTCATTTGCGGATCTGCATTTCTTTCACCTGGACTTGTGCCCGAGGCTGATACATGTACTCCCCCTGCCCCAGTCAATTATGTCCAACTGCCTGGAATACATTGTGACCCTCGAGATCGTGTGGTGTAGTGACCTCAAGGAGATCTTTCCCTTTTATGATTCTGGTGGCGAAAGCAGTAACATGCAACAGGAGTCAACGTACATGGCGGAACTCTGGCATCTGAAGCACATCCACTTGCATGAGTTGCCCAGGCTGCGCGGCATCTGCGGTGGGAGTGCACGGTTGTCTGCGCCCAACCTCGAGACCATAAAGATCAGGGGCTGCTGGAGCCTCAGGCGCTTGCCATCCCTCCACTACAACTGGGGCGTGGTGTGTGACTGTGAGAAGGAATGGTGGGACAATCTAAAGTGGGATGGGTTAGGAGCCAAGCACCATCCTTCCTTTTACAAGCCGACCCACCCACGGTACTACAAGAAGAAAATGCTCAGGGGCTCAGTGCTCGTATGAGGTACGTACGTGTATGATCCCCGTCAGTTACTTCTGATTTTTGTATTTATTTGTGTGTAAATGAATGGACGAGTAAAACGGATGTCTCTTTCTCTCTTTTGTCTTTCCTACAGCCAGGAGGAAACAGTGAGGCCTACTCTCTGCTGTGTGCTTGCCTGCTTCAACCCTCTACCCGGCTACCCATGATTCTGGTTGATGGATTTGGTTTGTCGTCTGATGGATGCATGTCTGGCCCTCTGCTTGTGTCTTTGTGGACTGCGTCTGCATCGATCTGCACACTGACAGCATTGGCATGGTGGACATCCAGTGCCGTACGTTTGCTTTGCTTGCTTCTTGGCGTTGGCCATTGGGTTGTCATCGACGCTACGGTGAGCTTCTTTAATGGTGTGTGTGGTGTGATACAGATATGGTTCCCTGCTGCTGTTATATTAGCAGTAGTAGAGGTTAAATAAAATAAATAAGGGCGAGCGAGAGGTCGGGTGGCTGCTCTCCTGTCTCGTCTTGTGTGTTGGTGTGCTGCTGTGTGTGGTGTGTGACCTGTCCCTGTACGCATCATCCATGCCATGCGTGAGATGAATGCTCGAGTTTGGTGTGTTGTGGTGCAGCGTGGTGTGCTACTTTTGATCTACTTCTACTTTGGATTGCTTGAGTTTGGTGTGCTTTGGCAGCGTGGTTTGTGCTACTTTTGATGTACTTTTATCACTTTGAACTGAATACATAAACAGGGATGACTGAACTATAAATACATGGCGCTGCTGTTTGTATTATCGTTGTATCTTTGGCATGTTTATGGATCCACAACCGAAATACTCTTGATTTAGCACAGAAATGATGGACTTGTAATTTTCATCAGTAATGCTCAAGCACAATGGGTCCATCACATACATATATTTTGATTGCTGAAGCGTCTGCTCTTGATTTGGCAGCTCTCTTCTCCTCGCATCTCAACATGCATAGTTCGAATTACCTCTGACAATCAGTCTCTGGTGATCTTGTTAAATGGAGATGATTTCTCCTCTCCACCTGACTGGAAAATTAAAAGGTACACCAATAGGTTCATTGCGTCCAATGCAGGCAGACATCACAAAGAGTCTAGAAGATTGCAAGGCACATGAGCACAACTGGTCATCTGTTAGCTTAGACAGGCTCTACAGGCCTTGTCTTCAAATTCTTTCGTTGATTTCTCCGTGTAATTTGCTCCAATCAGGGATGTACTGAATCTGTAATGCAATCTGGGAGCCTTTTGTACTCCTATGAGCTCGGTGCTGCTAATGAAATTTGGTGGTTGTCAAAAAAAAAAAAAAAAGACCAGCATGTATGTTATAATAATAATGCTGAAATGGTAATTTTGAGAAGAACAAATTTTAAATATGGCTTGCAATCCAATTTGCTAGTCTTCTTGCGACTCTGAATCGAATTGCTAGTCTTCTTGCGACTCTGAATCGAATTTCCGTGTGTGTTTCTTACATCGAATCGAATTTGTGTTGGCTTTGTACCGCAAGACAGTAAGAAAAAGGAACAGAAAGAAAGTTGGGGCCAGGCCTTTTTTTTTTTTTTTTTTTTTTTTTTTGCGGAAAGGGCCAACCCAGCTGTCACTATTCGTGCGCAAAATGGCCGCAAAGTGGAAAGTTAGGCCCAACCCAAGCTAGGCAAAATACCGGGCCCAAAGTGGGACAACGGGCCCTAGGCCTGCTTCCAGCAACACCAACGACGACGATTCCCACAAGGCCGAGCCAAACCCAACCGAAAGCAGTCCCCGCCGCTCGCCGGAGACGGAACCGGACGGCGCATCTCGTGCTCCTGCTGCCCAGAGCGCCCCCAAACCTCCGCCCGCCCGCCCATGCCAAGCTCGTGCCTTCCCCGACCCCTCACCCGCGGGCATGATCCGCGGCGATGGAGGACCCGGCGCCGTCGTCCGCCGTACCTGACCCTCCCCTTTCCCCTCCACCTTCCCCTTCGCCACCCCCGAACGGTGTGCCGGAGGAGGTCGGGGGCGGATGGGTGCTCGTGTCGGGCCAGCGAGGTCTAGGGGAGCCCAAGGTCATCCACTGGGACGGACGGGACGATCTGCTGCAGGAGCTCGCGCGCCTCTCGAGCTTCCTCCGCCGCACTCCAGCCCGCCCGCCGGGGACCGCAAGGCACACCTCGACTCCGCTCTACAGGTAATTGTTTGTGGGACTTAGAATTCAGATGGCGTGCTCCTTGCTCGGACCCCTGTCTTGTTGTGCCCCTATGTCATTCGATTCTCCACGGATCTGTTGGCCTTCAATTGGGAAGACCGGACTCGTTTTCATTGTAGCAGCTCAGTTCCTCGAGCGTCGTGGGGGCACCGCAGCAGAAGGCAGGCAGAGAGCCCAGTGTTGTAGTTGAGACAAAGGCGCCGCAGACGGCCAGGGCAGCAGGACGTCGGTACCTGTGGCTGTGGCCAGTGATGTACTCGAACAAAACAAGCCATTAGTCCAGGCCTTAGAATTTAGTAGATTTTATTAATTGAATTGAGTATAAAATTAGGCTAAGCCCAATTGAAACCCAACACATTCTAGCTCAACAAATTAAAGCTACAAGATCAGGCCACTCAGCTAGGCCGGCCTACATGTGCAAGTGCACCATGCGTCCACGCCCAATAAGAACTTGCAGCAATGCTCTAGCTTGTCAGCATGCCATGGTAGGATCCGTTCCGTACCTAAAAAGAAAAAGAGAATCCACAGCAGAATGCAACTCTGTATCCGATACAGTTGGTTTGTTCCTGTACCGAGGAGGAACCAGTCATGTTGTTTCTGTTTTGATTGAAAATGGCTACATCTTTGCAATCATTTGATTTGCTTATACACAACAAACTGTGCAGTAATTACCATAGAAAAATTGAGCAATCCACATCCACTGTCAATAAGGAACTGTGATGGCGCAGGACCTAGCGGTGCCATCCTCCAAGGCAAACAGTTGCACACCATGCTTATATGCTTGCGTTTGCTTTTTGTTTCTCTTTATTTACTTTGTGCTTTAGTTTGCGTGTCTTCCAAATAAAGAACACAAACTATAGGACCACAAAAACTAAATTTAAAGTTAGTGCCACCGGACCTTATTAGCAGTTGCAGACTAGACAACATTGTGCTTTAGTGCATCGACTTTACTGAATACTGGTGGCTATGGCAACCATATGCTTCCTCTCTTGAACCTTTCTTTTCCTTTGAAAAAATGATCGAATCCTGCATGCTGTCGATGCAAGCAAAGAATCATCTGATATATGGATGCCCACAAAACAAACATCTACACTACATGCACATCATATATATTTGCCAAAAAAGAGCAAAGTTAGTTCATTTGGACAGCCAGCCATTTACTTTGCAAGCATTCATCTTGTATTAGGATTCTCAGGGATCGTCTCTCTCTCTCTCACACACATAAAAACTTCCATCCATCGTCGGTTCAGTCTATCAGGCAATTCTTGAGTTCTCCTACTTGCTAGTACTATTGCCAATAATTCAGCTCGAACTGAGGTTTGTCAAATGTCTACTCCCTTACAGTTGCAAATAGTATACGTGCATCTGCAATTTTTGTATATATGTAGCATGTTGACAACGCATGGAAATCAATCTTTCTGAAGCTAGCGGACAGATAGCACAAAATTTTGATGCATGCATGCAGTGTGATGGTATGGTACTAGCAGGAATAATTGTTCTTAACTAGTTCCATGTTTGTGTCTTGATCTGCACTAGGCACCAGACCAAGCGATGGGTTAGATCCACATGTAATCCAAAGCGTACAGTCTGAACAACTCATCTACGGCATGCAGCTATAGCCATGTATCTGCAGTCACTATATCATGGCACTTCATTGGCTTCCAAATGAAATGAAGGCAGTCAGTCAGTGAAGCATTATCGCACACGATTTATCTAAGCTAGTGCTACATAAACCTTACGAGTCGACCGAGCTGCTGGTTAATCAAATTCTGAGGTAATTATGTATTAAAAGTTTGTAGATCAAAATTACTTACCTCTGTGTAGTTTTTTTCTCTTTGTTTGTTTTGTAACACAGTATATCGTACTTTACAATCTTTATCTGATTATGATAAATAATTTTCCACATCTGAACTAATAGTTTTACCCTTTGCATTTCACCTCCATGGGTCTTGAATATTTGTTTAGTTGAAACTTTAGCCTAAGTGTTCCAGCTTATGTGTTGTGAATCTTGATTTGGCTTTCAAATTTTGATCTTGTTAGTTGCTGCAATGTTTTGGTCCACATGTTAATTTGAAATTCTAGAGCTTATAAACTGTATCTTTTATTCCAAACCTTCATTTTTTTTTACTATTTTATTATTATTATTTATCCTAGATCCTTGACTTAACTATTAGTCACTACATTGAAGTCATTTTATTCTGCGCAACAGTGCTCAAGATGTTGGATTACTTTATCAAAGAACTATATGTGTTGTAGTATCTTGTTTAAAAAAAAGATTTGTTCAGTTAAACTGAAAAATTTATTTAAAAAGTAACAACTTTATGAAAGAATATTATTGCTGCGTTGTTTAGTCAAGATTTACAAATTTATTTAAAATAACAACTTACAAATTTATTATTATGGACCATGGAGTATCGATCCATGAAAAAAATAAGCGCGCTAATAGCGGCCGAAGCTCTGTCGCAATGCCAAATAGCGTGCTAATAGCGTTTTGGCTAACCTCCCGCTAAATTCTATAGCCCGCGATTTTTCATCATGGGTATCGATATAATTTAAAATTTCAAGTAAATTGTTAGTATCACTAGTATGTGAATTAATGGGGGCACACTTTCCCTATTCCAGTAGTGTGCATGATTGCTACGCTACAGAAACATATATATGGTCTTCTAATAATGCACAATACACATGTTTTGAGTTAATTTTTTTTATATATTTATAGAGGCAAGCATTTTAGAATATATTAATCTCAATATACTTTAAGGGTTTTACTTCAGAGTATCTTTTAATTAGAATGGCATAGGTGAAATCTAGAAACTCATTCAGGAATTGCTTAATGTTGTTTCTAATAATATAGAGGTGGGTATTATTTTGAAAAGTATAGATTCAGTTGCAGGTATTGTCAATGATTGGGGTCTATATAATTGATAGTTAGATGATATGAGTTTTAGATAATCGTCAGAATTTGTCTCTTTTTTTTCTAGCACATCTCGTAAGAATCAACATGAAGGCTTCTGTTAGAGGAGTACGACGACATGGGCTTTGATACCAAATTGCTATGTACACAGATGGAATCGAGAAGGAAGAGAGGGGGCTGGGTGGTTGCTACAGTACCCGCGGGTACTGTTCACTAGATGGCAGCGGCTAGGGTTTGGGGCTGTAGGGGCGCTAGAGACGCCGCCCGCACGGCTCTGTCCTCGGCCGGGAAGAGGGAAGAGATTTCCTTCTAATCTCTTGCTTAATTTTGGATTGATACATCTCCTCTCATTATATGGAGAGGTTTGACTTGGCCCCTAAGTAAGACATTAATTAACCCTAATACTACCAGGCCATAGCCCGATAGGCCCATGTCGTACTCCTCTAACAGCTTCCCTAGGGTAATAGTATATAGATAAATACATTAATTAAGAAGATAGTGGGATAATATGAGCAGGTAGCAGAGCACATCATCCCCAATAAGTGTAATTACTACTTTTTCGATCTATCAAAATACAAGGCAGCCACATGATGCTAACTTTTCACCATTCTATCATCTTACAATTCGATCTAATATCCTGTTAGTTTTTCTATTGGACTCTTCCACTAGCTTGTGCTCTGTTACGCAAGACCATGCATGTCCGGCTCATACATGCAACCGTTATTTCTAAATGGTCCCCAATAACGCCCAGGGTATCATTTTAGTTCTAGTACGTAGTACCTCATAAAACACCACTAGTTTTCATCTCAGTATGCAAGTTATCCATGTCCTTCCCCACTTAATGCCACATCATGCCCTTAACATGAAAACTATCCACACCATATCCCATTTAATTCCTTCACTAGATTTCAATATGAACGTCATCTCGGACTAAATGTGATAGTGACATGACCCCTATGATCTTGGAGGAGAGCTCGGTCTATTCTAGGATAGGTCGGGCCGACTATTTGGAGTCGATCCGACATCTACCAATAGTATCTTCACCAACATGTAGTAAAAGGCATAGACATGCATATACCTCAGTTTGTTGTGATTCGTTTTGACCGACTAGGATATGTAAAGATTGTAAACCAATAAGTATGCTGGGTATCTGTAACCGTATCAGGCTGTAAGGGACCTCCTGATCGGCAACTTGATCATCATGCATATGCATATGGTGCACAAGCAGTACAACACAGACACTGGATGTAGGGACCTCTTCTTGAGGGTGTGAACCAGCATAACTTCTGTGCTCTGTATGCTCCTATCTAGATCTGCCTATTGCAAACCTGTTTCTAATTTTTTTGAAAACAAACTTTGGGGGTTTTGGGGGGGTGTTCCCACCAAATTTTCATGAAAGCCAAACAAACCTGTAATCATTTGCCACTGACAAAAAAAACCTGTAATCTCCCCATACGAAGCCTTGCCTCATGAACCGTAGACCAGTGCAATGAGCGATCTTGACCTGTGTGCCTCAACTTCAGGCGATCACAGCACAATCCGTCTCAAGTATCATAGGAACCTCTGGCCATCGTGCTGCAATTGTAAGTCCTTCACGGCATGCCGCAGCCTCGAAATTACTATTTGTGCAAGCTATCCACAACACCACTAAGTGAAATTACTATTTTTCAATCTATGAAAATACATACTATCCACTTTATGTTATTTGTTTTTCCGTTTTATCAAACTTACAACTCAATCTAATATTCTCAGTTTTTTATTATATTCTTTTTATTAGATTCTTCAATTAACTTGCCCATTTTTTACCAGAAATGATGTCAGTGCATGTAGGCCTAGTCAGATGTGTAATGGCTTTATTTCTACTAGTATCCACAATGCTTGTATATATGACAAAGTAATATAGAATTGTCCTAATTTCATGCTTCTTTTTTGTTATTATAAAAAAATTCTTGTATGTTTGACCAGACCAGCTGAGAGAACAATAATATAGTGACGGGCTAGATCTCCATCATCAAAACTGAACCTGTAGCCTGGACGGGCCTGCTGGTTAATCCAATCCATCATGCGTGCCGAGGTAAAAAACGAAACCAGTTTAGCATGTGTCACCTCTATTTTTATTTGGTTTTTTATGACCTCCGTCTAGGGCTCTAGGTTTAAGCTAGATTCAGAGATGGGCCTCTAAATTTATATGTTAGCATTAAGTATTCTAATGATGCCATTTTCCTGTCACTATTTGTATTGATTGGTCTACGCACGTATGCATTCATCAGGTTATCAAGGTTGACACGATCGAGGCGGCTGCTCAACAGATTCTCGATGAGCTCAAGGGAGATGCTAATGGTGCAAGCATAAGAACCAGCAGAAGAGACAATATCTTCTATTTTGATGGCTGGGGACGGGTTGGGGGCATCTGCTGTCCTCGAACCGTCGTGGAACGCCTCGACCCAGCGACTAGAGATTCAGAGGTGCTAGCCAGCGGATTGCACTTTGATCAGATCATCCACATCGATTGCTCCAAGTGGGAGAGCAGAAGAGTGCTTCAGAGGGAGATGCAGAGCAGTTGCAGCTTCCCACTAAGGTGATGGAGATGTTTGACTGGCAAGATGAGGAGGACGATATCCACGGTGTGCCCCAGGGCTCCCGACTTGAGATACCACAAGTTCTCATGGCAATGTTTCAACGCATAAAGGAGCTGAACCACAGGTTCCTGGTGATTTTCCACAACGGGTACAGTGAGGAGATCGACCTATCCATCTTTGGATTCCCTCTATCCGGATACATGGGAAACATGGTGCTGTGGACATTCCAAGGGAGATTCCGGCTCTACCCTAGGATGAAAGTAGACAGTGCCTTGAATAACAGCGCTGGGGGCGAAGACTAATGTTTCTCTCTCGGCCTCCTACCTTGACCTTGAGGGGAGAGACCCACAAGAAGTCTGGTATGTCCTTGTTCATCGAGAAGCTGCAGAAGTTGAAGAAAACAACATGAGAATCCATACTGCACAGGTCGCCAAGTGTTTCTTCTTGCACATGTTGAAACTATGCTGCATAGGCTACAACTTCATGATGGACTATGATTTGGCCACCCATGCCTGCAACTACTGGATGTGTGATCGCATCATGCAGCAGCTACAGCGGAGAGCTCTTGGAGATACCAGCATCGTCTTCACTGATGATGATGAAGAATCATGGAGAACTGCTGATGCTTTGCAACATGAGATACAAATGGATGTGGACTACTACAACTACAACCACCAACATTTTCCTTACCACTTGGTAAGGTATGGCAAGACCATGCCATGCTGGACTTCACCTTATGGGTTTATGCTAGTTCCAGTTGGTGCCATTCCTAGTGCGGACATGTTGTTCCGAGACTTCAATAATCTTACAGTGCTGAAGCTCTCACGCTGCACCTTCAGCTTCTCATCACCTCCATTCCTCTACTACCACAACCTTAAGTTTCTATGGCTTGACCACTGTGAAGACCAAGAAGTTAGCAGTACAGCCGGTTTCCCTCTTGAAGAGAAGAAGAAGAAGACAATCTCCACGGATGCAGCACCGAAGGAAGAAGACATCCAACGACGACGCTCTTTTTTCCAGAAGCTGTGGGTATTGGACATGCGCTACACATGCTATGATTGGATCTTGTCCGCACAGATGATGGATTTCATGACTCAGCTCAGGGAGCTAAATGTGATGGGAGCTCAGGATTGGGACATGGGACAGTTGCATGGGCGACTGCCTAACATTCGCAAGCTTCGTGTAACAAAGTCTTCCATCTGCTGCAGTAAGGTGGAGCTCCTCGACTTGTCAGGAAACAATATTAGTCCCCTAGCTGATCCTAGAGGAAGCAACAACAACATTATTAGCAGAGTCGTGACTATCATTGTTGACGGGGTTGTTGGTTTAAAAGAGATATCCTTGAGGGGATGTGCCAACTTGAAGAATCTATTCTTGAGAGGAGTGTTACAGGATCTCTATAGCCTTGATATATCGGGCACAGCAGTACAAACATTAGACCTCAGTGCAACGGCGGCTCCGAACCTTGATGAGCTTTATGCACTTGGCTGCGACAAGCTTTGTGCAGTCCTATGGCCAGCACGAGGCAAAAGGAAAGAATTCTTGAATAAGCTGCACATTGATACCAACATACAGTTAAGGTTGACCACTCCATCTGGGGATGAAAATAACAAGGAGGGTAGCAGCACTTCAGGTACTACAACAGAGACATCACCATCGTCATCATTTTTGGTGCCGCATGGTGGCAAAGCACCCAATGAGTTTGAATGGTATATTTCAGTAAGGGATGTGAGGTTCCTTTTCTGTCTTGCACCTATGAGTTCCTATTTTGACAACTACCAGGCACAGGTCGAGATTTCCTCTCCTACTCACGGTACCGTTGATGCTAGTGGTAGCAATGTTAGCAAACATAATGAAGGAAACTACTACAAGAGCATTCCAGTGTATTATGCAGACGTCGTAGGCACCTCCTTATTCAAGGACCACATGCTTCTGCAGGAAGCAAGAGAAGGCCGTGGTGATGATGCTCCAACCATCATCATGGAGACATGGCCTTGCCCTGCTGTTCCTATTCGTTACTATTTGAAGCTGATCAAGTGCTACATGAACATACAAGACACCAAGATGATGAGGGCCAATAAATCACCGCTGGGTGTCAAAGAAACCATGAACAGTATTGCTATCCCGGATTTTATACGTGATGGAGCTTTCAGCCTGCATGTGCACGATGCCTTGTCCATGGCCAGCATCCCTGGTCCTGCACCTGGGGTATTAGGTGGAAGATGGAATACATTGCATTGGTGCCGAGTTGAGCGTTGCCCCAACTTGCTTGGTGGCTGCGTACGAGGAAAGCCCTGCCCAAGGCCATTCGTCGGGGTTTTGACTCGCTTTTTTTCTTGGTGGGCTGGTTCCTGTGGAAGGAACGCAATGCTAGGACCTTCAACGACGCCTCAAAGACCACGGTGCAGCTTGCTTCCGCAATGAAGGACGAAGCTGATGCTTGGTGCAGCGCAGGGAACAGGCACTTAGCTGCCTTGTTGGCCTCCGCCGGGATGTAGTGCTTCGGGTCCTTTGGTAGCACAATTAGTTAAGATGTAGTGCTGTGGTTTGGATCCAGTAGAAGTTAGGCTGTGGGCTCGGTAATGCTTATTACTGATCCTTCTCCCTTTTGTACTTTGCAACTTTGGTTTTGCTTTACCCTGCTTAATGAAAAACGCGCAACGGCGTGGTCACAAAAAAAAAAAAGCGTTGCCCCAACTTAGACTCTGTCTTCACCACTCCCCTGCAGGTAGCACAAGGTGGAAAGCAGGCAGATGGAGACGATCGAATCTTCCGGTCCCTACGTACGTTCTGGGGGTCTCAGCTCCCCAAGGTGCGCGCTTCATTTGGAACTGGGGCACAGCATCCTTCTTATTCCGATTCAGTAGATGTTCATTTATTAATAATATGGAGTTCTTGCACCTGGACTTGTGCCCGAGGCTGATACATGTACTCCCCCTGCACAAGTCAATTATGCACTGCTGCCTGCTTGGGCTTGCGACCCTCGAGATCATGTGGTGTAGTGACCTCAAGGAGATTTTTCCCTTTTATTCTGGTGCCGAAAGCAGTGACATGCAACAGGAGTCAATGTACGTGGTGGAACTCATGGCGCTGAGGCACATCCACTTGCACGAGTTGCCCAGGCTGCGCGGCATCTTTGGCGGAATGCACGGTTGGCTACGCCCAGCCTTGAGACCATAAAGATCAGGGCTGCTGGAGCCTCAGGCGCCTGCCAGCCCTCCACTACTGGAGCAAGAAGGCGAAGTGTGACTGCGAGAAGGAATGGTGGGACAGTCTGGAGTGGGATGGGTTGGAGGCCAATCACCATCCTTCCCTTTACCAGCCGACCCACCCACGGTACTACAAAAAGAAAATGCTTAGGGGCTCAGTGCTCGTATGAGGTTGAGGTACGTGTGTGATCCCCATCAGTTACTTTTGATTTTATTTTTTCTGTTTGTGTGTAAATGAACGTACAAGTAAACTGACTCTCTCTGTCTCTTTTGTGTTTCTATTTACAGCCAGGAGGAAACACTGAGGCCTAAACTATTTGCTGTTCTTAATGCCTGCTCCAACTCTCTACCCGACTACCCTTGATTCTGGTTGATGGATTTGATTTGTCATCAGATGGATGCATGCCTGGCCCTCTGCTTGTGTCTTTGCGGCCTACTTCTGCAGCATCGATCTGCACAATGACAGCATTGGCATGGTGGACATCCAGTGCCGTACGTTTGCTTTGCTTGCTTCTTTGCATTGGCCATTGGGTTGTCGTCATCCACGCCACGGTGAGCTTCTTTAATGGTGTGTGTGTGTGGTGTGATACAGATATGGACCCCTGCTCCTGTTATATTAGCAGTAGTAGAGGTTGAAATAAATAAGGGCGAGCGAGAGGCCGGGCGGCTACTCTCCTGTCTCGTCTTGTGTGTTGTGGTGTGCTGCTGTGATGTCTGGCCTGTCCCTGTAGGCATTATCATCCATGCGTGAGATTGCTCGAGTTTGGTGTGTTGTGGTGTAGCGTGGTGTGCTACTTTTGATCTACTTCTACTTTGGATTGCTGAGTTTGGTGTGTTGTGGCGTGGTGTGATACTTTTGATGTACTTTGAACTGAATAAATAAACAGGGATGGCTGAACTATAAATACATGACGCTGCTGCTGCTGCTGCTGCTTGTATTGTTGTACAGATATGGATCCCTACTGCTGTTATATTAGCAGCAGTAGAGATCGAAATAAATAATTGCGAGCAAGAGGCCGGGTGGCTGCTCTCCTGTCTCGTCTTGTGTGTTATAGTGTGCTGCTGTGTGGTGTCTGGCCTGTCCCTGTACGCATCATCCATGCCATGCGTGAGATGAATGCTCGAGTTTGGTGTGTTGTGGTGTAGCGTCGTGTGCTACCTTTGATTTACTTCGGATTGCTGAGTTTGGTGTGTTGTGGCGTGGTGTGCTACTTTTGATGTAACTTTTATTACTTTGAACTGAATAAATAAACAGGGATGGCTGGACTATAAATACATGACGCTGCTGCTGCGTGTATTGTTGTATCTCTGGCATGTTTATTATGGATTCACAACCGAAATACTCTTTGATTTAGCACACAAATGATGGACTTGGAGTTTTCATCAGCAATGCTCAAGCACAGTGGGTCCATCACATACATACATATATCTTGATTGCTGAAGCATGTGCTCTTGATTTAGCAGCCCTCTTCACCTCGCATCTCAACATGCAGTGATCAGTCGCTTGGTGACCTTGTTAAAAGGAATTGATTTCTCCTCTCCACCTGACTGGAGAATTAAAAGCTATGCATCCAATGCCAGGCAGACATCACAGAGTCTACAAGATTGCAAGGCACCTAAACACAACTGCTCATCTGTTAGCTTAATTAGCTAGACAGGCTCTACAGGCCTTGCCTTCAAATTCTTCGTTGATTTTCCCGAGACTGTAATTTGCTCCAATCAGGACCACAGTTCCTCTTGCCCGCTCACGGATGTACTGAATCTGTAATACAGTCTGGGAGCCTTTCGCACTC
Source organism: Hyparrhenia diplandra (assembly GCA_015847255.1). Taxonomy (NCBI): domain Eukaryota; kingdom Viridiplantae; phylum Streptophyta; class Magnoliopsida; order Poales; family Poaceae; genus Hyparrhenia; species Hyparrhenia diplandra. The sequence continues at coordinate 147,110 of JADLZK010000002.1, forward strand.
CTATCAGCTCGCTGCTGCTAATAAAATTCAGTTGTTGTCAACAAAGAAAAGACCACCATGTATAATAATACTTAATGCTGAAATGGTAATTTCTGCGAAGAACCAAAATTTAAATATGGTAATTTTGGCGAAGAACCAAGTCTTTTTTTTTTTTTTTTTTTTTTTGAGAAAAGGTGTTTTTTACGCAAAATGTTCGCTAAACGGAAAGTTAGGCCCAACCCAAGCTAGCCAAAGTACTGGGCTTCAAAGTGGGACAACGGGCCCTAGGCCTGTTTCCCACGAGGTGGACCCCACCAACACCAACGACGGCGATTCCGACAAGGCCAAAGCCTCCCAAACCAAACAACCCCACCGAAAGCAGTCGCCGCCGCTCGCCGGAGAAGGAACCGTCGGCGCATCTCCAGCTCCTGCTCCTCGGCTCCACCGGGGCGCCCCCAAACCCACCCACAGGTCCACGAGCCCCTCCCTCCCCCCCTGCCCCCTCCGCCCTCCCATGCCACGCTCGCGCCTTCCCCCGACCCCTCACCCGCGGGCATGATCCGCGGCGATGGAGGTGGACCCGACGCCGTCGTCCGCCGCACCTGACCCTCCCCTTTCCCCTCCACCTTCCCCACCTCCGTCCCCGCAGTCACCGCCCGAGGAGGAGGGGGACGGCTGGAGTGCTCGTGCCGGCCAGCGAGGTCGAGGGGGTCCACGCGCCCAAGGTCATCCACTGGGACGACCTGCAGCAGGAGCTCGCTCGCCTCTGGAGCCTCTCCGCTGCGCTCCAGCCTGCCGGGGAACGCAAGGCGCACCTCGCCGCGCGCCTCGAGTCCGCGCTACAGGTAATTTATCGGTGAAGGCGGACTCCTTGCTCGGATCCCCTGTGGTGCCCTCTGTCATTCGATTCTCCACGGATCTTGGCGCCTCACTTGTCGGTCCTCAATTGGGAAGATCGGATTCGTTTTCTCAACCTTTGTTTTGTTGTGCTCTTCATGTGAAGAGAGGAGGGAAGGAAACCTGCATTCACAAATCTTGGCGACGCCTATCCTGGAACTGATTCGTTTCCATTTATTTTGCTCATGTTACCTGTGTGTGTACCAGAATGAATGCTGCTGATTTGAAACTTAATGCTGTTCCTTGACAGGCTAGGCAGGCGTTTCTCGAGCAGGACAATGAGTTGGCTCAAATGAGGCAGAGACTGCAAGAGCAGACTGATCGTCTGGGGGATCTGAAGATGCGCACCAAGAAATTGTCGGAGGATGTTGTGGATCAGAGGGAACAACTCTGTGTCAAGATCAGAACGTTGTCAGTGGCAAGCAAGGCTCTTGATGCTGCGCACAGTAATCTGAAGGTATCCAATCGTTGTGTTTTGTTTCCCTTTGGAGCTCTGAGAATACCTTCAGCACCAAACCAAAGCACTACAGGAATATCCAGGGTGTTGTTCATAGTAGCTTCCTTGATAGCTTGTCTAACTTGTGCAAGATGTACTCTTAAATGAGTTGCTTGGTGCTTTTGGGTTCACAAAATGTTGATTCTAGGGCAGAGAAATTTTCCTATACATTCAAACTGGATACTATGGAGCTGTTCTATTCATCTAAAGTCTAATCTGACCCAAGAATTTCATTTTTCTGGTTATAGGAAGCTAATAAATTGCTATCAGGGGAAAATGGTTGTGGACGCCTTAAAAATCTGGAACAGAAGTTACGGATGAGACAGCAGTAGTATATGATAGCGCAAGTAGCTCAGATATATCCTGTCGGTAAAAACTCGGACCGATGGAGACACCAATGCGTCGTTCTCTGTGACTGCATGCCACGACTTTCGACGATTTTGACGTGCTTGAGACGTCCGTCGTCTCTCACTGCGACGACTTGGACTTTTTGCACCCGGCAGGCACACGCACACGCTTTGCGTTGCATTTGCAGCCTTGCAGAGCCGCTGTTTTTGGGGGTGTTTAGAGCACCGAATTCGGTGCAAAACTTTGGTGCATCGTAAATGTTTGTAGAAGACGTTTCGTTTATTTGTGGTAAATATTATCCTACCATAGCGTAAGTAGGCTCAAAAGAATCGTCCCCGCAATGTACATCTAAACTGTGTAATTATTTTAATTTTTTACCTATATTTCGTACTTTCCGTATATGTTCCGGCCGGCCGGATGTGATGGGGAATCTTTCTTTTGCGTAGTGAAATTTGGGAGGAATTTGGGGGCTCAAAAACGGGGCCAAAAAAACCGTTACAATTAAAACATGAGTGCCTTCTTATGTGCTCACTCTGTCGAAAAAAACAGTTAAAAGTGGTTCATATTTTTGACAAGTTTTTTTTTTTTTTTTGCGAAAAACTATTTTTGACAAGTTTCTAGTGAATGGGCATAATCTCAATTTTTTTAAAAAAAAAAAAACAAACCACCAGCTGCTCGCTATATTAAAAAGGAGAAGAAGCCTAAATAGGCACCGTACAACTTAGCGAACACTGAAGTAAACACAGAAAAAGAGAAGAAAAAAAAACAGAATAGCTAGAGAGGGCGAGATCTGGAAGAGAGCCGAGAGGTGTCTGCCCCTGCCATGACCTACAACTTTGCCTCATGTTTGATTCTCTGTAGCATCGCAAAATTTGTTGACTTAGTGCGCTCAAAATCTCTCTCGTTTATTTCCATCACTTTATTTCCTTCCAACCTTCCCATCATTCTAGAATGAGGGGCGTAGCCCTTTCCTGCTCTTGGCCGGTGCATTAGACATAGCCGTCCACCACGTGTGGAGTGTCTCGCTTGGGAGCCATGCATGATCTCAATTAATTTATTATGACCTAATTGTATTTATTGAATATCATAAATATTAATATGTTTTATCTAGGATTGGTCAAACTTACATTGAGAAGATGGAAATGACTGGAATTCTATAGTCACTAGTAAGAAAATCAATATGGATGGTTAGTGGGAGATAATATGGATGGCTTGCAAACGGAATATATAGATATACCATTCTATATTTAGATCAGGTCAAACTTACATAATTGTGATTAAATTTATCAAAAAGCATGGCTCGCCACATTGTGTGTGTGTGTGGGGGGTGATTTTGGTGATGCGATAACTGCACCCCCTCACAAACATAGGCGGTGCGTCATATCTTCCCGGACTCGCCCAGTGTAGGACCGAGGTGGGGAGGCGGCGCTTGGAACCGCCCAGCGGGTGATCATCGTTGGCGACTAGGTTGTTCATCTATCAGTACTCACGTTTGATTTCTTACGCTATGGAGGGCTGAGCTTTTTGTATAATTGTATCCCCTAGTGCGGATTTCACGGCGCGTTATTGTAACTGCCAACTTTTATTCGTCTTAATGCAAAAGACGCGCAAAAAAATCTTTTGCGTGTTCGAGAAAAAAAATTATAAAAAAGCATCACTAATAATATTTATGACCTAGGTGATGTACTCCCTAATCCCTAGCTACTATTTATTTATAATATACTTATTGCTATGAATCTTGATCAAAACATCAACAGGATCCACAAGCTAGGGCAGGAATATGAAAAAGGGGCTCTGAGATAATAGATATATTTCTTCTTATATTATCTCATCTTCTTTTGTTATACATAGATGCTATACTAAGTAGTCGAGAAAGCACGTAACTAAGCTACTTATACTACTCATCACTGGCCCTAATTAACTGATCAAACACACCTTTAGGGCCTGTTTGGAACGCGAGGAATAGAAAACACGGGAAAGGAAAAAAACGCGAGAAATAAGGTAGAGTGAAAAGTGAAAAACTACGAGGATTCTAAAACGCAGGAATAAATACTTTGAGGTGTTTGGAACACAGGATTTCACAACACAGGAATCACAGGAATTGCAAAACATGTAAACGATTAAAGGTCATCACTACTGCTAAATATAATCCACTACCGTAGTTCATTTTTTATTAGCACTGTCTTACATGTGGGGCCACTGGTCCATGGAACCGATCAAAAGCAAGGCAAGCAACCTTCGTCTGCTCCTTATCCATTCGTTCTCCCCGCATGCTTATCTCTCCCTCTCCAGAAGCAAAGTCAGAAACGGCTGGGGCTAGAGCTCTGTGCCCAGGTGACGCGGTATGGCCACGGCGCCGGCGGAGCAGCGAGGGGCACGGCCAGAGGGAGGTCGCGAGCAGAGCTGCGTGACCAGGTGCGTGCACGGGAGCTGGGCGGCGCAGCGCATCGCAGCGCGGCGCAGGCGAGGCCTAGAGCAGCGCGTCGCCGGGTGTCTGGGCGTGGGCGGCGGCGGTCTGGCCGGAGCGGCGCAACGTCATGGAGCACACCGCGTCCCGGTCTACGCAAGAGCTCTCTCTCTCCCTCTCTAGCGCGCGCGAGTGCCTGTGCTTCCGCGAAAACTTTGGCTCCGAGTGGATGTTAAAATTCCTGTGTTTCGGTGAACATAAGAATCCTTTCCGGAGGAACGGGATGCACGAATCCTGCGTTCCAAACGGTGCATGACGTCAGCGAAACATAGGAATGTCATTCCTCCAAAATTCCTTTGGAATTACTCCAATCAAACGGGGCCTTAATCCTAAACACTTCCAGTGATAATTTTCATAATTAATATGATATTTCACAATCCTTATTTGATACTACGTACAATCATAGTAGATTTTGTTAACTTAAAGATACTTAAATTATCCAAAAAAAAAAAAACACGAGAATCACATGTTTTGGACGGTGGGTGAGTATATCGCAGCCTCTGGTTTTAGGCTTTTAGCAATACCGCTTGGTCGTGACCCATCGAAGGTATGGATGTCTTGCGTGCTCTATCTGTCCCTGTGTAATACTCCCTCCATCCTAAATTATATGTCGTTTAACTTTTTTTAACAACAAGTTTCACCACTCGTCTTATTCAAAAATTTGTGCAAAATATCACTTTTTTTTTTGCCGTGACTTTCTTTATTAGTATAAGTTCTTAAAGAATGACTTAGAATTTGACAATATTTACGTAAATTTTTTTTTTGAATAACACGAATGGTCAAACTTGGAGCCAAAAAATCAAACGACTTATAATTTGTGACGAAGATGAAGGGAGTATTTAGGACTATCAGTGCGCAGCTATCACTATCTGCTACTCCCTACGTGGGGGATCAATATTCGGGGACGCTAAGGATGAGCTCCACGCTCGACATCGGCAAGCTAAGAGCCCGCCGGCCAACGAAGAGCTCACTATCCTCCAAAGAGCTCCGCGCTCGGGGATGAGCTCTCGCCGTTGCGGGCAAACGCAGCGCATGAGCTCGAGAACCAAGGGGCGCATCCTCACCTCGGCGAGCTCTCCCCGAGTGAGCTCTCATCCGCACGGCGACGACCTTTTACATGAGGACCTCTTCCGCCTCGCCCGAGCTCGAGCTCAACGAATCCCGCGACGGCGGAAGAGCTCGCCTATCTTCCGCGTGAAGCCGGCAAGTACGGAGTTGGCCAACTTGCTCCACGACAAATGCGTAGCCCGCGCGGCGCTACGGCTTCTGAAGGAGGTCCTTTCCATCACCGCCATACCCCATCAATTCCAACGGCATCGCCCACGGTTTCCTCACGGTACGGTCGGCGTGCGCCCGGCCTCATCCATGGTATGGCCGCGCCCATGTCGGCGGGATCGGTTCCCTACCGCGATTAAGGGCTACGGCCGCCGGGCCACCACCCAAACCCCGATTCACGTGTGCGGCGGCCAATTTCAACATCGAGGTCTCCAAAGAGCTCGAAGGCGACTCTGCCGGCCAAAGAGCTCGCCCGGGAGAGCTCCCCGCCATACCCCGTCGCATCCAACAACTCTACTACGGTCCCCGACGGGCGCATGCGGGGGCGCATCTCGGCGTCGGCGGCATGGCCGCCCTTCCCATGCGAAGAGGCGGCTTCCAACTACGATCGAAGGCAGTGACACATGATCATCACCCGGCCGGATTCTCGCGTCACGGCGGCGGGCGATTCCGGCATCCAAAGCTACCGAGAGCTCGAAGAGGACTCGGCCAATCAACGAGCTCGTTCGAAGAGCTCCTTCACCTACCCGCCGCTCCATGGCTCCTTGTCCTATGCACTCCCACCTCAACTCGAGAGAGCTCATATGTCTTGCTCCCCTTGCCACTATAAAAGGAGGGGCGGGGACTCTCGGTCGGAGGAGGCGAGATAACGCACTCAAACACCCTCACTCACCCTCATATTGGCACTAGCCTCAATCACGGAGACTTGGGAGCCCGCTCCCTCTCTCGATCCGCTTATGCGCACCCGGTACGGCGTTTGAGCTCGGATAGTGATCCTGCTTGGACTAGGGAGCCCGATTTTGCCCCGAACCGGTATAAACATTGTGTCATTGTCTCTAGAGCTAGGCCATTCGGAGAACGCACCGGCCCGGTCGATTCGCGATCCGTGGTCGCCGCGACACCGGACCCGCGACGGTTGGCGCGCCCGTAGGGGCAGCGGGCCGGTGCGGCGATCCACCACTCCGATGGCTTCTCCCGCCCGCATCACTTCCGGCGGCCATGATCCTCGGTTCGGCTCCACGAGGTTCGCGGCCACGGTGAGGGCTACGACACGGTCCTCCTCCCGCATCCCCCCCCCGGCGGCGGCTTCGGCGTCTCGTCCCCCCACCGGGGCTTCGGGGACCGGCCCCTGCCTCCCACCGATGGGGTGGCGCCGCCTCGCTTTGGTGGCGTCCTCGTCCGGACACCGCTCGTCGGGGTTCCGTTGGCATCCCGACACCTCAGGCGACTTCGGCCGCCGCCCGACGAGGCCCGGCCTGGCTGGCCCGTTCTGACATCCGCCCCTCGCCGCCCCATCACGGTGCGGGAGGCGGCGGGGAAGGCCTCCCCTCCATCACCCTACGGGTCCCACGCCGCCCCCTCGGGCGCCACGTGGGCGTGCGGAGCATCCGGGCTCCCTCACGGCGCCGCGTAGGGAACCCGGGAGGCACGGCGAGACGACCCGCTCATCCTCGGCCTCGCCACGCCCGGTATCAGCGTCACCGCGACCGGCGGTCTTGGCGTCGCGGCCACGCCACTCCCCGACCCGGGGCGGGGCGGCGACGACCGCGGGGAGACCTCGTGACCTCGACCCCGAGCTCGAGCTCGCCGGCCGGACGCCCGTGGGCGACCGCGGGACATGCTCTGACGACCTCCTCGATCCGAGGCTATACGGGCTCGCTGGAGCGCGTCCGTCGCATCGCGTCGCCGCAGCGTCGCGGTCGGCCGACCCCTCGGCCTGCCCGCCCGTCCCGGTATGCGTGCGGGACCCAACGCGCCGGTTCCACGCCTCCCCATCAGGGAGCAAACCGGCCAGCTCACCTCCGAGCCGCCTTCCAGTCACCCGAGCAAAGAAGTGGCCACCAAGAGGGCCTCTACTCCCCGTCGGGCCCCGGGATCACCAAGGGCGCTGCGGGCCGCCTCGGGCCTCACCGGCCTCGCGTCCCCGGCGGAGGAGGAGGAAGCGCGAGGCACGTCCCGCACTCGGTCACCTCGGCATCGGGCGACCAGCGGCCGGAAGGTCGAGGGCGCACGGCCGCCCACGAGCTCGGTCGCCTCGACCTCTACCTCGCCTTCTCGGGAGGCCCGACCCAAAGGGCGGGCAAGCGAGCAGCGAGATCGATGCGGCGGGAGCGGCCACGTCGAGAAGCGGTTGCTTTGTTCTTAGCGCTCCATGCCTATAGGCCCGACCTTCCCAGTTCACCTAGATGCTATGTACCCCTCTAAGCGGTGTTAAGAAAAATGTCCTTCGATTGCATCGATCCGTTCAAGCTCTCGAGCTCATTTTCTCGATTAACAGTTTATTGAGCAATGACCGGCTCTCGACGACGAGGCCAGTCTTCGCTCAGGGGGCCACAAGGATCGGGATCGCACCCGCAATTTTTCGCAAACCGGCTCTCCACAAAAAGCCGCCAAATCTGAGGGCGGCGGCGAGCTCAAATTCACAAACTCGCACCTCCCCTCGGCCACGGGCAATGCCCGAAAGCGGCTAACCTATGAGCTCATCACCCGAAAGCACGACGCGACCGCCCAACGACCTTCTGCGCCCCCGCGGCCAGTAAGGAAGGGCCCGCCGCCCGGGCTACGGGGATGCGAGCTCATCTGAAAAAAAAGTCGGCGGGACACGAAAAAGAAGGCGCGGGAAGGCGCAACGTCCACCATGCCATAACCACGAGTCTTTACACCTTGCCTTAATCGCGAGGACCTAATCAGATCACAAAGGGAGGCCGAGCCCTGAATCTCTATCCTTGCGCAAGGGGTCCCTGATCCGTCGGCGCAGGCGCGGAGACATCACGGGCGGCCTCCTCCGCGGCGGATCCCTCGTCCGCTCCATCTTCACCAACGGGATGCCCGAAGACCTCGACCTCATCGGCGGCCATCTTGAAAAGCTCGGTGGATAGCTCCGCCGTGGCGACCTCGGCGACGGCGGACTACGCTCGGTGTCGGCGTCGTCGATGCGGAGCCCACCCCGTCGCGAGGTCGACCTCGAAATCGGGGTAGTGGGAGAAGACGACGGTGACCGCCTTGTGGTCTTGGCGGCGCGCGTCCTCCGCCACCTGCGGCGGGACGCGGACACCGCAGTGAGTCAAGTCCGCCCGTCTTCCACTCGAGGATATCGCGGATGTCCCGACCGCGATGGCGAGGTCCCGTGAGCACGCTTCAAGCTCGGCCTCCTCCGCAGCCTTGGCGGCCCAGCGTTCAAGGGAGGCCTTCGGCGCGGCGCAGCGTCGGCGAGCTCGAGGGGGCGCTGCGAGGGTCCGCCTCCTTCCCCTGCGGCCGCTTGGCCGGGTACGGCTCCACGGCGGACTCGGAGACGGCGAGCCTGCGCCTCCCGGTCCTCGGCCTCTGCTCCGCCTTCAGAGGGTCGGACACGAGTCGCGAAAAAAACCACGAAAACATGGAGAAGAGACGGTCCCCCGCCTACTCGAAGCTCGTCGAAGAGCTCCCGCTCACTATGCCGGGACTCATAGCCTTTGGCGTCGAGCGGGTCCTCTCGCCTCCGAGGCGCGGGGGTCACACCACGGCTCGAAAGCCGCGATCATAGGCGAAACTCCCCGACGGTCATCCTCCAGAGAACCCGGCCGAATAAAAGGGAGAAAAGGAAAGCTACGAGACAAGGGCGAAAGCGCTCACCCATGAGCTCGGCGTCGCGGCGGTCGAGCTGCCCCTTGAGCTCGTCCTTCTCCTTCCCCGGGGTCTCGTTGTCAAGCTCGAGGCCCCGAGCGCTCGAGCTCCTTCTTCTCGAGCATCTGCGGAGGGGAGTCCAACTCCTCCGGGTCTTCGCTTTGCGGCTTATGGGCGAGCTCGCTCCTCCCTCCCGGGGCGCCGGCGTAGCACGGCCTCCACCCTCTCCTGCGCCTCACGAGGCCTGGTCTTCTACTCCACGAGCATACTCCGTGACCTCGTCCACCGGCGCTCGAGGTATCGATCTTTGGAGGCGTGTCGCGTCGATCTCCCACGCATATCCGCGCGCCGTCGTCGGCTTGCTCACCGATCATTGGCCCTGCGAGCAGCGTCGGTGGTTGTAGCCCGCGAAGGGAGTCTGCACTCGAAGGGTTAAAAAGCATGTGAGCATCCTAACAAGGCACAAAAGGAAGCGATCGAGTACCACCTCTAGAGCAAAAACTGGGCAAGGCGGGAGCGCCGCGTCGGCCCCTCCGACGGGAGGCGGGGGTTGAGGCGTCATCGGGACCACAGTCGCGGGGAGTCCGGCGTCCGCGCCGGGAGGGGACGCTTGCTGGCGACACCGCACCTGCACCCATGCCCGTCGACATCCATCATCGTCGTGGCGAGCGGCACCGGCACTCGTCGGTGGACGTTGAGCCCGACGCCGCCCACCAAGCCCTCGCGAAGCCTCCTCTTCCTCCTCGGGGCGGGCGCCCCGTGGCGCCTCTTCGACCTCACCATCGCCGTTGCCATCGCGGGAAGTTCAGCGATGACATCCTCGAAGGAGGGCCGTCCCGGCCCCCGTGCGGGGCCCTCGGCCCGCACTCCGTGGTGACCCCCTTCGCCCGGAGAGCTCGCGGCGATCGGCCGACGAGGCCGGTATGAGCTCCCGAGCGTCGGCAAGGAATCGGTAGGCGGGTTCCCCACGAAAAAGCGGCGGCACCGTCTGCGCGACCTCGTCGTCGCGGCGCCGCGTCGCCCGCCGTCGCTGAAGAGCTCGTCCCCATGGAGCTCATCATCGTGGCGCCATCGTGCTCGTCATCTCAAGCATGGCGACAACGAGCTCGGGATCACCGACATCGAGCTCACCGGCGACGACGACAAAGAGCTCGCGGCCTCGAGCCCAAGGTCGTGTCGCTCAAAAGGCCCGAGCCCCTCGGGTCCTCGGCCCGGCTTCGGGGTAATCTCCCGCGCCCGAGCATGGAGGAGGGTTCGGCGGACGCGACCACGTGCCCGCGGTCGGCCAACAGCGAAGACAAAGAGCTCACACAGGGGCCACCCGCTTCGACCTCCTCTTCCTCCGGGCGCCTGCCTCGGCGGTACTTTTTTTCACCGTCGGCCAGGAGTCGGCCTCCGGTCACGGGCTCGATCACCGGTATGAGGCCGAAGCCGGGGGCAGGCGCCCCGTCGTGCCCGACACACCCCACCCGGTGTCCGAGAACTCGTTGGGCTCGGCGGGACGCCGGCCTCCCGGTGGGGCGGGTGGGCGGCGCCGAGCTATCGGTGCTCGGCCCCGGACTTCGGCCGTGTGGTCATCACCTCCGCTCGACGGGCCCGCCTCACCACTTTGCCCAGCCAGCTGGACAACAATGGGCGCCGGCCTCGTTGGGGAAAGGCTGGCCCCGAAGGGGCTCATCGCCCCAACCCGAAGAGCACGAGCTCGTCGAAGCGCAAACCTCACGCAGCCGAAGTGGAGGAGAGCTCAAGCGAAAAGAAGGGCACTTACCAGCGCCGGCGTCACCGCATTAGGGAGAGCTCAGGGGCTCCGGCCCCCTCGTCCCCGTCTCCGGGTCACCAACTCCGGGTAGAACTCCACCGGTCGTCATCGAGATCGCGGGCGTTCGCGGTACCCTCGAGCAGGGCCCTGTCCCCGTCATCTCCCACATGCGGAGGCTCGGCGTTGAAGCGGCACCACCGCCTGCGGAGCGGTCTCGATGATGTGGTTCACCATCAACCCGGCGTCACGCGGCGCCTTGACCTTGGTCACGGCGCCGCCCGTCGCCGCCGCCCGGCGGGGAGGGGTCTCGCGCCATAACTTCGCTCCCCTCATCAAGGTGCGTCCGATGTACGCGGCAGTGGGAAAGGATTCGTCATTCTTCGAGATAGAACCACTCCTCCCTCCAACGGCGTTCGCCGTCGGGAAGTCATCCACCGGAAGGTCTCACGAACCTTCCCCGCGGGCTGCGGCGGCCGCGAGCGATCGAGGGCGGTCCGCCGCCCTTGGCCGGCGGTGAATCTTGGCGAAGATGTAATGCTTGAAGAGCTCCCGGTTGGGGGGAATTCCCAACCACCCTCGCAGAGCATAGCGAAGGCCGAGAGGAGCAGCACTCCGGCGTCAGTGCCGGAGCTCGACGCCCCTGATGCGTGATCGGCCCGCCGGGAGGAAGTCGTCGGCGGGCATGCCCAACCCGCGCTCATGGAGCGCGACGAGCGAGACGCGAGCGTGGCCGGCGGATCGGGCTCCGCGTCGCGTCGCCGCCCGGGGATGATCCACTCCTCCACCTCCGTTCGCGAGAAAAGCGGCGGCCCGCCGACGAGGCTGCTTCGCTTTCGATCAAGTCCTCCGTCGCCGAAAGAGCGGCGCGGGAGGCCATCTTGCACCGAGAGGCCCGCCGGCGATGCGGGGAAGGTGGAGGATTGAGTCTATGGGCCAATCACCGGTGCTCGGATTCCTCTTGAACTGCGTGAGGGGAAGGCGGGTAACAGGAAGGTGAGCCCACCACGATCTCCGCCATTTATAGGGCCTCGCCACGATGGAGGAGGCGAGGCAAAGCCGAGGGGGGGCCCGCCACGCACCACGTCCGAGCGTAACCGACTCCGCGAGATCAACGCGCCGCGACACCGGCGAAGCCCAACCGACGCGCCGTCTTAATGGGGCGACTCCTCCCCAACGGTAAAAATCCTAACGGTAAGGCCCCAACGGCTGTTTTTTACCCAGCGAGGCTAAATTTCGGGGCTCGGCTCGGCGGTCCGATCCACAGAGCATCGGAGGAGGGTGAGCTCGCGGCGCGGCTCAGCGACCTCGGGTCGAGCGGGTTCGAAACCCGGGAGCTCGGGCGCCGCCGAGACGCCCGCGTGCGGGGCGGCGTGAGCGGAAGCGGCGGCCGCCGACGGCCGAGCTCTCGGAAGAGCCGCGGGAGACTCCCGCCGCGCCGCGTCGGGCGCCGCCGAGCCCGTGGAATCAAGCTCGGGCAGGGGGCGACCCACCGACCGATCAAGCGAGCGAACCCGGCAAGCTCAAGCCTCGTCGGCCCGTCGACACGGCGGCGGCGAAGCGCGGTGCGACGGCGGCAAAGGCGGCGGCGCGGCAATGCCGCAACATCCGGCGGTAATTTTCCAGCGTCCGGATGCGATGACTAGTCCTTGCGCAGGTCGAGCACATACGAGCTAGCCGAGCAGCTGCGAGCTCGGGTCCTTACCGAGCACGACTTGTCCCTAGGGTTCAAAGGCCGGCCCCACGGTCAGGCGGCCGCCCGGGAACACCACTGGCGAGGGGCGCTAAGGCGAAGCGGCATCGACGGCTCGCCCGGGCTCACGAACGAGCTCGGGGGCTTCCGCCTAAGCGCGTTCGGGTTGCCAAAGGAGGCGAAAAGACAACCTTAGGTTATCCTCTACGATGAGGAGACTCTAGTCCTCGAGCTCCCGAGCGAGCTCGGGAACCGTAAAGGTTGCGCCTTTGGAACACGAGGTCGGTCCACTAGTGACCACAACGAATGAGCTCGAGCTTGACCTCCCGAACTACCGGGTATCGGCTCACCGAGCACTTTCGATTCCAGCCAACGAGGGCAAAATCGAGCCCGAGCTCACCACCTCCACGGGCCACCATGCGAGGGATGGGTCGACGAGCCCACGAAAAACTCGCGGGGTCTCCACGAGAATCCACCTTTCTCGCGGAACCTCGGGCATGTGTTGAAACATCGCCGAAATAATGTGCAACTCCGGACGCGGGGTCAGGCCCACCGGTCAACCGCCTCTAAGCGAGCTCGGCGCTTGACCTCCACTGAACCACTCGCGATCAGCTCATCAGCGCTTGATCCCGGCCAACGAGGTAAAAATCGGATCGAACTCACCCTTTGCGATCTTATGCGACAAAAAAAAGGGGGACCCATACGGTCTCGAACTTTGTGACACCCGCGAGTGCGCTCGCGCGCACCCAAGGAGATATATCTGGCGCCCGCCGAGACCAGCCACGAAGAAAGAGAAGGGAGCGCGGGGGCTATGTCGCGCTATGAGCTTGTCGGCGAAAAACGTCGTATCAAGATAGGGAATCGCCCACAACCCTCCAAGGGGCGGTAGCGCCCCCCTCACCACGACGTCGAGCACGAGCTCCTCGCCCAAAGAGCTCGCGGACCTACTACCGACCACGATCAAGACCTCGCCTCGACCCAGCGGAGTCAACAGCGACATCGAGCCTTTGGAAGAAAACATCTTAAAGGACTAACCATCCCTTCACGAATACTTTTTGCCATACACGGATATATATATGTACATGACCTAAATAGGGGACTACAAGAGCAAGAAGGGCACAAAAGAGGTCCTAGCTACGGCAGCTTCCGCGGCGGCAGCACCCTAAGGCTGCACCGAGCTCATGGTCGAGGCGCCTTGCGATCCATGTCGAGCTTCGGCTCGGTGACGAAGACTCGCCCGGGGCGACGGCGAAGAGCCACCGCGGCCTCGGCGCCCGACGAGCTACTCCTCGCAGGGGAGGGCACCGTCGTCGACGTTCGCCACCACCTCCTCCACGGTGGCCTCGAAGTCCTCGGCGTCGTCGGCGAAGGTTGCCGCGAGTCCCCGTCCGAGAACCCTCGGACTCCGTCGGTCGGCGTCGGTCGCCCGGCGGCGCCATCGCCAGGGCCGTCATCCGCCGCGGCGGGCGCCACGGGCGGCAACCGCCGGGAGCCGCTCCCGCAAGTGATCCGCCTCTTCCGGGCAAGGCTGCGAAAAAAAAAGTGCACGAGGGGTCGCGAGCGAATGCCGACTCGAAAGACAAGCCGGGAAGAAGGGCGGCTTGCCGCCGCCGAACCGATCGGCGTTTCGCGTGGATGCGCCGCATCGCGGCTCCTGCTCAGGCGGTCGATGAGCGCCACCCTCGCATCCTTGCAGCCTCGGCTCGGCCCGAGGCGGGGAGAGGCTTTCGGCGATCGTCGCCTCTCCGAACGGAGGAGGAGGCGGCGCCGGGGCTGGAGGGGAGAGGCATGGCCCGGGGCGGCGCCGGGATCGGTCGGCCGACGCGGGTTACGGCGGGAGGATGAGCCCGCCTCTGCCGATGACGACGTGCTCCTCCCGGACCGCCGGTGTGTCGAAGACCCCGCGCCCTCCATTCCCAAGGCGAAGAAGTCTCTCGAAGGAGAGAAGAAGGATGCAGAAGGAGGAAGGCGGATGTCGCCTCCACGGCTCGAGTCCCGAATTTATAACCGGGAGACGACGGTTCGCCTCCCATGCGCGAGGGGGAGCCCGACGGACTCCCCATGATCTCCACCCACGACGCCGCGATCTACGAGGAACCGCCACCAGCGGCAACGGCGGCGAAGACCCGCCATAACTACGGCCAATCGCGCGGGGGTGCACGGCGCCCGCATTAAACCGCCCGGCGTGGCGAAGCGGCGGCGGCGTTTGAATTTCGAGAAACCGTCACACGAACGAGGCCCGCTGAGCTCTCGAAGGAGCTCACCCGGCGCAGCCCGTTTGATCCGCCCCGGGACGGCGCTCGCCGACTAAAGCCTCGCAAGCTCTTCGAAGACCTCGGACCGCCCGAGCTCCCCGACAACGAGCCCCGCGGAGCTACCCCGAAGAGCTCGGCTCGGTCTGCGGGCACAAGGGTTGGCCGCCAACTCGACCACGGCCGACCACTCCACGACAAATCACTTTGCAACCATACAAGGCTACGGCGACGGGAGAGGTCGGTCAATCATATCGTCGTACCCGTCAACTCCAACGGGGGCGGCGGGTGCCGCATCACACCGAACCTTCACGCCGCGGCATGGGCGACCCCCACGCCGAGGAGGCGTTTTCCGGCTCGATTAGGGACAAGCCTAGCCTTTCCACATAGCGGATAAAGCGCTAAAGAGCTCGGCCGCGGCGGTCGAAACGCCGGCCACGGGCTCGTGGCGCGAGCTCACCGTCGCGAGGGCCAAAGGTCAAGCTCGACTCGAAGAGCTCCTTGCGCCGTCCCAAAGCGGCATCGGCGGCCCACGCTCGAGCACTCGGAAGGGCTCGGGGGCTTGTGCGCATGCGTCCGGGCATCGGGGGCTACGAGCGACTCCGGGCGGACTCTTCGAGGAGGAGCTGCCTCGCCTCGGGCAACCCCCCCGGGGGCTCGAGGACCACGGAAGTCGGGCCCTCGAGTCGAGGTCGATCCCCTAGCCGATCGTGCGAGCGAGTTAACAAACTCGGGCCTCACCGGACCATCCGACGGCGGCTCGGCTGGCGCTCGATCTTGGCCGACAAGGCTAGATCGGGTTCAAGCTCACCATCTCCACACGGCGAAAAAACAACGGGTCGATGAGCCCATGACAAACTCACGGAAAGCCTCGCGAGAGCTCCACGGCTCTCCACGGGCCTCGAGAAACTACACCCGCGGGTGCGCTTCCGCGCGCACCACGTTCAAGACACTCCCGGCTTGAGAACCCCGCAAGAACTAGAGCTACCGTGCAAACGGCATCTGGGAGAGACTCCCTTCTCTCCCAAATGCTCGAGGGGCTCTTGTGGGGATCAATATTCGGGGCGCTAAGGATGAGCTCCTGCTTTCGACATCGGCAAGCTAAGAGCCCGGCCAACGCGAAGAGCTCACTATCCTCCAAAGAGCTCCGGCTCGGGGATGAGCTCTCGGCGTTGCCGGAACCGACGCGCATGAGCTCTCGAGAACCAAGGGACGCATCCTCACCTCGGCGAGCTCTCCCGAGTGAGCTCTCATCCGCACGGCGACGACCTTTTACATGAGGACCTCTTCCCGCCTCGCCCGAGCTCGAGCTCAACGAATCCGCGGCGGCGGAAGAGCTCGCCTATCTTCCGCGTGAAGCCGGCAAGTGCGGAGTTGGCCAAGCTGCTCCACGACAAGTAAATCAGTAGCCACGCGGCGCTACGACTACTGAAGGAGGTCCTTTCCATCACACCGCCATACCCCATCAATTCCAACGGCATCGCCACGAGTTTCCTCAAATACGGTCGGCGTCGCCCGGCCTCATCCATGGTATGGCGCGCCCATGTCGGCGGGATCGGTTCCTACCGCGATTAAGGGCTACGGCGCCGGGCCACCGCCCAAACCCCGATTCACGTGTACGGCGGCGGCCAATTTCAACATCCGGTCTCCAAAGAGCTCGAAGGCGACTCTGCCCAGGCCAAAGAGCTGCCGGGAGGCTCCCTCGCCATACCCCGTCGCATCCAACAACTCTACTACGGTCCCCGGGCATTGGCGGGGCGCATCTCGGCGTCGGCGGCATGGCCGCCCTTCCCATGCCGAAGAGGCGGCTTCCAACTTCGATCGAAGACAGTGACACATGATCATCACCCGGCCGGATTCCGCGTGCGACGACGACGATTCCGGCATCCAAAGCTACCGAGAGCTCGAAGAGGACTCTGGCCAATCAACGAGCTCGTTCGAAGAGCTCAGTAGGGTCGAGATGGGGACTAGAGGGGGGTGAATAGTCCTTTCTAAATCTAATTGCGTCGGCTAAACAAATATAATGCGGAATTGAAACTATTCGTTTAGCCAAGACTTCACCCCTCTAGCTATGACTCTAAATCACCTCACAAAGATCCTACGCAAAAGCAAATGAGGTGATAAGCCTAGCTTGAGCTCCTAACCGTTTCTATTGCAAGGTCACACAAACCTATGCACTAGTACTTCAAACAAAGGTGAGCTCCTACACAATTCTAATGAGCAAAAGCACAAAGCCAGCCCTAAGCTCACTAGATGCACAATGGACAAGGCGACACACGCCTAACCCAAAAGCTCAAATTACTTAGCTACACAAACTAAGCAAAGCAACTAACAAGCTACACAAGCTAGCAATTGCAAGAGCTACTCCACAAGCACAAGCATACGATATATATGAAAGTAAATACAAAGCTTGTGATTTGGAGAATGCAAACCACCGAGAAGAGTAGACAAGTTGACACCGGTGATTTTACCGGGAGGTATCGGGAAGCTTGCCAACTTCCCCTACTCCTCGTTGTGTCGACCAACACCTTGGGTGGTTCCTTTGGTGTTTCACCTAGATGGTTCTTGATTGTGACTCTCCGATCACTTGCCTCTCAAGGCACGCCCGCAAGGCACCGCAAGACACCACTCTCAAGTGAGCCTATCACAAGGCACCGCAAGACACCACACACGCAAGGGAGGTACTCACCGACACGCTCTAGTAGTGATGCTCTTCCACGATCCCCCGCGAGGTGAGCTCGAACCTCTCACAAATCCTCCTTCGGAGCACCGCACAATCTCCGTTGCGTGCTTCACGAAGTCTCTTGCCACCAAGCCGTCTAGGAGGTGGCAACCTCCAAGAAGAAACAAGCACTCCGGCTTGCAACACGATCACCTAGTGCCCACACGATGCAATCTCTCAAAGCAATCGCACTAGAATCGCTCACTCACTCAATCGGATGAACACTATCAAGTTAGAGTGAGTGGGAGGGCTCTCAAGCACCACAACATAAGCCACCAAGGCCCAAGTGTGCTCGGCACCCGAACAAGGTCGGGTATGTGGTGTATATATAGCCCCCAAGTCAAATAGAGCTGTTGGGAGGAAATCCGCCTACAGCGGCCGGGCCTTGCGACCGCCCGGACTCACCGGCGAAGTCCGGTCCGGCGTCCGTCGCCTCAACTGATGCTTCGGTCACATAGGACAAAGTCCTTGGCCCCACGACCAACGGCAACCGGCGTCGGTCGAGCTTCCGGTGGTGCGTCCGGTCGATCCCGGCGGCGACCCGAAAACAAGCTCTCACGGAATTCTGATCGGAACCAGCGGCCGGGGCGTCCGGTCGGTCGCGTCGGTCGGCTTCTCGTCGTCCGCCGCCCTTTCCCCGCGAAACTCCGTCGCCTTTGCCCCGACATGCTATCCAACAAGTATACCAACTTGAGCACGAGAAATAGCATGTTTTCACCACCCGCGATGCATCCGGCGCAATAGAAAATATGCAACTCATTTTCTCAAAAGCGCCCGAATCCGCCTCGCAAGCTCGGCGGGAGGATGGCGGTTCCCAAACCCAACTCAATCCTGCAATCACCGCCGCCTTTGCAAATGTGCCAACACCACCAAGTGTACATCACCATGTGCATGTGTGTTAGCATTTTCACAATCATTTCAAAGGCCCGGTTAGCTCTTACCACGCCACTTTCGATCCTAACACATCGCAAAGTTAGATCGCTCAAGTGGCACTAGATGACCGATATGCAAACAAGTTTGCCCCTCTTGATAGTACGGCCATCTATCCTAAACCCGGTCATAAACTTCTCTAAGCTCCTCATGACCGGCGAAATGAAATGCCCTATAGGTTATACCTTTGCCTTGTGCATTTCCATTCCGCTCCATCTCCAAGTGCCCGATGCAACACATGCACCAACACGATCACCAAATGATATGATCCACTTCATATCATCACGTGACACTATTGGTCCATCGATCTTGACCTCACTTGCTCTTCACCGTTGCGTCGGTCCGTCGGGCGCCAAGTCTTGCCCAAGCTTCACCGCCTCGCGGTCCATCGCTTCTTTGCCTCGACTTGCCCTTCACACTTGCAACCGGTCCATCAAGCCAAGTCTTGTCTTGATCTTCACCACCTTGGTCACATGACTCCATGTCATGTTTCATATGCAATAAAGCTCCTTCATTGCACCATCACGAGTGAACTAATCTCACTGTGTATTATCTCAATCACACATATTAGTTCACCTAATGTTGACACTCAATTACCAAAAACCACAAGGGACCTTTCAAGCTCCTTCACCTACCCGCCGCTCCATGGCTCCTTGTCCTATGCACTCCCACCTCAACTCGGAGAGCTCATATGTCTTGCTCCCCTTGCCACTATAAAAGGAGGGGCAGGGACTCTCAGTCGGAGGAGGCGAGATAACGCACTCAAACACCCTCACTCACCCTCATATTGGTACTAGCCTCAATCACGAGAGACTTGGGAGCCCGCTCCCTCTCTCGATCCGCTTATGCGCACCCGATCTGGCGTTTGAGCTCGGATAGTGATCACTTTGGACTAGGGAGCTGATTTTGCCCCGAACCGGTATAAACATTGTGTCATTGTCTCTAGAGCTAGGCCATTCGAGAACGCAGACCGCCGGTCGATTCTCGATCCGTGGTGGTCGCGACACCAGACCACGACACCCTCCGTCCCACCGATTTTGTCACCCCTGGTTTCCGTGCCATCTTATTTAATGTTTCGTCTTATTCAAATTTTTTGCACAAATATAATTTATTTTTTTACGACTTATTTTATCAATGAAGATACTTAAATATTAATTATTTTATTTTATGATTTGCATAAATATTTTAAATAAGACGGATGGTCAAAGATAAAATTCAAAAGTTAAAAAGGACAAACTCTATGGGACAGAGGAGTACTACTACATATTCAGCGAACTAAAACTAATAACTCACTTCCAATTTTCTCTACCAACAAACAAATCAACATCTCTTCGTTTGTTTTTTTTTTTTGTCCTCTTTCAATTACGGAGTACAAATATAGCTGTCATCAATCAATCACTTAAGCTGAATTGGAATTGAGCACCTCAGTTTCTTCAGAGTCCTCATTTGCGAGACACGACGAGGAGAATGGAACCAAGCAAGAAAGAGAGAATGGAATGGCAAGTAACCAGACCAATGCACAAGGACAACACAAAGTACTGATGATCCTTACTACATAATAACATTGATCGATAATTGTTGTGTACGGTTTCGGTGTGGTGGGTGGCATCTGATGAGCTGGAGAAGGAGGTGGCTGCGCCGGAGCTGGCGCGCCGCCGGCGTGGGCTGCAGGGGCGGCGTATGCGTCAGCGTGGTGATGAAGCCCGGCGGAGGCGCCGCGACGGACGAGTGCATGGGCATCGGGATGGTCTGGCCGGTGACCCGCTGTATGAAGGAGACGACGCCGGCGTCGCGTGACGCGCGTTCCTGGGCGAGCGCGTCCTGCTCACGGGCGAGGCGCGCCACCTCCTGGCGCCGCCACGCCTCCTCGCGGATCATCCGGTCCTGCTCCCGCCGCTCGATGGCCTCGATGAACCGCCGCTGCATCTCCTCCTGCCGCTCCATCACCTGCCGCATCAGCCCCTCGAAGAACCGCATCATCTTGCTGCTGCCAAAACCGTCCCCGTCGTCCCGCTTCCGCTTCCCGCCATCGCCGCCGCCACCGGTGTCCGAGCCCGAGGAGAAGCTGACGTCGCTAGGCGTCATCATGCATGCCACCGCGGCGTCTCCAGCGGCGCCTGCCGCAGGAGGCGCGGTGGTAGCAGTGGCATTGCCAGTCCCCATCGTCGGAGCCGGCTGCGGCACGGCGGCAACGACACGAGGCAGCGGCGGCGTCGGTGGCTCGGCATGCAAAGGCGGCCGGCGCCATGGTAGGCGCACTGACAATGTCCGTGGCCGGAGGCGCCACGGCCACAGGCGTCGGTGCGAGAGACACCACAACCGGCTGGTGGTGCGGCGCCGCCGCCGGCGAGGAGGCGCCATGGAGCGCCTCGAGCTCGGAGAAGAAGCGGTAGGCCTTGCCGTCGCCACGGCCGTCCTTGGTGCGCTTGTAGTATTTGTCGACGTTCTCGAACTTCTCGCGGCACTTGTAGCCCATGGCCTCCATCTTCCTGCAACACAGCTCGATCGATCAGCCACCACATCATGTCATGCATGCATCATGTCAAGCGGCACCCGGATCACTCACCACGGCCACCGCGGAGCCGTGGTAGCAGGACGCAATGCTGGCGGCGCTCCGCCCGCGCCCGCGCCCCCGGCCACAGCGCCGAACAGCAACGCCGACGTGTCCAGCGTCGGCAGCAGCATCGTCGTCGTCGTGGCCGTCGTGGTCGCCAGGGCAGCGCTGGAGGGCGGTGTCATCGGGCGACAGAGGAGCTCGTCCTCCGTGAGCTGGTGGTGCACGACGACGTCGTCGGCGCCCGTGACCTGGTGCGCCATGCGGCGGAAGCTGGCGGCGGCGTCAGCGCGGATGTAGGAAGTCGTCGGCAGCTTCCGCGATGGCCGCGGCCGCCGCCGCTTACGGAGGTTCTGCTCGTGGTGGTTGTGTCGTGATGGAGAGGCGGTCGCGGGCGTCGTCTCGTCGGGAACGGGGACGGCGTGAGCGTGGCGAGGTCGTGCAGGGCCTGGTGCTCGTGGTGGTTCGGTATGGGAACCACCACCGAGTGCCAGGGTGGCAGCGGCGGCGACGGCGAGATGGTAGTGGAGGTTGTGGAAGAGTGGGCGGATGATCCGACCATGTGCGTGGTGGCGGCTGCCATGAGCTCCGGCGTCCTGCAGGATGAGCCGAGCAGAGTAGAGCGAGAGCGCGGGAGACAAACTGGGGAGCTCGCTGACGCTGGGCGTGAGCGTGGCGGCGGTGTGGAGCATGGCGTCCGGGCCGCTCGCTGGGCGTGAGCGTGCCGGCGGGTGTGGTGCACCACGTCATTTGGCCGGCCGGCGGTTGCATTGCGGCGGGCCACAAAGGAGTCCACGACTTTGGACTCGCCGTGCTGTGCTCGTGCTCGAGACGTCGGTTGTGGTCGTCACTCTGACTGCGACGACTTGACTTTGCACCCTGGCAGGCACACACACGCCTTGCCTTGCGGTGCGGTTGCATTGCAATTGCATGGCGGGCCACAAGGAAGGCCAAGGAAGGCCCCGCCTGCTCTGCCATTTGGCTGCTGCTCTGCCGGCCGCTAGTACATTTGCTCGCTCTGTAGCCCTGGTGACCTGCTCGGCTGCTCCTTCAAGCAAAAAATCACTATGGCCGGCTAGCTGGAATGTGGAGTGTTCAAGATTGATGATTAAAGACATGGCTTTGCAAGCCACGTTTAGTTGGCAGAAATTTCTAACCTTTTCCCCATTTTTTTCTCCATCACATTACATTAAATACACTAAAAGACATATATTTGGAGTATTAAATGTAGGTAAAAAAATAACTAATTACACAGTTTAGATGTACATTCCGAGACGATTCTTTTTGAGCCTAGTTACTTCATGAATGCGATGATATTTACCACTAACAAACGAAACGTCTACAGTGTCCGATGTGACATCCAGTTCCAATTTTTGCCATCTAAATAAGGCCACTCGTTCCGATTAACCTAACCTCATTATTATTATATACTAGTACTACTTGGCACTGACTGCTGGTAACAAATCCATCTCATTCTTTTCACGTGATGAACAAACTGAAGCAGTGGTATTTCCTTCTTACTCCATAGTCTAGCCAACCAAATCCATTATACTAGACTACTTTAAAATGAAATTCCTATATAAATTTAGTTAGAATCAAAATCATTGACTTTTTTTTTTTGATAAAGTGTACATGTACTGTATTAAGTAAATATAATAGTAGCATACAAATACAGATACCCTTATGACGGTGAGAATTATATATTATTTTATATTGAAAACAGAGGGGGTTTATAGTTTGGATTGGAGACCTGCCTTGTTCACTCGATCTGTCAGTGCCACACGTACACGAGTAGCCGTCGCTGTCCGATTGGCTGCTAATACTAGTTTCAGTGTGGCTTAACCTCATCAAGTTATCGTAGGGTTTAAGCAGCTATGCCTATGGTTATCTTCTACAGTACTATCACTAATAGCAACACACCATAGTTTCTCCACCAACACAACAATGATTTGGTACGTCCAGCAAACCAAATCGATTAAACTGCTACATACTGTAAATAAAATTAGAGTAAAATACATGAATAGGCCATTAACTTGTGCGGCTGTGTTGATTTGTGCCATCAACTTCGAAAGTGCATTTTAGGTCCAAAAACTTTACTTGTGGTGCACCAATAGACTTGTAGTCCAATGGTAGGGACGGTCCAGGTGGGACGCTACCCACCGGGGTTCAAATCCCGGTGCTCGCGACCTTTCCGGGATTTTCCCAAGGATTTACCGGCGTTATGCATTAAGTGGTAGCGGCGTTCCGTCGACGACGAGGCGCCTATGGTGACTTCGAGAATCTCGAGATCTGCCGGCCGCCCGGTCCTTCGGAGAGGTGCTCATAGGGGTAGGGTTTGCGTCACGTGTGTTCATAGGGGTGAGTGTGCGTGCGTGTTGTGAGAATTAGTGTCCGCGTTGTCTTGTGTCAATCTCAAAAAAAAAAAAAAAAAAAAAAAAAAAACCAATAGACCATATCCCTTCCTTTCATGTTTTTCGCCTACGTGGGCCGGTGTCTTTTAGCAAAATACCCCCTTCAATCCTTCGTCCTCTCATTCTCCGTCCTGTTTTCAACCTATGGCTGGTTGTAGCCCCATGTTGCGCAGCTGGACACCAGACCGGCGGAGCAGCTCCACGGCCTTCCCGAACACCTACGCCCGGGAGGGACGCCGGCCTGTTTGGCGGCGGCGCAGCCGTCATGCGCTCCAGATTAGTGTCGCGTGCGTCTTGGGCGTGTGGGCGTGGTCGACATCGTCGGCGGCGTGGAGCTTGCACCTGGCCCTGGATGAGGCGGCCACGGCGTGTGGCTGGGCGGGCGCGGGGCGAGCTACCGCAGGCGGCGAAGTCCGGCCCTCGCCCCTCGACCTCCGTGGCCACCTCGCCGGTTCAACGCCAACTTCAACGCTGGCCAGGTGTCGCGCAAGCCGCGACGCGCAAGCGTCAGTGGCCTTCCCATCGCGGTCGGGCGAGGTCGGGTGGTCGAATGACGGCGATAAAGCACACCACGGCGCCCTTGCGCACGGTGTCGACGAAGCTCAGCAGCAGCCACGGCCACGGCGAAATGCGCCCTTGGGTGCTCGATGAAATGCCCGTAAGAGTGCAGTGTGGTGGTAAGCCTACTAAATGAGAGGACGGAGTATTGGAGGGGGTATTTTGTTAAAAGGACACTGTCCACATAGGCGAAAAACATGAAAGGAAGGGGGTATGGCCTATTGGTGCACCACAACAAGTAAAGTTTTTGGACCTAAAAATGCACTTTCGAAGTTGATGACCCAAATCGACACAACCGCACAAGTTAATGGTCTATTCATGCATTTTACTCATAAAATTAAATAAATTTGCATTGCCAGGAACAAGGTCGATCCATCCATCGATTCTTGTTGCTACTACCTACCTACTAGCAAACTCCAAGAAGAGAGCGTCATCCTCATCTTCATCCCACGACTCCAAGCTCGGGAACCCGCCACCGCCGCGACCACCACAGGCACCAGGATCCACCACCGCCGCCGCGGAGCCGTGGCGACAGGACGATACGGCAGGCTGCGTGGGCGCCGCTCGCCTTCCTTGCCCGTCGCGCCGAGCATCAGGAACGCCGACGTGCCTGCCTGACATGTACAGTATTCCTAGAAATATTCTAAACCTGACACGCACATAGACATAGAACATGTGCGTCATCTCGTCGCAAAGAAATAATTATATTGATTGACTTTGCTTGAATCTGGTTTAAATGTATTAGGGCTAAAGATAAAATTGAACACAATACAACGTAAGTAAGATAAGAAATGACCGACCGAGTAGCCTTGTTTGCCATTTGACATTTTATTAGGCGGTCGCGTGTGTGTCGTCGGTGACGGGTAATGACCTGCAGGTCGTACATGGCCTGATGGTGCTCGTGGTGGTTCGGTTCGGGAATCAGCAGCATCGAGTGCCAGAGCGGCGGCGAGATGGAAGCGGAGGATGCGGTCGGATGATCCGACCATGTGCGTGGCGGCTGCCATGAGCTGAGCTCCGGTGGCCTGCAGGATGAGCCGGCTACCAAGAGCGAGCGCGGGAGACAGACAGGGGAACAGGAGGCCACGCCCAGGATTTTTTTTTTTTGAGATATATGACGGCCTCACTGGGCGTGACCGTGGCGGTGCGGTGCACAGTAATTTGGGCGGTCGGCATGTTGCACAGCATGGCCGGCCACAAGGAAGGCGTGACGTGACATGGCCTCGAGTCCTGGACCTGGACCACCGGCGGAGCGTCAGTCAAGTCAACGGAAGCTGCCGTGTTCTTCTGCTCCGGCTGCCGCCCATCGGCGTCGTTGAACAAGGAGCATTCATCCCATCGATGGCTGTCTGTCGTGTCGGTACGAACTCCGACCGATTCGAGAAGGAGACGCCAACGCGTCGTGTCTCATCCATGGGCGGGCCCCGGCTGCTTCCCCTCGTCTCGTCAGTCGTCACTCTCCGTGACTGCCACGACGACTTTCCCGCACCGCACCACACGACACGCTTTGCATAGCGTAGCATTGGGCTGCCGCCCGGCCGGAGTACATTTGACTGCTCTGCAATCCGCATGCAATGCACTGGTGACCCTGCTCTCAGCTGGCTCCTACTACACGCAATTGTTCAGCGACACGACGGGAATGGAACATGAGCAAAAGATCGAGGGGGTACGTATGTAGTAGTTCGTTTGGTTTGGATTGGAGACCTATTTCAGTGCCACACACAAGCAGTACACCTCATCAAGTTATCGTAGGGTTTAAGCGCTACAGTACTAGCACTAATAGCAAAGAGCGGGTCCAGGCTCCATAAGCCAGAGGACCAAGCAAGGAGGGTTTTGCTCAAAAAGATGGGCATCGAGGTCGAGGCCGAGCAAGAAGATGTGGTCTCCTTTGATGAGCTGCAGGCTGCCCTCACGGGCCCCGA
This sequence comes from Hyparrhenia diplandra, assembly GCA_015847255.1. NCBI lineage: Eukaryota > Viridiplantae > Streptophyta > Magnoliopsida > Poales > Poaceae > Hyparrhenia > Hyparrhenia diplandra. The sequence continues at coordinate 172,973 of JADLZK010000002.1, forward strand.
TGCCGAGGCCAATTTGGAGGCCATGGAGGTCTTCCTTTTGCGGGGGAAGAAGCGGCGCAAGATCGATGCAGCCGGTCCGGCATGAGGATGCTTACGAGTCTAGTCGCGACATTTGGTTATCTTGTAATCGACTTTCGGGTTGAATCCAGTAGTTAGGTTGCTTGCTTTGTGAGCCTGTTCGGCTTGTCTTGGCTTAGCTTGTTTCAGCTTATCCTCTCTCACAGAATACTATTTAATCAGCCAAAATCAGCCATCAGCCCAAATCACCGAACAGAGCCTGTGTTGCGTTTGTTTTTGTTTTTGTTTTGTTTTTCTCTTTCAAGCCTGATGTCCATTTCGGCATCCCGGGTTAGTTTGTACTTGTATTTGGTTTTCCTCCCTCTTAATGAAATACGGGTGAATGGCCCGATCGAGAAAAAAAAAAAAAAATAGCAACACACCTTAATTTCTCCACCAACAACAATGATTCTACTGCTACTGCAAATAAACTGAAGACTACCGACTACGTACTCTAAAACAAAATAAAATTTCCATTGGCAGGAACAAGTTCGATCCATTGATTCTTGTTGCTACCTCCTAGCAAACTCAAGAAGATCGAGAGCGTCATCCTCCTCATCCCACGACTCCAAGCTCGGGAACACGCGGCTACCACCACAGTCTGCCTCCGCCTTCACCTGCGCCGCCGCCGCCGCCGCCGCACCGGGATTCACCACCACCCCCACCACCGAGGATCCGTCATCCGTGGCAGCAGGACGACGAGACGCCAGGAGGACGCGCGTGCGCCTCTCCACCCCTACCCGTGCCCACGCCCGATGCGCTGAGCATCAGGAACGCGGACGTGTCCAGCGTCGGCAGCAGCAACGTCTCCGTCATCAAGCCAACGCGGGAGGGCGGCGCCTGGCGGCAGAGGACCTCCGACCCTGGCGCTGCGACTGGGCCGCTGCCGTGCAGGTGCACGTCGTCGTCGAAGCCCGTGACCTGGTGCACCATGCGCCGGAAACTGGCGGCGTCGGCGCTGATGTAGGTTGTCGTCGGCAGCTTCCGCGACGGCCGAGGACGGCGCGACTGCTTGCCCGCCGCGCGCTGGCGGGACGACGCGGGGCGGAGGTGGTTGTGGTTGTGGTTGTAGCGTGGCGGGGAAGCCGTCCCAGTCGCGGCGGGCGTCGTCGGGGATGGGAACGGTGACGGCCTGACGGCGTGGCGAGGTCAAGGTCGTCGTAGAGGACTTGGTGCTGGTGGTGGTGCTGCTGGCTGGGTACGAGTAGGACTGGGTGCCACGGCGGCGGCGAGACGGAAGAGGAGGAGGATGATCCGACAATGTGTGTGGCGGCGGCGGCCATTAGTATCCGGCGCCGGCGTGCACTGGAGGTGGGGAGCTGAGGCCGGGCAGAGCAAGTGCGCGGGAGACGGACGAGGGACAGGGGAAGAGAGTTGTTGCGGTTTATATGGGGAGAGGAGAGAGCTCACAGTGACAGTGACTCAGGGAGACTTTGGACCTTCCCAAAGCTACAAAATCAGTGGGCAGCACCGGCCACAACCATAATAGTAATTGCCAATCGAGCTTACTCAGAATGGCCACGCAAAAAAACACAAGGAGCGTGGATTGATAATAAGCAACACATGGACGCAAAAAACACTAAAAGCACGGGCCACAACAAGCTTACTACTCAGAATTTTAAAAAGGTAATTTAACGAGATTTTATATGTGCACATTTGATGCTCTACACACACACGCGGGGTGTGTGTGAAATGGTTTGGAACAAGTTGGACCTTTTGGGAGGGGTCAACAGCTTTTTGCGGCTGGCTGCCTTGACGTGCTCTACATGCATGTCTGTCGGACGACACACGCACAGATGACCTGACTTTTGCATTGACCACGTACTCAGACTAGCAGCTACTACAGTAGTACCTGCCTGCCTCACATCTATAGGGTGTTATGGTTGCCGGCCGTCGTCCGCCACAACTAAGTTAAGGCTGCCACAGTACTAGTACTGACGCATCTGTTTGGTTGATTAAAAGCTTTAGGCTAGCCATAGTCTCGCCACAACTTTTCCAACGCAATTGAGCAGCAAATCTCGCCGAACCTTAGGCGGTCGATTTCATCGCCGCAACTTCGGCAGGCCACCGTGTGGCGTGGCGAATTATGGTCTGAACCAAACAGGCCCATAGTCTCCTAAAGATAATCGTAACGTTTGGGACACGCACGCACAGAGAACATGTGCGTCATCTCGTCGTCTCATAACGTGTCGCATTGATTAATTAATTGTACTTACGTCGCAAATAAAAGAGATTGATTATATTGATTGACTTTACTTGAATCTGGTTTTAAGTGTAGTACCAAGATAAAAACAATTCAATGTATGATAAGAAATGACCGAGTAGCCTTGTTTGCCATGTGACATGCATTTTTTTTAAAAAAAACACACACACACATACTCCTTCCTTATTTAGTTAGATCAACTTTTTAAACTGGTTGTCGTTGAATCTAAAAAGAGGCAAGTAGTGACAACGTGACGGATCGAAACATTTCGATGGCCTGAGAAAAAGAAAAAAGAAACACTTGCCTGGTAATTGGTAGTTGAACGGGAAGCCGTAGAGAATGCTCTTTTTAGCTTCTACTCCCTCCGTTCTATAATACTTGCAATTCTTTGATTCATATAAACGTGTGTTTGACTGTTCGTCTTATTCAAATTATTTATATAAATTATAAAACAAACAAAACATCATTACAATATCTTTAGTGAAGTAATAAGTCATAACAAAACATCTATTTGGTAAGAGTTCTTAGAATCCTCTCAAAACAAATTAACATTTTGGAGAGGTGTTGTGCCAAACTTGCTTTGACGACCTATGAAAATCAACGTTGTGACTTTGCTAGAGCAATACAAATACAAAGCCTCAAAATTGTGAAAAAAGGCTAGGCCTGTGCCTGAAGTTGGGCCCTAAGCCCGCTTCAGACGGGAACAAGGTCCCAAAGGCCGAGAGACAAACCGTCGCCCGCCGCTCGCCGGAGAAGGCAGCGATGGCGCAAAAATCTCGTGCTCCCGCTCCTCATCGCGGCCGGCCCTACCTCACCGGGAGCGCCCTCCAAACCCTACGACAAGGCCACGAGCTACTAGCCCCGCCCATGCCCACGACCCCCGACCCTCGCCGCGGGATGGAGGACCCCGCGCCGTCTCCGCCGCCGCACCCGACCTCCGCTTTCCCTTCCGCACCAGCCGAGCGAGGAGGGGGACGGCCGGGTGCTCTGGCCCGAGACCGGAGGTCGAGGGGGCCACGCGCCCAAGGTCGTCCCGGCCACGAGCTTCTCGGCCGCGCCTCGGCCCGCCCCGGCAGCGGGGTCGCAAGCCGCACATGGACTCGGCCGCACGGGTAATTGTTAGTGAACGCCAACCCTCCCTCCGTTGCGCCCCTCCGTCGCCCGATTCTCCATGGACTCGAACAAAACAAGCCCTTAGTCCAGGCCTTAGAATTTAGTAGATTTTAATTGAATGTAAATTAGGCTAAGCCCGATTCAAACACAACACATTCTAGCCCAACAGAGCGACAAGGGGCGTGTTTTTGCGACCTGCCCCGAGAACCGGCCAAAGGCCAGCTCAACGGACGAAGGCGTCCCCGGCTCTGTCCCGGCGGTCGGCAAAGACCCCTTGTTTGTGCACTGTACCAATCTAGCCCGGCCAGAGAGGGTGTGTGTTTGCCATCCATTTGGCGGCCGGGCTAGGAGGCCAACTACCCCAACCGCAAAGCGAGATGGTGTTTGGCACTGGCCGTGGTCGGCCCGCCCATAGACAGAAATACAAATATGCATAGATGAATGTAGAATGAGCAAGAGTTTGCATTAACATTACATACATAATTGTCAATTGAACCATACAATTAGTCTTTGTTTGAAGCACTTGACCTCGCACAAGTTCTGAGTTCATGAATTGCTAGCTACATGGATTGGACAAACAGATTAGAGAAAACATGTAGCCGACTAATGCATCCATCAAATTTGTCATCATCGGTCTAATGAAAAGAACACAATTGAGTTGAAGGTTGAGTTAACCCGAAATAAAAGGGATGCCTCCATCAACAGTAGTCACAAAGCATCACATGCTCGGCTTCTAACCGAACAAAATGAGCGGGAGCACAACCACCGAAAAAAGAAGAGGCAAATACCAAAGAATGAACAAGCACAATGTTTTGTTAACCATCATTTGGAGGAGCAACCTCTAGTAAAGACCGGAGGAGCAACATCTAGCGCGTGGCTGCTCCTGATCATGAATGAACTGCAAATAGGATGCCTCGGCTTGTGCTCTTGTTGGAAAGCTCTTGTGGCAGTTGTGAGGATAGCCACTCACTTGGGCATTGCATTGTGCCCAAGTCTCATACACCCCAGGTTGCCTGCCGCAGTAGACGACATACCAAGCCATATGCCTTAAGAGCAACAACAGAAAATATGGTATGAGATTTTGAGAACAAGAGTGATAAAAGTAATGATTTGCCTCAGATTTTGTTGGCATTTTCATGTGGTCTTTCAACTTGGAGCATAAGGAACACAGCATGGCCAGCATCCAGCCAAGCCATCAAGTCATGGTTCATGACAGTTGCTTGGGCATGGATGATTTAGCATATGTCCAGTTCCTCACAAGTTAAAGACCATCAATGTAAACCTTTCCTTACCCCTGCCATATTAATCATCATTGGCATAAAAATCAAGGCCTCACATTTGTTGCAATAAAATTCATCAAAGTGCCCCGTTTTTTTTAATAAAGCATCACGAGGCCAAGGTAAAACCCCGGACATAGACATGAAGGCAACAGAAATCAAGGCCTCAGTTGTTGCAACAAAATTCATCAAAGTGCCCTCAATTTTAAATAAAGCATCACAGGCCAAGTTAAAACCCCAGACATAGACATGGAGCCAACACAGTATCAAGTAATGAAGCCAACAGAGGCATAAAAATACTAATATTAGAAGGTTCAAGTAGCCAACAGAGGCTACACCAGCTGAAGTAGCCAACAGAGGCTACACAAATAGGTTCTTACAATATAAGTTTTCCAGCCCAACATCCAAAGGCTCAACTGCTACTACTTCTTCCCAAATCTGTTGCCTAATGTTAGCCACCCTCCTAGGCAAACAACAACCAAAGGTCAAGTGTCACTAGATCAACCTACCACTGCACAAAAGTCCTACAGCAATGAAAGTCCAGCTGTAGCCAAAAGAAGAGAGAGTGGCAACTACATGTAGTGAGACTACACATAGTAGTTCTTGGCTAGGAAGGTCCTAAGCCAAATGGTCCCATGGGCATCACTCATGTTCACAAAGCCCCTGCCCTGGGCCTTGTTGTCAAGGAGGAATGTGTAGGCAACAATCAGTGCCTCCTCAGAAAAGCCAGCCATTTCCATCACAGCAAGATAGAGGTTACCATCAACATGTGCAGGACCAGTCTCCCTAAGAGCAGCAGCAACATTGTTGACTGCATCAGACATGTTAGTCAACATAATCACCTCCTCCTCACTGAAGTTCCCCCTCTTTCTCTTGCCACCCACAGCATTGGAGGGCACTCCAGTGGTTTTGCTAGCCTCTCCTACATCAAAGTGCCCTTTCTTAGAAGGGGGCTGGGTGGCAGGTGGTATTTCCTCCTTGATAGAAGCAGATTGTTCCTGGTTCTGCCCTAAGGCTTCACCAGACCCAAGTGCATACTTCCCAGTGGCCTGTGAGTGGCTGAAAATTGCTTCCATCTCAGTATAGAACCTAATGGGGCAGTTCAAGTATTCAGCATCTTTGGGATGGTCCTGCAGTGGGGACACACATTTAAGCAAAACAGACATTGTGTGAAAATAGTTTGTATGAAATTATGTGTCATGTTGCTACCTTGCAGTGGCCAAGAAAGTGGTCTTGGTCAAGCATGATAGCATTGGTGTCACTATCCCATAAAGCACCACTGAGGTCCTTCAGCTTAGCCACCTTAGCCCACTTCTGCCTCCACTTCCTCAGATGGTTGTACACCTGAGTTGGGCTCACATACTCCCCACAGTAGTCCTTAAGGCCTTTGGCCCACGAGTTCACATCCTTGTCCTTGAAAACCTTGTCAGGCCTGCTCCCATCACTAACTAGAGCAGCCATCCTTCTTAGGACAAACCCAGAGGTGTTGTTGGTCCACCTCATGACCACGGGAGCAACAAAGCACCAGCACCAGACTACCGCTTCTTCAACAAGAAGCACCAGCACCAGTGGAGCAACAAAGAGCACCGAAGACCGGTTCTTTGCTTCACCAGCAATCATCTCATTCAACACATGAACAGCTGCAACAAAGCCACCCTGACCACCAACTGAAGCCATCCTACCACTGCTAATTTATGTACCATTTGACATGTACAAGAATCATTTAGTAAAGATCCAAGAAAGCTAGTAAAGAATCAACACACCATTGCAAACAAAGAAAGATCCAAACATTAATCCAATGAGCAAAGTAAACAATAGGTCTCAGCCTTGTCCATGAAATTATTACATCATCAGGAAACAAACATGAGTTCCATAGCGGGGGTAAACAAATTGAAATCAACACACCATAGTACAAATCAAGTCCTAGAGGTTCCCCTCCCTTGCCACATAGCATTGCGAGATGGAATCCCCTAGTGGCGACCATGTCAATGGAATCTTGGGCCAAGTGTGGGGAAGAATTTCATCTTCCTCGGGTGGGGTGCGGTGAAACCTTCCTCAACAGGGAACTACATCATCAACACCAAACCCTAAGATCCGGTTGTGCAGAATGGCACAAGCCAACACAAGCTTCACTTGTGTCTTATACTTGTGAAATGGCTTGTTGTCCAATATTCTCCATCTGTTCTTCAATGCACCTATAGCCCTCTCCACAGTCACTCTAAGTGATGAGTGTCTAAGATTGTAAAGCTCTCTTGCATTGGTGGGTCTATTTGAGCTCCCATACTCAGACAAGTGGTACCTTACCCCCCTAAAGGGAGGCAGAAAGCCAGGGCGGCATGCGTAACCAGCATCTACCAAATAGTATTTACCTACAATGGGATATCTACTGTGAGAATTGTATCATATGCATTACATATCTAATTTGTGGGACTATGTGTGTTGTAATTACCTTGTGGGATTGTGAACCCATCATGCCTCTCCATTGCATCTGCCAAAACAGTTGCATCATGTGCAGACCCCTCCCAACTAGCTAGGACATAGGTGAATTTGAGATCAAATCCCACAGCCACCATCACATTTTGAGTGGGCTCTTTTTTTCTACCCCTGTAAGCTTGTTGTATCCTTCTAGGTACCCTTGCCAGCACATGGGTGCCATCAAGGGCACCAATGCAGTCCTAAAAACCCATGTCAGTGACATAGAACCATGTGATTGTTAACATGTAATGAACCCAAGGTAAACAATTACCTTCAAATATGGATTCCATCGATGGCTCCCTAGGATCTTTGGGTCAGTGTAAGTGTTGGGGGCCTTGATCATGTCATTCCTAAGTTCACCAACTGCATACAACACCTGATGGAAGTGCCTGTGCACTGTTTGAATGGACCTCCTAAAGGATTGGTGGATAACTCTAAATCTTTGGTTGTGGCCTACAACATGCAGGAACATGGCAACCTGCTCCTCTACTGACACCCCCTCCCTATCAGTGACCAGGCCCCTCTCTCTAAAAGTTTTGCATAAACCAAAAAAAGGGGCTCTCTTCATCCTAAGCATGGAAATGCACTCTACATCTGTGCAATTGTAAATTTTGTTCAAGGTCCTCAGTCTGTGCTGCTCATTTTCATCCCTAATGAGTGCAAGTGCTACAGGGTCAGGTTGGTCAGAATCAGGCTCAGGGCTTTTTCTTTTCAGCCTAGTGCTTACAAAGGAAACCATGACTAGTCAATCAAGGCGGTTGCTTTGCCTACACAACATCTCACGGCTCAATGAGGGATCCATCTACAAGCATATTAAAACAAAATATGATTTCAGCTCATTTAACCCTGCCTGGCATCAACATGTATGAATCACAGTGAATAAAAGAAGCACGGCTTCATCCTGAACAGGATGCCTCCCAGTGTTCTTAAAGGACTACATCATCGACCATTGAAAAAAAAATACCGTCGGGGCACAAGCACAACAGATCCAAAGCAAACGAAACCATATCAAAAACAAGTATGAAACCCTAACGGATCAAGAACAACAACTTGTACCAAACCCTAACTCATGAACAAATCAACACAAAATAAAACAAAGGCGGATCCATTTCACCTTGGGCTCGAGGTCGTAGCAACGGAGATGAAGCGGATCCGAAGTAGAGGAGAAGATGGGGACGGAGGCTAAGAGGAAGCCCAAAGACCGAGTCCGGAAGCACCTCGAGCACCGCACGACAAAGAACGAAGCTCCAAAGCAAGGCACGGACAAGAACCCAAACCACGCCGCGGTCGCTCGCCACCCGGTATCTCACGAGGTGGATGCAAGAGCGAGAGGAGGGAAATGGAGGGGAGGAGCGGGAGGATAAATAGGCGCGGGGATTCACGGCCGGCGCCTTCCAGCGCGGAAGTTCACCTTCCCGCGCAGGCCCGCGGCAGCCACCCCATCGACGCGCGGGAGATGCCGAATTGCGCCCGCCGGCGCCGAGCGGAGCCCGTGCTCCCCAAGATCACGAACCCTAGCGGCGTATCCCGGGAGCGGGGCGGAGGGATGCTTTTTGGCTCTGGGGGGGGCCGCGGCCTGGGCCAACGACATAAACAGGCCGAAGTTGCATCCGAGAGCGCAGCCGGGCTCTTGGGCGGGTGCGCAAAACACGCCCAAGATCAGCCAACTCAACTAGGCCTAGATGTGCAAGTGCACCACGCTCGGCAAGAACTAGCGAGGGACGCTCTAGCTTGTCGGCATGCCAAGGCGGGATCCGTTCGTAGCCAACAAGAAAACAGAATCGGCAGAGTAATGCAACTCAGTATCCGATATTGTTGGTTTGTTCACGCACCGAGGAGGCAAGGGATGAAATTTATCCTTTTTTTAAAGAAATTTCAAATCCGCCCCTGGTTTGAAACAATTTGCACCGCATATCCCTTTTGGTCGCGCCCGCCTTCGGTGGCGTGATTTTTACACGTGTCGCGCCACCGCATGTGGCGCGATCGGCGGCTTTCCACTCGGGCGGGCTGGCGTTGACCGGTGCTGATGTGGCCGAGCATGGGGCCGCCACGTCGGCGCCGGTGCATGCGGCGCGACGGACCTTGTAGCCGTTCCGCGCCCGCCGCCGCCATTGCCTTTGTTTCGGTGTTGTAAGCTTTGTTGATGGATTAGATGTGTCATGCATGCATGTGTGTACTCATAGTTTGTGCAAAGTGGAATCGATCGACCGGGCTGCAATGGAATGCAATGAGGGCACTCGAGGTTCTCGACCGCGTGCTTGAGCTTTGGCTGGAAGTCCATGTATACTGGGCACGGGCGTTCGTTTCCGGCGAGCACGGCGCTTTGATCAGCTTTTTGCATGCATGCGTCCATCCATCCGGTCATTCCAAACGTCACTTGCCCCGTTGCAAGGCCATGCCCATGCCCATACGCCCATGCCTCCAAGCTCTCTCTCTCTCTCTCTTCCTCCATCCCTAAATAAGTTTAAATCGTTGGTGTGCGTGTCATAACTTTGACTCGATTTGTAGAAAAATCGTGCAACATTTGTGTCTCCAAATAATTTTGTTAAAAACTAGATTCAAATATCTTTCCAATGATACTAATTTTATATCACAGATATTAATATTTTTAAATATAAAATTAGTTAAAGTTATTTCTCAAGAAGCGCAAACAACACTTATTTAGGGACGGAGGGAGTACGAAAGTGTACTACTAGGGTGTATTTAGAGCCTAGTTTTTCTTCAAAATTTTCTGGACTGCCATCCCATCTGATCACACCAAAATAATAAATACACGAAAAGACGTATGTCCGAGTATAAAATATAGGCAAAAGAGTAAACTAATTACACACGGAAGATTCGGATGTACATGGCAAGACGATTCTTTCAAGCCTAGTTACGCTATAGTAGGATAATATTACCACAAACAAACGAAATATGCTACCGTGTTTTAACACACATGCATGCATGACACATCTAAAATTTTGGGCGTATGTCATATCGAACAACTGTAAACACGTTTCGTTTGTTTGTGATAAATATTATCCTACCATGGCGTAACTAGGCTCAAAAGAATAGTCTCGCAATGTACATTTAAAATGTGTAAATATTTTTTTTTTACCTACATTTAGTACTCAGTACATGTGTCGGCATTTTAATGTGATGAGAAATTTATTTTTTACATGGTGGAACTTGGGGAGGAATTTGTGGCAAGCTTACACGGTCCGTCGGACTGGCAATGAGTACATGGCCTGCGGTGCGCCAGTGCATGTTAAAACACTGACACACATGCAATGAGTACATGGCCTTGCAATGAGTACACTCAAGCATGCATGACACATTGAATCCCGAACAAAGCACTACTACACAACTGCCTTTTACTCGACCCCAAAAACATGGTTACTCCCGGTTCGAAATTGAAGTGGGAGTAAAGGTATATTTACTCCCGGTTTGAATCCCCAACGGGGAGTAAAAGGCCATGCGGCCAGGGTGCTTCCGCGCGCAAAGCACCATTATTCGGTTGGGGACTCGACCAGGGACCTTTACTCCCAGTTCTTTGCCCAAACCGGGAATAAAGCTAGACCTTTACTCTCAGTTCTTCACCCAAACCGGGAATAGATGTTTTTTCGGGCATTTTCCGTGCACACCCTTCAATCTTCATTTTTGTACAAACCACCTCAATGGTTTTAAATGTTCTCAATCCAGCCTTAGCGTAATTAATGATTACGTTTTCAACTATGGAAATCGTACTTGATTGGAAATCGTAGCTTCGAGCTACTTTTCAGACCCCTAAGTGGCTTCAAATCGAAAAGGCTTGAATACCACGTTTGTTTAACTCTTCAAGATCTGCACTCTATATATTAGACATTTTTGAGTTTTCAGATTTTTGAACCATCGAAATTTTGAATTTCCAAAAATTTAAAGAATTTTTAGTTTTTGAACCCTAAATGTTTTTAAAATAAAAAGTCACGAATACCAAAAATTCATAACTCATTGAGATCTACAAAGTTTATTTAGGTCATTTTTGCATTTTATAAAGTCTTTTGAAAGTATAGTTGTAAATTGACGTTTGTCTCGAGTAGTTCCATAAACTCTCTCTTAGATTCCTAATTTGTGGCTAGTGTTTCCAAACACTTTTTCAAACGCAAAAAGTCCTATATAAACATTTTAGATCTTGATGAATGCTAACATGTTTGTATTTAAAAGTTTTTCGAACGAGGTCATTTCTGCTCCGTTTGACCGGGTTTGACCAAGTCAAAATTGCACCTAGGACCGCCCTTGACAAAAGCATCCTCGGCATCTATTGCTTTGTTTGTAAGTGATTCTTTCTCTGTTTACTAATACGTCAATATATCCCGATAATATATGTATGTGTCTAATCCCATACTCTTTCTCACCATATATGTAGACATTGGATTCAACATTTACGAATCAAGGAGCGCATCGATATTGGATTCATTGATCCTTATATCGTGTACAAAAACCCAGGAACAATACATGGTTTGAAAGTAGACACAGAGAAAAATATAAAGATGTTCCTCAAGTTACACCACGACAACGGGGTAGTAATGTTCCCCTACGGATTCAAGTGAGTGTTCCTAACATTGACGATCATGTTCTTAATAACCTTTCTTTATAGCTAGCTCAACCGTTTACACATGCAAAGTGGACACTGGATATTGTTTCACATTGAGCAACCAAGAAGTCATCTCACAATCTTTGACTCGTTGAGATGGCTCGAGATTGGTACGAAGATATGATCGATATAGTTCGGGGTAATTGCGTAAACCTCATCAATTATATATATACTCAAGAATTTCCTTCCCTTTGCTTATGTGTTAATTAATAGTCTAAGTATTTTGATCTATTATGCGGGGTTTGGGCACAGATAAAACATGAACATAATATGACCGATCGCAAAACCGCAAATCGCATGTAAATGTATTCCGGTATGTACTATATATATATGGTTACATTTATTCAAGTCCCTATATTGCTTCATATAAATGATGAATGACTCCTTTTTTTATCTTAAAGTGGGGTCTACAACAACCACAGGGGGACCAGTCAATGTGGATTATATTGTTGCGAGTTTATCGGGATAAATTTCACAAATTACACCGAGCATGAATGTGACAGAACCTCCTAATTACCGGGCCCACCACGCACTGTCATTGTCCCAAAGACCTTTGACAATTTTGTGCGTAAACACCCGATAACTTAAGAAGCCCCGTTGATAACTCATACCGGGATCAACAAAGGAGTAGCTACAACATTACAACATTTGTTACAAAAATATAGATCGAGTGCTTGAAAGAATAATAACATTAATTTTACAAATTGTGAACAAGTTACATTTGAGTAAACTTAACTTATTTGCGGAAGCTAGGTTGAACTAGAAGACACCGGATCATGTCGAGCCCACCGACATAACCTTGGTTAAATAGCACGAGTCAGTACCTGCAACAAGGGTTAACAAACCCTGAGTACGGGAGTACTCAACAAGACTTACCCGACTAAAGAAAATAGGAGAAGACTCAGGAATGCTGGTCTTAGGAGTCAAGGTAAGGCTTTAGCAAGAATCAAGAACTCTTTTGCAGAAAAGCTTACTATAAGTGAATCCTTACTTTCAATATTTTTAATTCAGATTAGTAGCTCATATACTCTAGGTTATCCTATTCTAGAGCAAACATATTTTCTTATTCCAACTCTCTTTCCTCAAAAACATATTCCATAATTTACTACGATGAAGGTTAGGGAATCGGGTCTCCTTCTCGAGAAGCAACGACGATTCATGAACCGATTATATACAAATGGGGATCCCTAACCACACGACATATGTAGCACTTAAGCTTGCATATATCAACCCTCACTCGATTCAGTCCAAAAACGGGATTTGGGTCCATCGCCACCCGAGCACAATTACTCCACCTCCCTACCCCGTCCCTAATGACGGTTTGACCAGTAGGGTGGGTACATGCTACTCCCGCCATCTCTCCACTCCCAAAGGCGCGGTTGTCCGTTCCCGATTTGGCACACACCCGAGATCGGGCCTGGGAGTATGTGGCTAGTTAGGGTCGACCGATGCGGGGTGACTCCGGTCCGACGTGCCATTGACCAAAAAGGTTTTCAGCGCAATATGCGTTCAACACGCCCCGATTTCACTCGGGCCAAACAACGGACGGTCCTTAAACGATCAACACGGGACAAGCACGGCTAGGTATCCCGCCAACTTTCAACCTACGTCCCCGTCCGATCTCAAATTCATCACTACAACTCTTTCTTTTCCGAAAGCGGTACCATCTCCTCAAATAAAACATTTTGATGAAAAACTTAACTAATTAAGCAGGACTAAGCATCACTAAGCATTTTCGAAATGAAACAGGTTATCAAGGATGGTATTGAAATAAACAAGGATGGTAATGCAACAATTAGGTTATCACTCAACTCCTAATTACTTAATGCAACAAAGCATATACAAAAGTGATATAAGCTTTTAAAATATCAAGGAAAGGGTTTAATGAAACCGGGCTTGCCTGTTTTGTAGGAAAAGTTAGATTCCGCAATCGGATCATCCGAGTCATACTTGACACCAACATCTCTAGTGGATAAACCTTCTCCAAAGCTCGATCATCGTGAACCATATCACTCTCTCGTTTACTACACGTAAATGATGATGCATGCTTTAGCATGATGAAGTATAAACATGATGCTTGATGGATGCATGAAATGATAAACATCTTGAGTACAACTTTCCTTCACGATAAAGTTGTAACCCAACAAAACCAACTTGTTAAACTACTCTACAAGATATCATCACCCCATTGCCTAAGGAGTTCTCAAGGACCATTTGATTGTAGTATGATCCAAGTTTCACAAAACAACCCAAAAGTCACACAAAAACCTAAATTATTTGACACTAAACCATTTATAAATCACATGAAATAATAAAGCATAAAATAGAAAATAATTTAAACATTTCAAAATGACTCCAAACTTTTTATACAAGTAGAACACATCATAAAACAGTACCAAATAAATTTTCATGATTTTTGAATAAATATTTTATTTTCTAAAAATCATAGAAGATGCATTTTTTTAATTAAAGATTGTATTTTTAAATCATGTAAGAACTATTCAAAATGAAAGTTTCAAATTTTCCATGGGTAGAAATACTCATAGGAAGGCTACACAAAAATTTTCAGAATTTTTAAAGCTAAACTTGAATTTATATGAAATTCACAAGAATCAGCACTATTCAAATAAATACAAATTGATAAAACATTTCGAAAAAGAAAAGAGCCATCGGGCTCAAAGCCACTCGGCCCAACAGCGCAGTAGCAGCGGTGCGGCCCGGACACCCGCTCGAGTGCGGCCAGCGGGAGAGCAGGCCGGCCCAAGACGGCCTGCCTGTGTGTTGCCCCGGCTAACTTGCAAAAGGTCCCCGATTATCATTGATATTTATAAATCTACGGCAAGCACTATTCCTTTGAATCATGGAGTTTGCAAGGGGGTCCCTGGATGTTTTCCTATTCCCGATTTATCAAGCCCCCGGCCACTCCGAAGCAGAACACCGCCAGGGCGGCGGCGAGGTCGGATGTGGCCAACGGGCTTTTTCCGACGGCGAGGCGAGCATCAGGCACAACACGCGACAAGGCGACCAAAACCCCTCACAATCGAACAAAACGGAACCTCCACGGACGCGTGCCCTACGTAGCGGCGGCACGACAAAGCGAAACTTCGCCCGCCGACGGCGTTCGATGGCTTCGGATGCTGCGAAACGACGAGCGGACGGCACACTCGTGACTAGGATCTCACCGTGGTTCCGGTGCTCGCGCTAGTTTGGACGGAGGCAAGCCGGAGATATGCTTTCGGCAGCGACTGGCGATGGCGGCGTTCTCGGCGGCAACGATGGCGTTCCGGCGTTGGGGCTTCAACTCGAAAACCCAGCGGGCCGACCACGATCGGACAATGAGGCAAAGCTAGATGGCATGGTGGTTCTCCACGAATCTCACCGAGCAGCGGGACAACGGCGAGGTGGATTGCGGCACTCCAACCGGACTCGGGGAAGCGGCGCTGGTGCTTCCGGCGTGGCGAGGGGCGCGAGCGAGCGACTCACTTGGCCGGCGCAAGGATGCGGCGGAGCTAATGGCGTTGTCAATTTAGTGGAGGGGAGCTCAGCGACGACGGCAATGGCGCGCGCCGGGCGATGGTCGTCGGTGGCGGCCTGTGAGAAGAAGAAAGGAGAAGGACGGCGTCGGACCGGCTCAAAGGACGAAAGAAGAGGGACGGTGAGCTGGTTGGACGTTCGCGAAGACGTCCAGCAAATCGACCACGCCGCCGGGGCGCAAGGCGCGAGGCGGCCACGGGCGGCCGCCGGCGACACGCCGGGTATGGCGGCACGATGAACCCATCGTAATCTGAAAGCATCCTAACCCTAACTTTTTTTCGAAATCGCCAAATTCTCCCCAAATTTGAACTGTACTTGAAAAACTCCAAAAAAGTAACTTGGCCTAATTTTTCAAGATCTACAATTTTCACAATTGGAAGATTTTCAAATTCGGCCTCTAAATTTGACTTTTTGAAATGGGGTCAAAAAGGGATAAATTTGAATTCAAAATTACTTTTTAAAATTACTCAAAAACTTGAAAAACTTTGTACATATCTTTTGTTCATCAAGAAAAGATCTACAAAGTAGCTTTTGAAAGTTTTGTCAAATTTTGCATAGATTTTGAAATATAGAAAAGGGGGTAAAGAAGAGTTAGGGTTTAGGGTTTCCGACAAAAGGGGTAACTCTCGGATTCCTATTCTTTTCGCATCCCTTTTCATCTAACAACTCAACCAACTATAACTAAACTTATTTTTGTCCAATCTATTGCTTAAGCGGTAACTAACACACGGGGTGTTACAATGAACGGGTACGTATGTACATCAAAAGTCTGTTGTTATTGACGTCGATATTCATATAACTAATCATATCTTATATATACTAATACTTTTTATTTTACTTGAATTGAAGACGAGGAGGTTAATGGAGAAAAGACTAAAAGACACGCATCTTGAAGCCATGCAAGAGAGCATTGCGGATTTATTAATACCCGGATCCTAGAGCCTTCCTAGGCTGAAGTTCTACAATGATCCCAATGACAAATGGTTGCCAAAGGATCCCTTGCCCGTGTAATCGGGACATGTAATTACATCCTAATATGTATTAGATCGAGACATGTATGAACACCTTAATATATGTGTGCTTGAACAATTATTAATGTGTAATATATGTGTACCTTAATTATATATATGTGTGCGCATTAATATATGTATATATTACTTTTATTCCCAACCGATTAGGAGTTATGCATTATTACGTTTATATATTAGTTGTAATCCCCAACCGATTATGAATTAAAATGAAATCAGGAAATAAAATCAAAAGAAAAAAACAACCCTTTACTCGGTTGGTGGCACCAACGGAGAATAAAGGCCTATGGTGGCCATTACCACATGCCCGCGGGGACCTTTACTCCCTGTTGGTACCCCCAACCGTGAGTAAAGGCCCTACCTTTACTCCCAGTTCATTTACCTTTACTCCCCAACACGTACTCCCGGTTTTACAACCGGGAGTAAAGACCCAAATGGACCGGGAGCAAAAGTCGTATGTGTACTAGTGAAGCTTACAACGATTCACTACACCGAAACGGCAGCCACAAAGACCAAAGAAAGTAACAGGTCCGTCCGCGGCCAAGATGCACCGGTAGCGACGTGGACGGGCCTCATGCTCAGCCACATCAGCACCGGTCAACGCCAGCCCGCGTGGAAGCGCCCGGTCGCGCCACATGCGGTGGCGCGACATGTGTAAAAATCACGCCACCGAAGCCGGCGCGACCAAAAAGGGATATGCGGTGCAAATTGTTTCAAACCGGGGACGGATTTGAAATTTCTTTTAAAAAAAGGCTAAATTTCACAAAAAGTCCGGAGGCAAGTCTGTCCCGAGCTCAACTTTGTGCTTTAGTTTGCAAATTGTTGCTTTTTGTCTTGCTTTTATTTACTTTGTGCTTTAGTTTGCGTGACATCCAAATAAAGGACAGAAAATATAGGACCACAAACAAAATTTAAAGCTGGTGCCACCGGATGTTATTAACAGTTGCTCGCCATTACATCGGCTTTTACTGAATACTGGTGGCTATGGTAAGCCATATACTTCCCTCTCTTTAACCTTTCTTTACCTTTAGAAAACTGATCGAATCCTGCATGCTGTCGACGCAAGCAAAGAATCATCTGATATATGGATGCCCACAAAACATATGTCCTACACTGCATGCACATCATATATATTTGCCAAAAAGGGGCAAAGTTGGTTCATTTGGAGGACAGCCGGCCATTTACTTTGTAAGCATTCATCTTGTATTAGGATTCTCAGGCATCTCCTCTCTCTCTCACACACACACACAGTGACACACACAGTGACACACACAGACACAACACAAATTTCCATCCATCGTTGGTTCAGTCTTTCAGGCCAATTCAGTTCTACTCGCTGCTCGTGCCAATAATTCAGCTTGAACTGAGGTTTGTCAAATGTCTACTCCCTTACAATTGAAAATAGTATACGTCCATATGTAATGTTTATATTATATATATGGAGGATGTTCACAACGCATGGAAATCAATCTTTCTGAAGCTAGCTGGATAAGATATGATAGCACAAAATTTCGATACATGCATGCAGTGTGATGGTTGCACACCGTGCTTGCATGCTTGCGTTCTTCATTGCATCTTTTTTTGTTGCGTTCATTGTTGCCTTTGTTTTTCCTTTATTTACTTTTTGCTCTAGTTTGCGTGTCTTCCAAATAAAGGACAGAAACTATAGGACCACAAAAACTAAATTTAAAGTTAGTGCCACCGGACGTTATTAACAGTTGCACAGCAGACATCCTTGTGCTTTAGTACATCGACTTTTACTGTATACTGTTGGCTATGGTATGCCATATGCTTCATCATCTCTTTAACCTTTCTTTTCCTTTGGAAAAATGATGGAATCCTGCATGCTGTCGATGCAAGCAAAGAATCATCTGATGTATGGATGGCCACAAAACAAACGTCCTACACTGCATGCACATCATATATATTTGCCAAAAAAAGGGACAAGTTGGTTCATTTGGACAGCCCGCCATTTACTTCATTTACTTTGCAAGCATTCATCTTGTATTAGGATTCTCAGGCATCGCCTCTCTCTCTCTCACTCACACACACAAATTTCCATCCATCTTTTGGTTCAGTCGTTCAGGCCAATTCTTCGAGTTCTCCTACTCGCTGCTCGTGCCGATATTTCAGCTCGAACTGAGGTTTGTCAAATGCCTACTCCCTTACAATTGAAAATAGTATACGTCCATATGCAATGATTATATATGCGGAGGATGTTCACACTGCATGCAAATCAATCTTTCTGAAGCTAGCCGGATAGATATGAATATGATAGCACAAAATTTTGATGCATGCATGCATGCAGTGTGATGGTACTAGCAGGAATAATTGTTCTTAACTAGTTCCATGTTTGTGTCTTT
This sequence comes from Hyparrhenia diplandra, assembly GCA_015847255.1. Lineage (NCBI taxonomy): Eukaryota > Viridiplantae > Streptophyta > Magnoliopsida > Poales > Poaceae > Hyparrhenia > Hyparrhenia diplandra. Next base: position 191,638 of record JADLZK010000002.1, read on the forward strand.
GGACCAGGCATCTGACTAAGCGATGGGTTAGATCGACCTGCGATCCAAACGTATGTCCGGAACAACTCATCTGCTGCATGCAGCTAAGCCATATATCTGCAATCACTATATCATGGCGCTTCATTGGCTTCCAAATGAAATGAAGGCGGTTAGTTCAAGCATTATTGTGCAAGGTTTATCGAGCTAGTAGCTACATAAACCTTACAAGTCGACCAAGCTGCTGGTTAATTAAATCCATCACGTGTTTTGAGGTAATTAAGTATTCAAAGTTCATGGATAAATTCAGTACTATAAAGACTACTCAAAATCACTTACCTTCGCATATTTTCTTCTTTCTTTATTTCCTAACACAGTATCCGTATAGATACATACATTAAAATCGTTATCTGATTATGATAAATAATTTTCCACAACCGAACTAACAGTTTTACCCTTTGCATTGCGCTTCAATGTGTCTTGAATATTTGTTTAGTTCAAATTTTAGCTTAAATATTCCAGCTTATGTGTCGTGAATCTAGATTTAGGCTTTCAAATTTTGATCTTACTAGTTGCTGCAATTTTTTGATCCACGTGTTAAGTTGGATTTACTTTATGAAAGAACTATATGTGTTGTAGTATTTTTTTTTAAGAGAAAAAGAGCCATTACAGTTAAACTGATAAATTCATATAAAGTAACAACTTTATGAAAGAGCATTGATGTAATTTAAAATAAATTGTTTGTATCATTAATATGTGAATTAATAGTGGTACACTTTCCCCATATGGATAATCATGTTAAAAGTGTGCATGATTGCTATGCTATAGAACTACATATTTATTCTCATACATCTATATATGTTCGATCTAATAATAATACACAATACATATGTTTTAAGTTAGTTTTTTTTTATATATTTATGGAGGCAAGCATTTTAGAATATATTAGTCTAGATATTATTTTAGGGTTTTACTTCAGATTATGTTTTTAATTGAATGGCATAGGTGGAATCTAGAATTGTCCTAGTTTCATGCTTTTGTTTCTTATAAAAGAATACTTGTCTGTTTGACCAGACCAGCTCAGAGAACAAGAATCTAGCGACGGGCAAGATCTCCATCATCGAAATGGAATCCGTAGCCTGACGGGACTGCTGGTTTAATCAAATATAATCCATCATGCGTACTAAGGTAAAAAACAAAACCAGTTTAGCATGTGTCACCTCAATTTTTTTAATGACCTCTGTCTAGGGCTCTTGATTTAATTTGCCTTATAGGGCTGTAGGTACAAGCTAGATTCAGAGGGGGCTATCAATTTATATGTTAGCATTAAGTATTCTAATGATGCCGCTTCCTCTCACTATTTGTATTGACTGGTCTACGTACATATATGCATTCATCAGGTTATCCAAGCTGACACGATCGACTCGGCTGCTCAACAGATTCTCAATGAGCTCAAGCGAGATCCTAATGATGTGAGCAGAAGAGACAATATCATCTATTTTGACGGCTGGGACGGGCTGGGGGCATCTGCTGTCCTCAGAACCGTCGCTAAACGCCTTGACCCAGCGAATAGAGATTCAGAGGCTCTAGCTACCGGACTGCACTTCGATCAGATCGTCCACATCGATTGCTCCAAGTGGGTGAACAGAAGAGTGCTTCAGAGGGAGATTGCAGAGCAGCTGCAGCTTCCCACTGAGGTGATGGAGATGTTTGACTGGCAAGATGAGGAGGACGATATCCACGGTGTGGCCCAGGGCTCCCGCCATGAGATACCACAAGTTCTCAAGGCGATGTTTCGACACATAAAGGAGCTGAACCACAGGTTCCTGGTGATTTTCCACAACGGGAGCAGCGAGGAGATCGATCTATCCAGCTTTGGCTTCCAATTCGGATACCTGGAAACCATGGTGCTGTGGACATTCCAAGGGAGATTCCGGCTCTACCCTAGGTTGAAGGTAGACAGTGCCTTGCATAACAGCGCTGGGACGGCGAAGACTGAAGTTTTTCTCTCGGCCTCCTACCTTGACCTTGAGGGGAGAGATCCACAAGAGGCCTGGTCTGTCCTTGTTCATCGAGAAGCTGCAGAAGTTGCAGAAAACAACATCAGAATCCATACTGCACAAGTCGTCGAGTGTTTCTTCTTGCACATGTTGAAGCTATGCTGCATGGGCAACTTCATGACGGACTATGATTTGGCCACCCACGCCTGCAGCTACTGGATGTGTGATGGTATCATGCAGCAGCTACATCGGAGAGCTCTTGAAGACACCAGCATCGTCTTTGCTGATGATGATGAAGAATCATGGAGAACTGCTGATGCTTTGCAACATGAGATACAACTGGATGCAGACTACTACAACTACAGCCACCCTCACTTGGTAAGGTATGGCAAGACCATACCATGCTGGACTTCACCTTATGGGTTTATGCTAGTCCATGTTGGTGCCAATCCTAGTGCGGACATGTGGCTCCAAAACTTCAATAATCTTACAGTGCTGAAGCTCTCACGCTGCACCTTCAGCTTCTCATCACCTCCATTCCTCTTCTACCACAACCTTAAGTTTCTATGGCTTGACCACTGTGAAGACCAAGAAGTTAGCAGTACAGACGGTTTCCCTAATGAAGAGAAGAAGAATACAATCTCCACGGATAGAGTGCTGAAGGAAGCAGACATCCAACGACGACGCTCCTTTTTCCAGAAGCTGTGGGTATTGGATGTGCGCTACACATGCTGTTCTTGGATCTTGTCCGCACAGATGATGGATTTCATGACTCAGCTCAGGGAGCTAAATGTGATGGGAGCTCAGGATTGGGACATGGGACAGTTGCATGGGCGTCTGCCTAACATTCGCAAGCTCCGTGTCACAAAGTCTTCCATCCGCTGCAGTAGTTGCTTGGGAAGCTACTTATTCTCAGAGATGGACAAGATGGAGCTCCTCGACTTGTCAGGAAACAGTATTAGTCCCCTAGCTGATCCTAGGGGAAGCAACAACAACATTATTAGCAGCATCGTGACTGTCATTGTCGACGGGGTTGTTGGTTTAAAAGAGATATCCTTGAGGGGATGTGCCAATGTGAAGAATCTATTCTTGAGAGGAGTGTTACAGGATCTCTATAGGCTGGATATATCGGGCACAGCAATAAAAACATTAGACCTCAGAACAACGACGATTCTGAAGCTTGATGAGCTCTATCTACTTGGCTGCGACAAGCTTTGTGCAATCCTATGGCCAACACAAGACAAAAGGAAAGAATACTTTAATAAACTGCACATTGATACCAACACACAGTTAAGGTTGATCACTCCACCTGGGGATGAAAATAACAAGGAGGGTATCACTTCAGGTGCAACAACGGAGACATCATTACCGTCGTCATCATTTTCGCTGCTACATGGTGGTAAAGCACCCTATTTGTTTGAATGGTATATTTCAGTAAGGGATGTGAGGTTCCTTTTCTGTCTTGAAGCTATGAGATCCTACTTTGATGCCTATTTTGGTAACTACAAATGGGCACATGTCGAGATTTCTTCTCCTACATGTTGTACCATTGATGCTGGGGGTAGCATTGATAGCAAATATAGTGAAGGAAACAAGAGCATTTCAATGTATGCGGACGTAGTCACCTCCTTCAAGTACCCCCTGCTGCAAGCAAGAGAAGGCCATGGTGATGATGCTCCATCCATCATCATAGAGACATGGCGCCCTTGCCCTGATGCTCCTCCCATTGAAAGGACGAAGTGCTACATAAGCATACATGACAAGATCAGGGCCAATAAATCACCGCTGGGTGTCGAAGAAACCATGACCAGTATTGCAATGCCGGATTTTATACGTGATGGAGCTTTGTGCCTGCATGTGCACGATGCCTTGTCCATGGCCAGCATCCCTGGTCCTGCACTTGGGGCAGTAGGTGGAAGTTGGCATAATTTGAGTTGGTGCCGAGTTGAGCGGTGCCCCAACTTAGACTCTGTCTTCACCACTCCCCTGCAGGTAGCACAAGGTGGAAAGCAGGCATATGGAGTCGATAAAATCTTCTGGAACCTACGTACATTCTGGGGGTCTCAGCTCCCCAAGGTGCGCTTCATTTGGAACTGGGGCACAACATCCTCCTTATTCCGATTCAGTAGTTGGGCATTTCGTAATCTGAAGTTCTTGCACCTGGACTTGTGCCCCAGGCTGATACATGTACTCCCCCCTGCCCAAGTCAATGTCCTACGGCCTGCGTAACCTTGTGACCCTCGAGATCGTGTGGTGTAGTGACCTCAAGGAGATATTTCCCATTTATTATTCTAGTGCCGAAAGCAGCAACACGCAACAGGAGTCAACGTACGTGGTGGAACTCGAGTGGCTGAAGCACATCCACTTGCACGAGTTGCCCAGTCTGTGCGGCATCTGCGGTGGGAATGCACGGTTGGCTGCGCCCTTCCTTATGACCATAAAGATCAGGGGCTGCTGGAGCCTCAGGCGCCTGCCAGCTCTCCGGTCCATGCAGCCCGCGGTGTGCGACTGTGAGAAGGAATGGTGGGACAATCTGGAGTGGGTTGGGTTGGAGGCCGATCACCATCCTTCCCTTTACAAGCCGACCCACCCAAGGTACTACAAGAAGAGAATGCTCAGGGGCTCGGTGCTTGTATGAGGTACGTACGTGTATGATCCCCATCAATTACTTCTGATTTTGTATTTATTTGTGTGTAAATGAACGGACGAGTAAAACAGATGTCTCTTTCTCTCTTTTGTCTTTCCTACAGCCAGGAGGAAACAGTGAGGCCTACTCTCTGCTGTGTGCTTGCCTGCTTCAACTCTCTACCCGGCTACCCATGATTCTGGTTGATGGATTTGGTTTGTCTGCTTCAACTCTATACCCGGCTACCCATGATTCTGGTTGATGGATTTGGTTTGTGGTCAGATGGATGCCTGACCCTCTGCTTGTGTCTTTGCTGGCCTGAGTCTGCATCGACCTGCACAATTACAGCATTGGCATGGTGGACATCCAATGCCGTACGTTTGCTTCCCTTGCTTCTTTGCATTGGCCATTGGGTTGCCATCGACGCTACGGTGAGCTTCTTTAATGGTGTGTGTGGTGTGATACAGATATGGACCCCTGCTGCTGTTATATTAGCAGTAGTAGAGGTTGAAATAAATAAGGGCGAGCGAGAGGCCGGGTGGCTGCTCTCCTGTCTCGTCTTGTGTGTTGTGGTGTGCTGCTGTGTGTGGTGTGTGACCTGTCCCTGTACGCATCATCCATGCCATGCGTGAGATGAATGCTCGAGTTTGGTGTGTTGTGGTGTAGCGTGGTGTGCTACTTTTAATCTACTTCTACTTCGGAATCTGCTGAGTTTGGTGTGTTGTGGCGTGGTGTGCTACATTTGATGTAACTTTTACTTTGAACTGAATAAATAAACAGGGATGGCTGGACTATAAATACATGACGCTGCTGCTGCGTGTATTGTTGTATCTCTGGCATGTTTATTATGGATTCACAACCGAAATACTCTTTGATTTAGCACACAAATGATGGACTTGGAGTTTTCATCAGCAATGCTCAAGCACAGTGGGTCCATCACATACATACATATATCTTGATTGCTGAAGCATGTGCTCTTGATTTAGCAGCCCTCTTCACCTCGCATCTCAACATGCAGTGATCAGTCGCTTGGTGACCTTGTTAAAAGGAATTGATTTCTCCTCTCCACCTGACTGGAGAATTAAAAGCTATGCATCCAATGCCAGGCAGACATCACAGAGTCTACAAGATTGCAAGGCACCTAAACACAACTGCTCATCTGTTAGCTTAATTAGCTAGACAGGCTCTACAGGCCTTGCCTTCAAATTCTTCGTTGATTTTCCTGAGACTGTAATTTGCTCCAATCAGGACCACAGTTCCTCTTGCCCGCTCACGGATGTACTGAATCTGTAATACAGTCTGGGAGCCTTTCGGACTCCTATCAGCTCGCTGCTGCTAATAAAATTCAGTTGTTGTCAACAAAGAAAAAGACCACCATATATGTTATAATTATACTTAATGCTGAAATGGTAATTTTTGCGAAGAACCAAATTTTAAATATGGTAATTTTGGCGAAGAACCAAGCCTTTTTTTTTTTTTTTTTTTTTTTTTTGAGAAAAGGTGTTTTTTTTACGCAAAATGTTCGCTAAACGGAAAGTTAGGCCCAAACCAAGCTAGCCAAAGTACTGGGCTCAAAGTGTGACAACGGGCCCCTAGGCCTGTTTCCCAGTAGGTGGACCCCACCAACACCAACGACGGCGATTCCGACAAGGCCAAAGCCTCCCAAACCAAACAAGCCAACCGAAAGCAGTCGCCGCCGCTCGCCGGAGAAGGAACCGTCGGCGCATCTGCAGTTCCTGCTCCTCAGCCGCACCTGGGCACCCCCAAACCCACCCACAGGTCCACGAGCCCCTCCCTCCCCTGCCCCTCCGCCCGCCCATGCCACGCTCGCGCCTTCCCCAACTCCTCACCCGCGGGCATGATCCGCGGCGATGGAGGTGGACCCGACGCCGTCGTCCGCCGCACCTGAGCCTCCCCTTTCCCCTCCACCTTCCCCTTTTCCTTCGCCGCCTTCGAACCCGCCGGAGGAGGAGGGGGACGGCTGGGTGCTCGTGCCGGCCAGCGAGGTCGAGGGGGTCCACGCGCCCAAGGTCATCCACTGGGACGACCTGCAGCAGGAGCTCGCCCGCCTCTGGAGCCTCTCCGCCGCGCTCCAGCCCGCCGGGGAACGCAAGGCGCACCTCGCCGCGCGCCTCGAGTCCGCGCTACAGGTACTTTATCGGTGAAGGCGGACTCCTTGCTCGGATCCCCTGTGGTGCCCTCTGTCATTCGATTCTCCACGGATCTTGGCGCCTCACTTGTCGGTCCTCAGTTTGGAAGATCGGATTCGTTTTCTCAACCTTTGTTTTGTTGTGCTCTTCATGTGAAGAGAAGAGGGAAGGAAAACCTGCATTCACAAATCTTGGCGACGCTCATCCTGGAACTGATTCGTCTCCATTTATTTTGCTCATGTTACCTGTGTGTGTACCAGAATGCTGCTGATTTGAAACTTAATGCTGTTCGTTGACAGGCTAGGCAGGCGTTTCTCGAGCAGGACAATGAGTTGGCTCAAATGAGGCAGAGACTGCAAGAGCAGACTGATCGTCTGGGGGATCTGAAGATGCGCACCAAGAAGTTGTCGGAGGATGTTGTGGATCAGAGGGAACAACTCTGTGTCAAGATCAGAACGTTGTCAGTGGCAAGCAAGGCTCTTGATGCTGCGCACAGTAATCTGAAGGTATTCAATCGTTGTGTTTTGTTTCCCTTTGGAGCTCTAAGGATACCTTCAGCACCAAATCAAACCAAAGCACTACAGAAATATCCAGGGTGTTGTTCATAGTAGCTTCCTTGATAGCTTGTCTAACTTGTGCAAGAGATGTACTCTTAAATGAGTTGCTTGGTGCTTTTGGGTTCACAAAATGTTGATTCTAGGGCAGAGAAATTTTCCTATACATTCAAACTGGATACTATGGAGCTGTTCTATTCATCTAAAAGTCTAATCTTACCCAAGAATTTCATTTTTTCTGGTTATAGGAAGCTAATAAGTCTAATCTGAAGGTATCCAATCATTGTGTTTTGTTTCCCTTTGGAGCTCTAAGTATACTGTCAGCACCAAAACCAAAGCACTACAGAAATATCCAGGGTGTTATTCATAATAGCTTCCCTTTATAGCTTGTCTAACTTGTGCAAGATGTACTCTTAGTGCATTTGGGTTCACAAAATGTTGATTCTAGGACAGAATTTCCTGTTCATTCAAACTGGTTATGATGGAGCTGTTCTTTTCCTCAAAAGTCTAATCTTACCAGGGTATTTTACTTTTTTTCTGTTATAGGAAGCTAATAAATTGCTGTCAGGGGAAAATGGTTGTGGGGCGCCTTAAAAATCTGGAACAGAAGTTACGGATGAGACAACAGTATATGATAGCAAAGTTGCTCAGATCTATCCTGTGAGGCCTTTGGATGGACAATCTGATCACAAGCCTGGATTTACCTCCAACATAACCAAAACAAGTATGTCATTTGCTGCATTGCAACTTCCATTGGGTTTCAGTTCCATATTCAGTGCTATAAAATTCTATGGCTATATATTTTGACAATAAAATTATTGTAAACATTGTTCAATAATAGACCTTAATAATCAAAAAATAGGGACGGCCAGATGGTAGGCAAGGCAAATAATAGTTATAATTATGGCCATATCAGCATATGATTGCAGTTGATTATTGACTAAGCTACAATTTCCTAGTTGCCAGATAGTACATTTCATAACACAAATTGATGAAATTGAATCTAACAAGTATTTGTGGAGACAACTATTGCCAATAGTTAACTGGCTGGCTTGAAATTTTTATTCTAAGATACTGAGAGTTATTTGAAACATGAAACTTTTATATTTTTGTCAGACTTAATGGATAGAGAACTAGTCCTCTAAAATATTGTTGCCAGTTTACCTGCCCTGAGACTCTTTGTCCTTAAATGTTTTTGCAATTCTGTCAAAACTTAAATGCTATATTTTTTTTTCAGGAAATGCTGAATCAGTGTTGCAAAATGGCTCCCAAAATGGACCTTTGGTCATATTGGGTCTACAATTATCAAAGCTTTCTGTGAAAAAAGACTGGCTACTTCAGTGACAAGACAGAGGTTCAGAAATCTTCGACTGTTCTGGGATATGTTGCTCATGTATGTATAATATAGTTTGATTAATTATTATCAAATGATAACTGAATTCACCATTCACCATTCAACATTCCTCTAGTATTTCTAATTTCTTTGCTTGAGAATATTATCTTTTATACCTTTTGTTCTGTTTTAGAAAGAATATATATTTAGATTAGGTTACACATGTAACTGAATAGTGTTCTTCAGTTTGTACTCTATTTTATGGTGATAGACCTAACTGTGTTTCTTATGAATCATAGGCAGTTTCCCTTATTGCATCGTATCTCAATGTTCCTCTTCGATATCCTTTTGCGCTTTGGAGGTTCACGATCATATGTTCTTGATCCTGCGCCTTCAGTTGAGCCATCATCTATAACCTCAGTAGCAACTTCTGTCCCTTCTAGCATAAGCTTGAGGACAGTGGAATTCCCTCTGTTTCTTGACAGCCAGGAGACAACAAGATCAGCATATGCGATATTCTTGTTGAACAAGGTTGGTCTTCTTGCTATTTGGATATTTATTTACTATTTTAATGTGAAGTGAGCATTTAGTAACATTGATAATTGTCCTTTGTGTTGATCATAGAATTGTGATGTTAAAATGCACTATGGAAGAATACAGATGTTTTTCTCTTGTTCCTCTGTTTGCATCATCTGGAAATTTGTCCCCAAGCTAGAGTAGAAGGTAGAGACTTTTTAGTGCAATGGAAGATGTTTTCTGAAAGAAAGGTCTGCCTATTTCTGTTTGCAAATCCTCTTGAAGCTTGATTCAGCTTAAGTAAAGGTAAACAAATAGGTGGTTTCAAATACCAATTTGGGCAGGATCTTAATTGTGGTTTGGAACTAGGGTGGGTTAATTAGTTTAGGATAAAAATCAATGTTTAACTGAATTTGATAGCATGATGTGGAAGTACCAAAAGTAGCTCACAAAGATGTTGCCATGTTTCTGGGGACATTTAAAATGGAGGGGAACAAATAATCCAACAAAGAAAATAGGCACATAGAGCAATTGATAAATGCATAGAGATCTATATTCCCTGGCTGCCCCTGCCTCCCAGAAAAAAAAAAATTGTTTACTGCAACCACCTGTAATATGTCTTGGCAAACAGATGTACTTCATACTCCATTCCTTTTTTTTTTTTTTTTTTTGCAGGATATCGAAAGCAACTTCTGAATTACATTGGCGCTGAAAGCCTGGGGCCAAGACATGTCTTGGCAAACCTGAGGCAGCTGACAACCATCATCCAGTCGCAAGAATACATTTCTGTTGATTAGTTTGACCCAGATACAGTTTTGGAGCTGTGATTTTAGTCCAGAAGATGTGGTTGGTGCTGCTTTTAACAGGCACCCTTTATTTAACCCCCTTTTGACACAGAAGAGTTGGTCACTATTACTGTGCTGATACGCTCGTTGTAAATGAGTAAATCGAGTGGCTTCCAGGTGTACAGGAAAACGAGTAGGTAAGCAGCAACTAGAGTTGCTTGTTCATGCCAAAGTTACTGTTGTTTAAGCGTATTTCTTGACGTTGATAGTGTTGATGAGAAACACAGCCCTGATTCAGTTGCACATGTCTGAAGCAGGATTTTTTTTGGTGCGACTTGTCTAAAAGCAGGATCAAGCAATGTTTCCTGTACCTTCAACTGCATGATCTAGTTACATGATGAGGTGATTATTTCAGTCCTTTTATTTTTCTTCCCTTATCATAAACTTTGTTTATGTAACTACTCCTAGGGTGTAGAAAAAATTTACCCTATATATAAAGAAACAGTAGTATGTGACTATTGGTGGGGGCCTTAATTAGAATGCAATGCAACGACCGATGAAATTGGGTGCCTTGTTGCGCAACAGAGGAGTAAAAGCGAGCTGTGCCTTTTTCTTCTGGCGTGTATGAACTGTGTTTGTGTGGCTTTGTCAGATCCCATATTCGTTGCCATGAGGTGTAATGCTGGGGTTTTACAGGTAAAACGTGGGATTCATTTCTGTGTCAACTACCCAAAACAAGACCTTTGTATGATCTGGTATTATTACTGATAACACTAGCCATGCAAACAAAAGTGGGGTCGAAAAAAAGGTGACAACTTTAAGAGATCAAGAGAATCATAACAAACTGAGATAAGAACATTAAAAGCCACAGGTCATAAAAACTAGCATTCCATTGAAGATTAAGGACGGCATGGTTCAAAGAGTTAACCTAGGGGTGATGAGACATTGATGCATTTTATTTTGCCAGTGCATACACTGGACAAAGGAGCTAGACAGAATAACGAAAGGAATTAGCACCATGGATGTGGCCGGTGCACTGAACAACCAACTTGTTACTCTATTCATCGATGTCAGCTTGGTCTAGGAGGGCAGCAGAAACAGCCTCAGGGCTGAATCTGGAGGAAGCCTTGCCCAATGCCTTGAAGTATATCTCTGGGGAGGTGTGGAGCATCTTCTTTACCAGGAGGGGGGATCATTCTTGATCGTCTTGCTGATCTTCTTTTCCTAGTGCTTCTTGGCACTTCCCTCATCCTGGAACCTGCAAGCTTCTTGGAGATCCTCTTGCTGCACCTCAGGAACTCATCATGAAGCTTCTCTTTTACCTTGAGGGCCTTCTTCTTTGAGCTCATGAAGACAACAGGTGGAGCATCCAGCATTTCGAGGTCTGAGTCAGCTTCGTTCATCTCCTCATCTTCTTTCTCCTCAAACACCATCTCTGGTTCTTCTTCCTCTTGGGCCACCTGAGTCTGTTCCTCATCCCCTTCATCATGAAGCTTCCCTTTTACCTTGAGGGCCTTCTTCTTTGAGCTCATGAAGACAACAGGTGGAGCATCCAGCATTTCGAGGTCTGAGTCAGCTTCGTTCATCTCCTCATCTTCTTTCTCCTCAAACACCATCTCTGGTTCTTCTTCCTCTTGGGCCACCTGAGTCTGTTCCTCATCCCCTTCATCCAGATAGTCGAGTGCTATTTTCTCCAGGGCCTGTTCACCAAACTTAGGATGGAGGATAAAGGCAAGATGGATCAGGATTTGCTTGTCATTGAAATATGAGGGGATCAGAGGATCAAAACCATAATTAAAATGGATGGAAGTGGGGTGTCTGACGAAACTAAGATTGTATACCTGTTTCAGAAGGTAAGGCACAATTGTAATAGGTGGGTCCTTGACAGAGGAGCCAACTATGACTGATCTGAGCCTTGGTGCAACTGGAACAGGGAGCTGCTCTGTCATTGGGAGAACTGGTTCAACAACTGCAGGAATCACTGTCTCATCAACAAAAACGACATCCATCTGAACATTGGCAGGCAGGAGGACATCTTCGGCCTTGGAACAGATTGATTCAACTCATGGTTATTCAGAGGCCCATCTTCAGCAAGGGGGGCCATGTGTCAGAGATTGCATAAGTTTGCGCTGGCAGATTGCATGAGTCGGAGATGTCATCTTTGTCAGGACCTTCTTCCGGGCTCTCTTCGATGGCCTCAAGTGTGCCAAGGTTTTGGCCTCGAGACAAAATCTCCAGACGACTCCTGGGGTTGCAACCAAACCGATAGTCCATTTCTGGAGATTCATAATTCCTATCTTGAAGCATCAGTGCACGTTGCAGTTCCGTTACGACTTCTTCCATTGATGGGCGCACTGCCGCATCATCAAGGCACTTGTCGATTAGACTCACAAATATGGTGAGTGAAGCTGCTCTGATGGCACCGGAAATTCTCTGGTCAATGATTTGTTGTCGCTGTCTTCTCTTCTCGATCGTCCATGGAAATTCCTTGTCATTTGGCCGCCTGGCACAGAGTACCTCCAACAGTACAATACCGAAAGAATATACATCTGATTTAAAAAGTCAGTTGACGCGTTAAGTAATAATCTGGATCGATGTACAGATGAGTGCCTTTCACTGAAGTGCTGACATGAGATAGATCCAATCCATGTCCAATTCTTGAGATGCCAACGTCTGCAACCTTTGCACGGAGCTTCTTATCGAGCAATATGTTGGCTGGCTTGATGTCTCGGTGTATTATGCCTTTCTCAGAGCTAGTGTGAAGGAAATTTATCCCCCGTGCTGCTCCGATACATATCTCAAGACGCTGCCTCCATGTCAGGAATTTTTTTTTGGAGTCATAGAGGCGGCTGTGCAATGACCCTCGCCCCATGAACTCATAAATCAAGATCATCTCCTTCATATCCTGATAGAAACCAAGCAACTGCACCAGATGACGGTGGCGCAGCGATGAAAGGAGTCTAATCTCGTTAAGGAACTCATCATGTCCTTGAGCAGCATTTGGGTCCCGGCGCTTCACGGCGACCTCTGTTCCATCCATTAATGTTCCCTTGTACACCTTGCCAAAGGCTCCATACCCAATCAATGAATCCTCATGAAAATTCTTGGTAATCTCTTGGAGCTCAGGCCATGTGAAGCGGCGCGTATATAAGCCTGCTTCCATGTCTTGTAGTGGTATATCATCAATAGGGTGTCTCCTCTGTTTCCTCTTGTGAAGCCATCGACGAAATAGAAGAACAAGTGGAATCATCAATAGGAGCATAGCTCCAAGGAGAGCTGAACCAACAATGAAACCTCGCGAAACCATCCCAATTGATCCTGACATGGGTAAAAATAAAAGAAATAATCAAATTTACGATTCCAGTTGAAATCAAAGTCTTTGAAAAGACTAACAACAGTATATGAATAAAGACTTTGAATGGTGCCCAAATTAATGAAGAAGCGGATGTCAATGAGCTCATAATTGTAACTATTTGTATCCATTATGTGTTCTCCTGTATAAAAAAGGGAGTGTAAGGTAGTGAAAAGTGAAAGAAAAAAATACATAGCTTCTCCTCCACTCAAACACCATGGGCATGTTTGGTTCGTTAGCTGATTGGAGCCTAGCTAGCTTAATGTAGCCTGGGCAGGCCAAGCCTGGTTCTAGGTAGCCACGCATCCTGTGTTTGGTTGTCTGCCCATAAGAACCTGGCTATAGCAAGCTGGTGTTTGGCTAACTGTATTTCTTAGATAGAATCACCTCCGATGAACAAGGGTAAGTGTACCCCCATAGAAGCATTTCATCGAACACCTTTAGAGCAGCAGGGACCTCCATCGTCGTTCTCTAGAGCAACAGGCACATCCATCGTTGTTCTCCGTCGTCAACCTCACCCTCCTCCTCCCAGCCACATCGAAGCACAAATCCTGCTGCTCCCGTCCTCAGGATCTACGGCCACCAAGCACATCCATCGGCGACCACCGCACTGGCAGCCGGCGCCATGACCACCATGGGAGCAGCAAGCGCAGGAAGAGGCCGCCGTGCCCAGTACCAGCATCACCGAGGCCAGCAGCAGCTTACGAAGAAGCCCGCGGCCTCGTCCTCGTTATCCTGGGAGCAGGGGAACAGCCTGCTGAGCTGCCGGAGCGCGACGGGCGGCGGCGCGCATGCACGACCCATCGTTGCGCGGCTCTGTTTGAGGACACCAGTTGGGAGGGGGAGGGCAGAGGATGGCTCCGGGCCCGATGCAGCGAGCACTGCACTTCCCGACGCCACCGACCTCGCTGCTCGCGTTTGCTCCAGACCCCCCGCGTTGAGTTCGCCATGGCGGCAACGGTGCCGATTGACGGGGCCGGCGAGGGGGATGGAGCAAGGGAAAGGGAGGGAGGGAGATGGATGAGTGGTGGAGGAGGCAGTGTCGAGTGAGTGCCGCCAATGGCGGCCAATCGCCGTGCCGCGTCGGAAGGAGGCGGCGGCGCGGAGGAAGGAGACGGAGGTGAGAGGAAGCTGGCCACGGGCTTGAGTTGAGGCTATAGAAGGGGTCCGTTTTTTTGGCCTGGCTATCTCCCGTACAGAGGCCCGACGGGGGCTTGACCAGGCCAACCAAACGACTGAAAGCTGGCCCAAGCAAGCCTGGCCAGATTTGGGCCAGGAAACCAACGTTCTCTTGGAGGCAGCCCGACGACCCGTTCTCGTCAGTCGTGACCGCTCCCCTGCTCCTCCGATCCGCCTCACCTCACCGCCCGACGAGCACTCCCTGATCCCGACACACGGGCAGCACGCGCCCCTCCCCGCCGCGAGCGCCCCAAATATGCCCCGATCCACGGTGGCGGCAGCTCCTGTCCCTCAACCGGCGGCGATGGCCCAACCGGCAACCGCGCGCGCACTACAGGCCATGGAAGAGGCCAGACAGACACCAACGGCGGCCTCCGGTGGTGGCGGCGGCGGCGGCGCGGACCCTTGCCGAGCACGGGGATTCTATCAACAGGACAGGATCTAAATGCCACCAGAATCAGAATGCTTGGGATCCGGTCCGCCCACTCTACGGGGAAAAACAAAAAGATTCTCGCCTTTGTTCGGTTGGCACGGTCTTTGGCCATTGTTGTGAGAAAAAGCATCTTGTTCACCTACTACCACGGTCACGGTTTGTTATGAGATAAAAACACCGATGGTATAAAAACATCGGTGGCTGGACAAGCAAGCCGAACAAGGCGTCTATGCCTATGGGCCATTATTCTAATTCTATGCATGTGGACCCCTCGTGAGCCGTGATTCAGTGAAGAATAGACATTCCAGGCTTTGCTATCTCCCGATAAAAGGTGTCGAATAGAATGAGCACACGAGGCTGCAGACATGGCAGAGTGCCGAGCCTCACCCGCCTGCGAGACGGAGCACGACAAGAGGCAAGTTGCTGGTGTTTGTTCATCACTGACGCCATGAAAGATGAAACTCAAGTGGCGGTTCGCTGCCTCCTGCCCGGCCCCCGCTCCTCCCGTCCCGTGAGCAGGTGCCCTCGCTCCCTCGTGCAGGCGCCGCCACCTTCCTCCTGCCCGGCCCCCGCTCCTCCCGTCCGTGTGAGCAGGTGCCCTCGCTCCCTCGTGCAGGCGCCGCCACCTTCCTCCTGCCCGGGCCCCGCCTCCCCCCTTACACCAGATCTGCCCGGCGGCTGGCAGGTCCCTGCCGGATCGCTCCATCCCGGTAGACATATTGTGTCGTACACATGTTGACACTGCAACGTGTTTGACTCTAGAGACTTGCACACAAGACATGACTTCAATTTGGATGGTAGTAACAAACAAATTTATGAGGACTGGTAATCGCTGATTGATCCAACAGACTGCAACAAAGCCGCTATATTTGGATGCTACTAACAAACAAATTTATGAGGACTAATACTCGCTGATTGATCCAACAGACTCTAACAAAGCCGTAATAACCACGAGTTCAATCGATATGTAATTTAATGCACATACTACAGAGAGAAAACCACGCACCGCCGCGCTCGATGAGGACCGGGAGCAGCGAGCGAGGAGGGCTCCTCAGATACGACAGAGGTGGAAGTCACCAAGCGAGAAACCGAAGGAGCATGAACCACCACAGGGTTCTTCCCTTTATATTATGTCAAAAGGAAAGGAAGACTCAACCTTGCTGCTTTGGTGGCTGCAGCGTTAACGATTAAACAAATATATTTTATCTCTGGTCAAAAAAATATATTTTATCTATCTTATAGGTTTCCCTCCTCCTCGTTCAACCAGAAAACTCGAAGTAGGCGAATCGGGGTTATATATCATTATAAAACCGTTTGATTTCATTCAACAACAACCAACCACATCTGCCTGTGACTGTGTCAGCCAGTTAGTGGCTAGTAAGTGAAATTTCAGTCAGCTTAATTCACTAGTACACTGTTATCTGGGGCTAGTAAGTGAAATTTCAGTCAGCTTAATCGAAATGGGCTTGTTTCATAGGAATTTTGGAAGAACATTGCCAAGAGGTTGAATGTCATGGAAAAAGCTTCCCTTGTGATACTCTCTCACCTATGTTTTACCATGCTCTATCCAAACATTCAATCTTACAGTTTCATGTGTTTTCTCAGTTCATATGATTCAAGATGTCAAGGCATTCTATTCCTACATTTTTCCTATTCAAGCATGACTTCAATCCTGCATTACAAAGAGGCGTTTATAGCAGCTCCAAGAGATTATAAAATTCGCCATTCAACAAACATTTTATTTGTATGTCTCTCGTATCTCCAATATACTCTCTATCTTTTGTTCTCCACACTCTAATAACTAATAAAAAAATTTCCTTGTGTGAAAAAAAATTCATGAGAAAACTACCATATATCACATCTGTAGCCTCTCCAAAAATGGAGAAAGAGGGATGGTTTTAAGAGCAGAAACCATAGAGATTGATTTTTAGAGTCTATTGGATCATGTATTTTTTTTGTTTGTTTTCTGTAAAGAGCTATATCGAAGGTCTCTTAGATATATACTCTTAGCAGTGTTAGGATTGTATGACATGTGGGTCCCACATGTCCGTAACCATAACCCATCAAAAATACGCCTCATATTAGTTTCAATTTGTATATACAGATTGTCTAGGAGATACCGGTAGTAACTTCTCCACCAGCCTGAATAGCATGGTATCCAAAAAAAAAAATTCAGGATTAAATAAGGAGTTTGATAAAAGAATAACATGTGCCTTACTGATAATTGTTTATTTTGATTGTTAACTTGCTTAATTTTCTATTGCCTTTTTTTTCCCGTAATATTAAGATATAGTTTTAAAAAATAATTATGCTTGTCATTGATTTCGGCTACCAATTACATGTGTTTATTTTGGGCAAGATAGTGTTTGAAAGGTATGTATACATGAAACTTTAAAAAATCATGTGTTGCCAACCGACGAGGTCAAAGGGAGAGATGGAAATCGTCAGCATTTCTAGGCTTGGATGGAGACTGGTGAGTGCAAATCATCAGTTTGATTTTGAGTTCCATGACGATGAAGGGATGCCTGACATACCTGGAGGCCATCATGAAAAAGATCATGAAGCTGGACTTTCAGTGATCATCAGGAAAAACAGACGATGGTACGTGGTCGACAGCATGACTAGAGATTACGGTGGCAACTCTGCACCGTTACTTTTTTCAGATGATAAGATCAAAGCTTCCCTTGATAAATTTCTTCTATATATATAAACTGGTATAAAAAGATCCATGTTTGGTTCGTAGTACGGCAAGGCAAAAGCAAATGGAAATGGAATCACATTGAATGGAGAATCACAGCAGTGCGCCAGTGCAGCGTCTCTATACAGTATGCACAGCCCGGTGGCCGGTGGAGTCTTTGGTGAGTCGAGTTCATGCTTCATAGTCAAGCGCGCGGTCGGTGGCGGAAAAAAAAAAAAAACAAGACATGAGAGCACACGCTTAAGTAGCTTCCAGAAGAGACCACCGAAAAAGCAGAGGCCAGGGAGAAGAGAACGTACCAGCTTGGGCATCTTATTAGTCATCGCCAGTCCAAGGTCTAGTTGTACAAGCAACCTGTACAGCAGCGGGTGTACCAAACCAGCAGGGCAGCATCATGAGCCACCTGGACCCTTGAACTGGTTTCTATTGATGACCAGTTCAAAACTATCAGGAAGTAACAAATAACCCGGGGACGGTCAAACCCGGGAGTAGCAAATAACCACCAGCGAAAACAATGACAGTAGCACCAGTGTACCCAACAGCAAAACTGCATTGTCTGCTGCACAAGTTTGCCAGGCAAAGACTGTGCACACTGCCACACTGGGCAACGAAATAATTAGCGGCTAGGATCTTGACTAGATATTTCAAAACAGGCCATCAGAAGGGCTACACCACGCCCGGGTTTTGGTCTCCTTAGATAATTAATTTCCTTAATTATAGGATTTTGATTGCAATGTTACGAGAAGGGGATAAATACCCCTAGACAATTTTGAAATTAATCAAGCAAGGCAATTATCTTGACTAAAGGGGTGTTTGGATGGCGCCCCAACCAGCCACGCCACGCTGAAGGCGGCCACAAGCTGCTGCCACACATGCATTGTCAGTGTTTGGTTGAAGCATTCAACTTTAACCGCCACACATGCATGTGTATATTATAGAACCTAGTGCTATTTTTAGCCAGAGTTGTGGCGGGGTTTTTACTCACCACTGCCCGCCACAACCAAACAAGCCCGCCTCACGGGCCATTCCAAGCGCCGACTCTCTCTCTCTCTCACGCCTGCCCGCCCACTTTCCCTAGCGCCCCATGGCTTCTATCCGTGCACTCTTCGTAGCCACGGTAGGATCTTGTATCCTATCAGCTGCTGCTCTTCTAATAAAGCTAAGAACTACTTGGCATTGTCAATGTTAGGGATTTCTCCCCTCAGTATCGTTCCAATTTTATCGGATGTCTCCGAAGAGACGTTAGAGATTTCTCCCCTAAGATTAACACTAAGGCGCTTCTTCGTGATCATGAATGATAGCATGTTTGAGCGCTCCCTTTGATGCTTATTATCTTGAATCTTGAAACTATTTAACCCTCCAGTATTAGGCGTTATCATAATCACCTTCTCCTGTCGAGAGAGTGGGAGAATTATAAAATTCAAATTTAAGAGAGACAATTGAATTTTCCCTTTCCGTAATGGGAATTGGTCCAGCATAGGAGAGGAATATCATTGATCCTGTCCATAGAGAGGAATATCATTGATCCTGTCCATTAATCTTTGAAGGACACAGATGTGACTCAAAAATAAATTAAACAACATTAGCAAGGGTATATTCACATCATGTTGTGCAGGAATTAAATCCTACACTAATCTGATTTAAGGCATGCTAACGTCATTTAGAATCGTATCACCTGTAAGGATCCTGATGCTTATGAGAGGCGGCAAATTAGGCAAGTTAAAATCTCTTTCTAACTTATGACCTCTAATTTTCAACCTAAGCAAAACCTATGCCCAGATAAATTATCTTGTTGTGGAAATAAGGTTTTGCTAGGTGTGTTGGCATCTCTGTTGCCACAAAATTGCGTTGGTCGCTACTGTGGACATGCACCAAGTCGTAAGAATCTTGGCTCGAGGGGAGCTTTGTAGATCCGCCGCTTCGGTGCTCGACCGGCCGCTGTCGAGGCTATGGGGGCATGCCATTCAATTTGACTGCGATTGACAAGGGAGAGAAGATTGATAAGTAATAAAAAGGTGGAACATGCCAACTACGATTCCAAAAGATCCAATATGTGGCCAAATAGTCGATTTTGAAGGCTATCGACTAAAGAGTTGATATTTGCATGCTTATGAGATGCAAAACATGATAAATAAGTACAATCAGCAATTGCACATGTGTAACCAGTTAAAGTCGATAAGTGTAAGTAGAAATAGGAATGATGAAAGCAAAGAAAATCGACTAAATAGCCAATTCAAGTATACAAAAAAAGTCCCAACATGCGGTGTTTATCCACAAGCATAAAGAGATCTAGAAACCCATCAAATCATCTCTATTTCATCTACCAATGGGGATCCATCGGTGTCGTTATAGCCATAACATAGACAAATGTGATACCGATAAAGATCGATAACTAGTCTTACCGAACTTATAAGTGATTGATCGATCGAGCCACGCAAACTTATAGCTCGATAGAAACCGATAACTAGCTTATACTAAAGATTGCAAACAACAATGCAACACTATAGTATAAACCGCGGATGGAACTTACAGCAAACTAGAGTTCTGGTCGATGCAGATGTAGCCTAGCTTGTTAAAGAACTCTCGAGATCTACTCTACTCTTACTCCTAGTGCGAAAAAAAAATTAAGGATTTGAAGGGGTTGACCCATGTTTGATTGGATCGAGAGATATCCTTTGATACAATGACACGCGTTTTATATTTATATTGTGGGTCTATACATGAGTTTGACTCGAATACGACATACTATGTCGTTTCTCCTCCTCCCGGCATTTTTTCCAAGCTAGGTTGCCGATGTCACCCTCATTTAGCCGATTTCGAAGTTCGATTGGAGTTGAGTTGTCTTTTCTCGTTTCTCTTCATTTGCGTTTTAAAATGATTTGAACCATGAGTTTTCTAAATTCTAATCAGCCAATTACACATATCGGCAACAAAACTCAAAGTTCAATATATTACACATACTAACAACAAAACTCAAAGTTCAATATTCACTCTAGTATAAACTACTATTTCTTTATCCTAAGTTAAACTTATTTCATCTTGCTCAAGTTTTTTTTACAACATTTGGGTTAACATCTAAAACATCAAATAATAAATGGATCTCAACATAAGTGCCTATAACATTTTCTAATACAATCAACAATTCAAAGTTCTAATTGACTCAATTATCATCGCTAGCCGACCGCAAATGCGAAGTTGATTCGTGCTTGATCTTAGGTAAAACCTTTGTTGTTGGAACCTCTATTCCAAACATGATGGGAGAGGGCGGGGAGGCGGTTAGGGTTTTTGAGTTAAGGTTGGAAAGGAGAGAGCCCCTTTGCCCTCTTGCACTTGGCTTTATATATGGACAATGACGATTTACAAGCGACCCACAATGGGAGCTAGATTTATAAGCCACTTCCCTAATCCTAGTTGGGCCTCTTCTAGGGGACTTGGTCCATATGAATATGACTTGTCCCAACATTTGTGCACCTAAAATTGATGATACATACTCTCAATTAATTAACAAATAAACAATTGCTCATACCAAACATACATATATAGGAATATGACAATGTAATTTACTCTTTGTTGATATTATATTTACATGACTCAAGGAAGGCGTTACGATATATATAGTATCTAAGCCCCAAGACCAACTCTGGATTTCCAAATGCATCACATCAAAAGTGTGATAATAAAAAAGAGGACGAAATCAATTTTTTACACACCACACCATATAAGAACTTATTGTAGTGCCAAAATAGGAGCAACAACGGTGTTTAGAGGAGCTGCCCGTGAGGAACAACAAACCAAAGGGATGAGAGTTTGACAACGGCCCGACAAAGAAAGATAAAGTAGTCAACCATGCATAGTTTGTATTGTTTCAGGAACATGGTTGCTAGCCAAAAACGAGTTCAATGTTCCATATTAAATGATTGATTGTGTTGGTGGTGTGTCGGACGTTTCAAACCCTACTATCATGTTTTAGGCCCATTTACATAGCTTAACTCTCACCAAATAATATTTAGGGGTGATTTATGGCCTTTAGTGACATCTTTTGTAAATACAAAGCCCCCAAATTTCTATTTGTAAAATCGATAGAGTTTCAATAAATATAAGCCTTATTGAGGGTATTAAGAGAACCTCTCCTCCCACCTCCCCTATAAAGGGGGAGAGTGGAGGTGGAGAGAGAGGAGAGAGGATGCTAATCACTTTCGGCTCTTTCCTATCTCCTATTCGCTCCTCCATCATTTCGTCGATCTATTTTGATAATAATACTAACACATATTTAACTAGACTCCAAGTAATGCAAGGAGAAACAACCACAATGAGGCTACCATTGCAACTTAAATGAAATGTCATAATCCTAGGAATGTGAGCCACCATTGCAACTTAAACAAAGTTGTCATAATCCTAGGATTGTAAGATGAAACAAACCATAAATGAAACCACGATTGCAACGCAACTAGATTCAACCACCCAATGAAATAGAAATAGAAATGAAGATAGTGTACACCACCCAATCGAATTGCAACATATGTGAACAAAAGACAATTGTGCATGTCGAATTATACCTGAATTGAAGATACTATACACCACCCAAATGAATTCAAGTAGAATTGAAAATACCATAGATTTTGCAAAGATATGTGAACAAAAAAGACAATTATGCATGTGGGTGCAAAATTTGACGAGTCTAGAGGAGGTGTGAATGGTCCTCCGTGTCCCAAAACCTGATTCCTATTCCACTAGTTTGGCCACCACCTCCCACTTCGTTGATGCGACCGGCTCATGAGTGCAAGTGGACACCTCAGTAGATGTCGCTGGCTCGGGATGCTTCCGCTTCTTCTCCGGTTTCATGGGTGGTATTGATGTCAAGACTCATCCGGGTCACCTTTCCCTCGTCCTCCTTCCCCATCCCCTTGAGATGGCTAGCGCCAGCCATGTTAGCAATGAGTCGGGTTGTGGATTTTGAAATTGTTGGAGGGAGCCCTACTAGCCGACGCCTTTGGGTTGGGGTTGGGATGTTGGATGGTGGTGGATGGGGAGGCAAGGGGTAGGCGAGAGAATAGAGAATTGTTGGGTGTTTGTATGGGACAACAACGCCATTCCTATTTGGTAGCCATGCAAGCGCATAAGGGTTTGGTGCCCGTGAAGTGGGTTGTGGGGTACACTACGGTGGGGCCTCTATGAAAACATAGGTCGGTCACACTAGGTCATGGTAAAATGATTCTAACTATATGTATTAGTAAATAGTAAAATGTAGTAAGTGTAATAACGATGGTCACGCCAAAAACTAACATGGCACACTCTCTTTTTAGGCTTTGGCGCTATTTTTCTCCTTCTTACTTATTATTTATTTATTTATTTATCTCGTAGAAATAAATCTAGCAAAATTGCGGTCAAATCGTGGACTTAACTTGGGTGGATAGTTTTCATCACAAGAAAATTAACCACCAACTCTACTATACTTAGTTTTTTATGCTTGTTACAATACTCTGCTCTTATAATTGCACTCGGGTACCTAAACTATTAGGCGATTCACGAGATAGGTACTCAAACAAAAAAATATAACATGTAGGTGGTTTGGATCTACGTTTTTGGGTTGCCAATGGTAAAAAATTGCCACGCACGCCGTAGCGACCAACGTGGACTTGCCACCGTGGCCACACACGCTACAACCCCTTGGCTATTTTGTGAAAACGCCCCCGCCCAAATCCATCTCCCTCTCGCCAATCCTTCTCACCCCGTTGTCGTCGCCGTCACCCATAATGTTCCTTCCCCTATCTCTCGTGTGCTCAAAGACCGCGCCGCCGGCCTCGCCCTCGATCTAGGTCACCTACCACGCTATGAGACCTCACCGTCGTGTCCCACCTCGCGAGATCCCATGGGCCGCGTCGTCGTTGAAGTCTTCCTTTGGTCGTTATTCTAGCTACAAGCCCCTCCCTATGAAATGTGGGGCACTCACCGGGCTACCGGTGGTGTCATGCCCCAAAGTGCGGCGAGGAGATTTTCAAGCTTCGTCGGGTATGTCCGGATCTAAGGTCCCCGGGGCCATCTTCTTCTAGTGCCACAGGCATCGAGAGATGTAAGTTCATAGCTAATTCATTAGTGGTAATGTCTGCAACGAGATGTAATGTCATTCCCAAATCTCTCTCACAAGATCCAAGAACTTGCCCGTGGTACTTGTTTGTCGATAAGTATGAGAGAATGCTCATTGCCAATGGTGTGATTGGATCCACTAGAGTGGAGACCAAGCAACCCGTCCCCCGAGTTGTGTTCTAAAGTTGTAGGCTTGGAGGGAGCAGCTTGATGGCGAGACAATGTTCAGTGCAATCTTAGGTAGCTTAGATGCAAAGTTGAAGAAGCTAGTAATCCTTGGGCAAATTGGAGTTGTTTGCCCCTCTTGTTGTTGTAGTCCTATTTGCTCTTTATGTCATCCTTACGTTGATGAACGTAATGTCGGAATTGTAAGACTGAATTGTAATGTACCTTAATTTTAGTTAATGAAGTGGCTTGTTTAGTGCCAATGTGTTCCAGTGAAATGAATGAATGTTTGATATTGATTTTGCAATCGAGTTTGTGAGCAAATGTTCGAATATATGATACATTTGACAAAGAATGTGATACTCAAAAAAAAAAAAAAAAGGAAAAATATATGGTGCATTTGACAACAATGTGGTACTCACAGTAGTACTATAATTAGACAAAACATTGACATATACTCACTAAAATAGCATCCATTACATCATAGTTTTGGTGCTTGCATTACATCACTTGTTTTGGTGCTTGCATTACATCCTAACAGAACCATCAATGCATTGCACCATAGTTGCCGTGATATGACCTATAGCTATATGATCATCTGCATAAAAGGCAACTTTAGTTGCATCAAAAGAGGTAACCGCAGTTGCTACACAAAAAGACAATCAGATTTGCCGCCCAAAAGCTAACTACCTTATGTAGAAAAGTTCAGCCACAAACTCCATGTTTCCTACTATCTAGATTAACCCTTCTTGGCCTTCACTATCTTGTTCTTGCTTGTGTTAGCTTTCTTCTTGGTCCCCATCTTCCTCCTTGCTGGTCTACCAACCTTAGTTCTTTGTTGTAAGGTGAACTTGCCTAGGTGGTGGGAGGTTGGAAATGATGTAGGCGTGGTTGACTCATTTGTGTTTGTCTCATAGTTTGGGATGCCCCGCTAATGTGAGAAATCACCATAAGGTTTCAATTATGGAAAGTCACCAAAACCGTGATGTAATGGTGAATGAGTGTTACCTCAAATGAAAAATATTGCTGAGTTGTGCTACCTCATCCTATAGTTGTGACAACGTGGGGTTCTCCACTTGGGACAACATTGCTTTTGTTTCAAATTTTGAACATGTTCTTCATGCCATGCTTCCTCGAGACACAAATAGCAATGAACATAGGCACTTTCAACGAGAAAAAAAAGGGGCATTGTGGTTGCACATACCCGGACATGTTCTTCTTCATGCCTTTCTTCCTCATCTTCATGTTCAATACTTGACCTTTGACTTTTTCTTAACTTGGTGATTCTCCTTTCTTTTCTGCACATGTTGTCACATTATGGTCGGGTTTTCCATAGTGACTCTAGTGCATGGTTACACCATGTGTTGGATACTCTTGGTCCATTTATACCTTGAACTTCATGTACCTATCTCTTCCTTGCCTTAGGTGGTCTACCTACTTTCTTCTCATACTTAGGTAGCTACACTAGTTTACCTCCATCATTTTCCTAGGGGTCATGTTAGAGCATGGAGATATTTGGAAACTATGTGCATTCCGGTAAGCCTCAATGGAGTAACATGTTGGGAGCACCGAGTCTTCTCGGAATTCTCTCATGCTTAAGGCAAGCAATTGCATGACTACATGGTATGCCCTGTCAAGTCCCACCTTTCGCATTCACATTTCTTAGCTGCAGGTGTCCACAACATACCGCCATTCTCTATCATGAACTAAGGGCAGCATGTGTTAGACATCTCTACATGCCTAGCTAACTTTTTTTCCTAATTTTTGGGCATATGATCAAGCGTCACTTCAATTCTCGCCCACCTCTTTTCGCTTGTTGTAGTGCCCGGTCATAAGCCGCACCTTGATCCTTTGTAGCTTGCTCAAAATAGACAGCTCCGGGCTTCCAATATATATTTGTTGAAAACTTCACAAGTGTTGTTCAAGAGGATATCTTTTCTAACTGGCCGTGTGTTTGTTGGCATCTTTTCTAACCGTGCATGGGCATCCTTGTTGAGAACTTTCAGCTTCTCCATCTCCTATTTTCTAACCGGGCATGGGCATCCTTGTTGAGAACTTTCGGCTTCTCCATCTCCTAGTTTCACCTGACCACTGTACTAGCTCTTGCACACCTCCACAATTTGATTCTTCAAGTTCTCTCCTTTGAATTTGCCTAAAAAATTGGGGTAGAGGTGTCTAACACAGAACCTGTGCTCTGCATCAGGTAAGACTTATTAAATAGCAGGGATAAGACCTTTTTGCTTATCTGTCATTGTGGTCCAAGGAGTTGTGTTTTCAATGCCAATGTGTTGTTTCAGTGTCTCTAAGGCCAGTATCAATGCATAGTTTCATGATACCGTTACCAAGACTACAAACTAGGTAATCAGAGACGGATGAGTTTCACGGGGATGAAACTCCTCTCTCATTTTATGAGAGTAACTCTCTCATTTAATGACCCTGCCAAGTCAGCAATTTTGCTGATGTGGCACTCTATTTAATATGCATGACACCCTCATAAAACTTGTATTGAGACTGGTCTAAGAACCACTTCCATGATGGTAGACACTCAACCTCCACTACTTCCATAACCACAAGATATATACAAATCATTGGGGTCTATACCTATAGCAGTTAGTAGCTGCCCTCCAAACTTGGTCTTGATGTGGCATCCATCTAAACAGATAACAAACCTTCAACCAAAGGAGGAAACCTCTCTTGCATGCATCCAAAGAAACATATAGTGAATGAACACACCATCATGGCATGTTAGAAAGAAGGTAGTGCCCGGATTTTTCTTCCTAAGTTCATGGCCATAATTCTTGAGCTCATTGAATTGCCTCACATCATCCCCATAAATGATGTTCCATGGCATCCTTCTTGCCCGAGATAGCTTCATCCTTGATTTGGTCGGGTTGAGCACCAACTGAACAGTCTTCCCAAAATGGGTTAGGCTCATTTTCTCATCACCCCTAAACCAATCCAAGTACTTGTTAGCAAGCCATTTTGCAAAAACAATACACTTCTTGACTCCCCACTTCTTCCTGGCAAGTATGATCCCCAACATAAGATTTGATCAAGATACACTTCATCCTTGAGTCAAATGAAGCATACAAGTTCCATGTGAACTTTTCATCACAATTTGCTTTGATCCTTTTCTTGTCATTTATTGGCATCTTTATCTCAACCCTATGTTTGATACTATACTCTGTAAGGGCCTATCTAAGCCGTTGGACTGATGCAAACTTCATTCCTATCTTGAAAATTAGGTTGCCAATATCCTTTGGCCCGAAGGTCTTCATATCGACCCCAACCCGACCCTCTTCATCGTAATCGTAACTCCAACTCATCCTCATTAGAAGATAGCTCATCCCATTGCCTATGTGTTTGTATGTTCACTTTTCCATATGGTGCATTTCTATTGTACCCTTTGCTGACTACAATGCCAATAGCTTCCCCTGATCAACCACCTCATCATCAACATTGTCCCAAAATAGGTCATCATCCTCAACATCAACTTCATAGTCACTATCCAAAAAAGTCCCCTTCAGATCGCCATCAATATCACTAATGTTCTTTCGCCATCATCATCATCATCATCATCATCATCATCATCATCATCATCATCATCATCATCATCATCATGTCTTTCGTGTGCCGACTTCCTTGGACTTAACACTTCTGGGCGGTGTACTCATTGGATTGGTCAAAATGTCTTCCTCCCATGCTTTGTCATCAAAAATGAATTGTAGATATCAAAGTAGAGCACAAAGTTACTAACCTTATTTGCAATTTGCTTCATGATTAGTGTTTCTCGCATCGAATGACTAAATCTACAATTCACAAACTAGTTGCAACATCCTTCCGAGGCAATAGCCGGTAAACATTGAGATTCTCAATTCCATAACCTAGCATCACACTTAACTCTTGAATTGCGCTTAAAACTCCAAGATTGCAGTTTGCAATTGTCAAACCAATCCACCTTGCCATCCGGATAAACCCAATTGTAACGAGAACCATAGAAAAAACCCCCATGATGTACTTGTACGTAGAACTCCTCACCATCGGGCCCTAAACAATGAACAAAAACCTAAATTTAATGATTCTTGCCCTAACAAACCAATCTTGACGACAAATTGAAGCACTATGACACCGTAATCAAGAATGGGAACTAAATTTAAGATGGGGAGATAGGACGGGCATCACCGATCGTAATCTGGGTGCTCCTCGCTCCTTCCAATCAATGGACACTGGCCATGGTGCCACGCCGCGCCGTGCCTTACCGTAGAGGATGCGGTGGGGCAAAACCCGTAGTGGAGCTCATCCTCTCAATGCGCGGGCGCAACGCCTGGGAGCATGGAGGAGGCGGCAAGCCCCCCCAAGTTCGCCGGGGCGGCAAGAGCGAGGGAGATGAGAGAACCACCGAGCGTTGAGGAGGATTGAATGAGAGGGAGAAGGATTGGGTAGGGGGGTTAGGAAAAGACCATGCCGCCCCGAGTCCACTAGTCCACGGTGGCAGCTCCACGCCGGGTGGTGGCGCGCGGGTCCGCATTTGTATCGTTGATGCGAAAAATTATAGATTCAAGACCCAAAAGTTACATTTATAGTTTGAGTACCAATCTATGAACCGCCTAATAGTTTAGGTACCCATAGTGCAATTTACTCATTCCAAATTGTAAGACATTTTAACTTTTCTAAATACCTTTGCTTATGTTATAATCTATATCTAAGTACATAGAAAGTACGCATACCTATAACGGAATTTTGTAACCATCATCCGACTAATTTTGTGTTCGTCATCAATGGTTTTTTGTTGTTGTTTTGGGTGGCTTTTCGACACGGCTGCGTGTAGTCATCCGGCCCGTGCAACCGAGGCGGGGTTTTCCGCTCAGACAACCAATGAGCGTGGTGCCCGCGAGGTCATGCTCGTTGAGTGTCAAGATGGTAACGGTGTGTACCCGACGGTATCGGCCACCCGCACCCGCACCGAAGCCAAACTCCACCCGTACCACAAAGACCCCGCAGACGGGTAGGAACTTTGTTCCATACCGCACCTGCCCGTTGTCTCTTCCTGAGCTTTCCCACCATGGGGCCGGAGCAGCAAGTAGAGGTAGGAGGATGGAGGTCGGTGCGTCAGCGCCATCGCGCTGGCCACGGGCGGTCGATCACGGCTCCCTTCGCCCGCCGACGGAGGGATGCAGCGCTGGATGGCGGAGGTCGGAGTAGGAGCCGTCGCTGTCGCATGCGGGCGTCGCCCAGCCGCGACGCGGGCGTGCGGCGTCGATCCCCCCGTGGAGGCGGACGCGGCCGCGGCTACCGCAGATGTCGGCATGCGGGCGTCTTCTCGTCGCTAGCTGGCCCATGTCCCCGTCAGCGTCGCATGCGGCTTGTGCGGCGTCCGACTTCCGGAAATGTAAAGCGGGGCTTGCGGTTGAGAAAAGGAAGGGAGAGGGGATTAGGGTTCACTCCATTGAATGAGCTATATATATCTATACCTACTAATAAAGAGAGAAAATTTCCGTCGCCCACCCAAAAATTTCGACAGCCTTCTAGAAGTCCAAAGTCCAATGTACCCGACGGCCGGGCGCTTGCCATCCATGGTCCCTGTCCCGTCCCCTCAGCAGCCGGCGTCCGGACGCAGCGGAAGTGACAAACACCAAAATATGAATCCGGTCCCAATTCACAAAATTATGCCAGTACAAGACACATAATCGGATCGAGTACAAATCAAATTATAGTTCGAACCGGACACAAGGAACTTGAGATAAATTAGACACAAATGCCTTCCCGGGCGGGCGTGAGAGAGACTTCGAACCGCTATGGATGGAGAGATTCGAGGCAGCGACGGGGACTGCCTCCTCGACACCTTCATCCTCTCCCGATGCGCACGATCGCTTCCAATAGGTTGTGATCGAAGCCGAAGCGGGATGTGGCCAAAGCTCTTGCAGGTACCCGCGACCTCGATGACGGTGCGCGACTCGCCTCCGCGTTCGGTCGCAAAGCACAGCACAAGGCTAGCAACCTCGCTAGCCTCCGGCCTGCGGGCGGTGGGGCAGATTAACGCGCCACCGCGCCTCGGCCTTGATGGCGCTTAGCGGCACGGCGAAGGTCGAGGACGTTGTACCGATGGAGCCGCCAGTAGCTTTCGCTGGGGCGAGCAGAGCCGCGGGGGAGACGAGATGAACAATCGCGCAACAGAATAGATGAGGCCGAGGAGATAAGGTGGAGCCGTGATACGCGGAGATAAGTCATGTTTTGAGTTATCAAAAAAAAAAAGTCATGCCGTGAAGATAAAAAAGAGAAAAGAAAAACCATAAATATTGTAGATATCCACCGCTTTCTCAAATCAAAGCCACAACAAGCCCACCACGAACAAGATCAGACAAAATATAAAGGACACAATGAGTTTTTTTTCTTATCCAAGGGCACAATGAGTTGAATTCTAGGTCATCGCAGAGGAAATCAGGTCCGCTAGGCAGAAACTACAGGCTCCTCCGGTCAACTACCTAGCAAATGCATCTGAATTAGATGTTCGTGCTTATACAGGTCGCCGGTCAACTACCCAACACAAGAAAGGAATAATTCTACTCGCTTCATCAACACAGCTTCATTTTTTGCGATGAGAAATTTATAACTTTCAATTCAGGGGAATTACAGAGATCCAATTCAATCAACTAGAGGAAGGGACGAGGGTGGCGGCATGATGGGAGGAGGGAAGCCGCCGTCGCTTGCAAGCGTCAGGCCAGTGAGGGAAAGCAACGAGTGACTAGAGATGAGGCTAATTTTTTTATATGCACATGGGCATGTTACTACACAGATGTGATATTTTATTTCTATTAGATTAGGTAATAATTATAAATCATATTTTTTTACCCAGAAGAACAACGCGGACATATTTCCTAAGACTTCTTATATACTGCTAAAAAGCTTCAAATGTTATCCTCATCAGACTAATCCGTCCGCCCCCTAATCCCCATCCGCCCGACTAAAACACGCCCACGCTCTCCACCTCGGCATCTTCCCGTGCGGAACCGCAGCCTCATGCTCCCGCCCCAGCCACATCGCGCACGCCTCCGTCTCCGTGGAACCACCCATCTGCCGACGCCCACCCAGCCCCTGCTTCGACGCCCGTAGACGCCTCCACCCTCGCTCCCGGCCTCCCCGACAGGCCCGGCACTCCGTCCGCCGGTGGCGCTGTTGCCGTCCACCGAACCAACCGTGGTCAGACCGCCGACCTTCTTCTCTTCCGCACGGCATGGACGCGAGGACCACCGGGGTGCGGCGCGGGGCCAGACGGGGGATGCGGTCGTGGACGGTGACGCTGCTCACTCGGCGGTGCAGCGACCCAGCGGCGGACGGCACATCGGCGTCCTTGCGCTCTCGCAGCCTACCAGGAGAAGGCACAGCTTCGGTGTGCATCATCCACAGTCGTCCTCAAAATCGGTCACCCGCTCCGGCCTGCTCGCCCGCTCCAATCAGACCCTCCATGGTCGTCGCTACAGCAGGCTTGCCACCGCCGTCCCCGATCAGATCACCCGCCCGCGCCACCCTCAGGCCCTGCCCCCGCCGGATCCCCGCCGCGGATCTAGCCAGCATCACCTCCTCTGGACTCAGCCCCGGCTGTCAGGGCGCCCCGTTTCCATCCCCTGGCTCTGGCCTCATGGGCTCATGGCAGAGCCACCTTCTTCTAGGTGGGGGTGACCTATTTGCAGGAGGGGGCCTTGCAGCCGGCTGGAAGGGACCCACGGAGCCCAGGATGAGCCTGGGGCGGTCGCTGGAGTCACTGCATTTATTCATCTAGACTGCAGGTGCTGTGACTTCTATCGTGCTTTGTTCTTTGTTCTTTGTTTCAATTTTGATTCGAAATGCATGACTGATCGCCCTGCAAATTTTTACACTCAGGTGCCGTGTTACAAACGAAATATATGTGTGACACACTTCTTTAACCCATAGGTTCTGGACAATAGCTGCACTTGAACTATTGGCATCCGTTGTTACTATTACCTTTCCAGATCAGTTTTCAAATTCAAAGAGTAGAAGCTTGACGTTGATGGATGAGATGCCTGCTGCATGTTTCGACTCAATCAATGCAATATAGATGTGATGGCAAGGGAAATTCAACCCCTCCCCAGTACGTCTCAGATATAGTCAATAATGAAGCAGATAAACAATTTCCCGGTGCGTTTTCTACTTGCTTCCCTTTTCGATCGAGCCTGTTCATTTGTTTTTTTTTACTTTTTTAATTTTGTTTGACAATCGTAGTTCCTACCTTATCCAACTACACGTTTCAGTTTAGTGATAAACGGAAATGAATTGAATGTGTCTAGCCAATGTCAACATCTTTCCTTTTTTTTTTTTTTTTTTTTTTAATCTTGTGACTGCTTGTAACAAATGTGCAGGATCAATAGGTTGAGCTAATAAGTTCAGTTCTAGACTGCAACACATTCCTGTTTTTTTGTATTTCGTTCAAACTAATGTTTGAAAAACTACGGCTGACTTGTCATGGCTCTCATGCACATTTCCTTTTCTTAAGCAAGTATGTTAGGAAATATATTTATTAAACTTATCTTTTTTTTTTTTTTTTTTTTTTTTTTGCACAAATGGATCATTGGACTGCACTGTGTTATCTCTGATCCTCAGTGGACATTGTTAATTAACAGTGGACTGTGCATAATTAATCTTATAGGAACTAAAACATGAGCATATTAATCTTATATGGTTTTGTGGCAAAATGCTCTTCTATTAGCAATTGAAAGCTGCAACATATCATTTGGAATGTAGCTGAATGAGGTTCACTGAAATCGATAGTGCAGATACCCCTACAACACTTATGTGCCTTCTCTGCGTCAAATGGGTAAGAGACTAAGAGGTCATAATAACCACAACGTGCCACTGCCTATATACAATGACTGAATTAGTCTGCATGTTTGATAGATTTTGTCCGGTCTGTATGTATGCATGCGTGATGTTTAGAAATTAGAACTGTATTGGTTCTCTTTGTCTTCTGTCAGCACCATCTGTAGAGTCAGGGTTCTGTGAGGGTTCTTGTAGTGTAGAAAAAAGGGCAGCATGGCTATGTTTTATTGTCCTTATCATTTATCTAATGAAATGAACATGGCACGTCTGCATTTTATTATCCTAGGAACAATCAAACATTTTTTTTTATATGAAGTGGTTCAGTTTTTCACTACATTGCAATATAAGAAGATAAAACAAATGAATTTTGCTGGCTAAATTCTTCAGGAATTTCATATGCAACAAGTGAAACAATCTCTATGAATGTTCAAATGAGTGGTGAATTTTTAGGATACGAATGTGAAGTGTATTTATTTCAAGATTTTTTTTTCCTGTAGTGTTTAATTAAGTGCCTCTCTCTTGTAGGATGGTGTGAATTAAGGTGTCAATTACCACAGGTTTGTACGGAGTATCTCATAGGTCTATTTTCATATCTTCAATCGTGGGATTTCCATGTTCGAGAAGCATTTACAAGAAGTCTTGAGTGATTGCATCTCATATTTTCATGCTACGGAGCATGTGTCCTTTATTGGCTGCAGGGAGGAAAATAAGAAAAACTGATGGACTGAAGAGGATAAGGGATGAATGAGGATCTTCTATACATAAACACGTTGCACCAATGAGACTAGCACATAATTTGGGAGGTGAAGAAGAAACTTAGCTAGGAGTGAGAGATTCCGACAATGGAATAGGTAGCCAAGTTTACTTTCTGCATTTTTCCTTTGCAACATGGATTGCTCTGAACTATATTAATTTGTGAACTACCATAAAGGGAAATTACCTCTAAACTTATTTAAACTTAACACAGGAGGTAAAATTAATTTTCGATATGGAAATGGATTGCTCTAAACTAAATTTAGTTCTCATGATATATTCATCATCAGTGGTTTAGAAAGCGATGCTAGCCATATTGTTGTCAGGGGCTTATTGCAAGATCTCTGATGTGGCAAATGAAAGAAAATTCAGGTTTCTAGGTGAGGAACAGTGGAGGACTGACGAACTAGAGATGCAATTTAAGGAAGATAGGTGCTCACTGCTCAAACATGAGCTCCATCTGCTCAAAATCATGCTTTCTTGGTTCTAGATGTTGCATCTGATTTTCTTGGTTCTTGCTTTTCTTGGTTTTAGCAGCA
Organism: Hyparrhenia diplandra; assembly: GCA_015847255.1. Lineage (NCBI taxonomy): Eukaryota > Viridiplantae > Streptophyta > Magnoliopsida > Poales > Poaceae > Hyparrhenia > Hyparrhenia diplandra. Next base: position 225,613 of record JADLZK010000002.1, read on the forward strand.
GGCGTACCTTGGTTGCAGGCACTTCTATATGTAAACTTTAAAGCTGTGCTGCCTTGGTCCTTGGAACTGTCGTGGACCGAATGAGAGAGGGGGAGCAACAAAGATGGAGGTAAGGAGAGTAGTCATTTTGTCAACATATTGCAAGTATAACCTTTTGGCCGCCAAGAAAACTTCAATGGTCAGACTATTTATTGCACGAGCAAATAAAATGGCCTTCGTATGACTTAGCTTGTAACTAATGTATCTATTAGCAGATTTCTGCAAACAACACCGTGGGCTTGCATTAAGATGACTCCTGAGGATGGACCCTGGGAGGGATGTAAACCGCTGCTAGCAAGGCCAGAGCTGTAAAACAACTGCAGGAAGGAAGAGCGGCCACAGCATATGGCTTCTGGATGAGGGGAGCATCAGTAGTTTGACAAGCCAAGTTTCTAAAGCCTAGAATAGAATGCTTGAAAAGATAGAATCCTAGAATGTTGTTAAGAAATATATTGAAGGAAAAATCTCAAGTGGAGTACAATACCCGTTGCAACGCGGGCATTTACCTAAGAAAGCATAAATGGGCCAATTTTATGGGTTGCCATGGGCCAAATTTAACAGATTGATAGCTGTTGTTTTTTTTTTACCCGAAGGGTATGCTGGGTATGGGTACTATAGTTCCACACCCATTCGGCGTCATACCCGATGGGTAAAGGATTTCGCCCATTTACGCACTCACCGCGGGTAGAAAACTACTTCCACACCCGCCTTTTATCGGGTAAAACCCGTCGGGTTAGCGGGTTTCGGATACCCGTTGCCATTTTAAGTCGAGTGACCGAGGTATCCCCGGCCATTGGTCCCCGCATGTGGCCTGGCCACTCGGCACTCCCCGTGTGTGTGTGTTTTGTATCCTGTTGTGTGATATTTTTTGTTTCTAGTATTCATTCCATTTTTTTTGTTTCTCAATCAAGTTTGAGTATTTTTCCCATCATGTATACGTTTTCATTTTCATTTTTTATTTTATTCATTTGTGTCTTTTAGTTTAGTTTAATGAGTTTCTTTAATATCTTTTATTTTTATTTTTTAGTCAATCATATTTATTTTTTGTTTCAGTTTTCAATCAAGTTTTTTTTTTTTTTAAAAATATTTTCTATTTTTGTTTTTACATTGAAGTATAAATCGTCTTATGGTCGCTATTGTTGTATTTTCAACAAATGTCCCTGCAATTTTCAACTGGTCATGTTTTCTAGATGAAATAATGGGTTTAAAATAACATGTTCCTTTCAGGTTGTATCTTGTGTAACCCCCTAAGTATCACAAGCATATTTTTACACATGAGTTTTGTTAAAATAACTCGTCTTGTCTTGTTTAGTATACGTGGTTGCAACTCCTTTCATAATCTCCTAGCATACTTTTTACACATATTTGTAATTAAAATATGAAAATAGGGTCTAATTTTGATTGGCTCATCATGTAGACGGAATTAAAAACAGATACACGCTTCAAAAGCTATAGCAATTTGGAAAAAAAAAATATATATTGATTTTTTTTCTTGTGTCAGCTTTTGCATGCTGCATCGCAACAGGCAGAGTGGGATTTTTTTTAATAAAGACAGTGGGATTTGGAAAGAGCGTGGGGGCAGGGGAGTGGTCACGCCGTTTCACTTGCATCGCGACGTGTTACGCCATGTGTCGTCCATCAGAAAATCAATCGAATATTTGGCTTTCTTGTTATCAGCTCCCGTCTACACGTGTTATTAATTTTTGTATTGGATGAAAAAATCAACTGCAACACAAATAAAAACAGTCAAATGATACGTGAGCAGTTCCTCTAAAAAATCAAAATATTTTAATTTGGAATAGAGGGAGTACATGTCTTTTTTGGGTACAATGAGAGAACGCTAGAGCCAGCAGCCCAGCACGAACAAGCCAAAAGCCCAATCAGTGACTTTTCGATGTGTTCATCTCTACCCAGCCAGCCCATCTCAGCAACTGCATCTGTCAAATAATATGCCCCGTCAGCGACACTATTTTTTTTTTTTTTTGAAAGCATGCATTAGCACGTATTGCATTAAAGGAGGTGAAAAATTACAAATCATTAAATGCGTAATCCACAAATTACCGCCCGAATCACACAGATCACAAACAAACAACAAGAAAAATGGGGAGGGGTGGGGGCGGACCCTCCGACTAACAACCCCGATAGTTGAGCCTATTACAACCAAATAAACTCCACACCCGGGTAGCTAATAACGATCGAGCAACAAAGGAAAAGCATCCGCAAGACTTCAGCGACAAAGCATCCGTCCACACCAACATCGGCAAGCAAAGCATCTGGGCCGAATAGACGATGACCACCTCTGGCAAAGCATCCGCCCGGAAATCAAGCGACCTCGCGGCACACCGGAAACGCAGCTTATGACTTGTCGGCGACCTCTAAAGATACGCGATACCGGAAACACAGCTCGCGGACGACCGTGCCCTCGGCGTAGACCGGAAACGCGGCTCGTAGAAGATACATGGCGGCAAAGCATCCACCCAAGACAAAGAGCACCTCGACGGCAAAGCATCCGAAACGACAAACCACGGGGGTTACAACAAACACTAGCTAGACACACCCGGTGAGAGAAAACATGAAGCGCGAATAGGAGTAGCAAGGCGACCAAACCAACAAAGACGGATTGACGGGCCGTAGAGGTTGCGGGAGTGCTTGAGCGTTGCCTTCGGGAAGGAGATCGACGTCCGCGGACGCCAACAACGCGCAGAGCGAGTGCTAGGTCATTCGACCCCAGCCGCAAGGCGACCGCCATCCCCCGATCAGCTGCACGCAACCAACTCCCCGCCGCCGCCCGGTGAGGTGGCTCGGCATGCCTGAAGCACCACCACAATGGCCATAGACAGGCCCGCGCACCACCTCGGTCCCGCCACCACGCGGCGGCACCACCACCGAATATGACGAAAGTGGAAGAAGGATGTGGACGCCCAGGCCACCGCGAGTGTTGCTGTGAGTGGAAGAACGATGATACCTCCCGAGGAGGTGCATGGCGCGCCTAAGCGTCACCGTTATCTACCCGGTCGAGGCGGTCAGCTGCCGCCACACAAAGGCGCAAACCCGGCGGTGGCCGGCGACCGGGGGGATGGCAGCGGCGACCCGATACGACCGCGCCCCGCCCGACATCGACGGGCCTTGTGGCGGGGGCGAGCCGGCGCCCCCAAAGGCGAGCAGACCCTAGCATGGCCTCCATAGCGCGCGAGCCGCGCCGTGGCATTGGTGGGGGGAGGTGCGGCGGGGCGCCGCATCCGGGGGCCCGGGTCCGGCCAGCCGCCACCGCCAGTTCCCGCCGCGGGGCGGCGGGGGAGCCGCCGACCCGTCGGGACGGCCAACACACGGACCCGGGGAGGGGGAGTGGGGTGCCAGCGCCGGATTCGGGCCGAGGGGGCCGGATCCGCGAGCCGGCCCCAGTCCCGGCCGCCGAGGTCGTCGCCGCTCGGGCCGCTTGACACCCCACGCCGCGAATGCAAGGGAGAGCGGGAGGTCGGGCCGACGTGGACCCAGCCTATAGTGGCGCCCACGCGACACGGCGCCCATCGCTGCCGTCGAAGGGCACCAAGGTCGCCATCGGGAGGCGCCGTAAGGCTGACGAGTCACCGACGGGGTTGAAGTTGGAGGGGGAACTTGGTTAGGGTTGGGGTGGAGGAGGTGAGAGGGTGCGCGCCGGAGGCCTTTGGGGGATTCGCGCTGGCCGCAGCTGCCGCAGGGGGCCGACGGGGCGGGCCGGAGGGGTGTGTTCCCGGCGGCGGCACGGGCGCCCCCCGAGTCGCCCGTTAGGGAGGCTCGGGGGGGGAGAAAGTTCTCGGTCAGCAACACTATGAAAACAAGCGGAGGAGAAAGACAGAAAATTCTGCAACCAAATACCAGATCCCAAGTTCTTTTCGCAGAGGAGAAAAAAACAATTTGCAGACATACATTTCATCCCCTTCATAGATAACCTTCATGCAAAATCTGATACAATTAAAGTTGACTAAACCTTTGTTATAAGCACAAACTATTCATACCACATATTCTCCGACAAAAATCATAGTTACAAAGTTGTGAGTAAGCTGTTGGTATGTAGTGGAACAAGTTTTTATTGGCTTCCTGCCGCCCATAGCGTTCAGACATAGTTGAGGTAGCTGTAGGTCACTATATTTCCAATCTAGTTTCACAATCAAATGCTTCAAGGCTAATGCATTTTTAAAGATGTATTTTGCCAGTCCGACTTGACCATGTGTTCCACAAAAAACCATCTATGCAAACTTTCTTAAGATGATAGTGAGGAAGATCAGGGTTCAAAATTTCGGCTAAATTTCGACCGAGTTTCACTAAAATCGGTAATTTCGGTGGTGGCTGAAAGAAAACTTTAAAATACTGTAACACACTAATACAAATTTCGGCTAAATTTCGACCGAGTTTCACTAAAATCGGTAATTTCGGTGGTGGCTGAAAGAAAACTTTTAAAATATTGTAACACACTAATACATGAGTATATAACTCTAAGACTAAATTTCTCTCCTACATATGTGCTGCTGACGGGTTTATTTGGCAACGACCTATGTTATGGCTCCACCACTGGATGGTCAAGGAGTTGTTTAGTATTGTAAGTATGCATGCTTGTGATGTTTGTATGATCAATAAACGAAAACAAACGGTTTGCGGATTGGTCGATCTCGTGCATGATCGATGATTGTCTAGTCAATTGGCCAACGTGTGATCAACAGCTTTGGTATTGAAACCTGCACGAAGAATTGCATATGAATACGTACGTAGGGACATGCACATGCGTTGCGTGCCAAGACGATATTGATCGAACTAGGTCGTGTGTGGTTGCAGAACGCGATTGCGTGCTAGTATATATCATATCTCCCTACCCTATGTGCGGCACGCTTTGCTTTTGTGGCGGTGAAGCTTGCGACCTGACCAGTTCGTTGCTCTCGTGCATACAAAAACTTCAAACGCTACCGCACGAAGGTGTCAACGCAGATTCGGAACTGTTTGGAAGACTTGTCCATTCGATCCTCATGTTCCTGCATTGTACACGTATACCGGCCAATATTGAAAGTACTCCTATCTATATGCAATGCAGCTGGAATTCAATTCGTTCCAAAAAGACAAGAAAAGAAATGCAGCTGGAAGCACTCACACTCCAAAAAGAAATGCCAATTATATATAGTACAGCAGATAGGTAGCATTGTTGCCTCGCACACTCCAACGACCTGCTACAAAGCTAGGCAGCTGCTTCCAAATATGCTTGCTTACCTTTGTGACTAACGCCGGCCTAGCACCGCCTAATACCGTTTTTTTTAACACAACCGCAAACTTTATATATTAAGCAGCCAAGTTACATGACGGTCCTCCAGAGGAGACCGGATTAATACAGCGTGGTCCAAAGACCAGATAAGCACAACCAAAACATCTGAGGCGACGACTCTGACTAACTCGCCGGCGAGGGGCCGTAGGGGCGCCAGTGGCGCATACACCCGGATGGAAGGACCGCGTAAAGCGACGGTTGAAGGTGGGTCGACAGAGCCGGTAAAGAGGAGCATTCGAGCGACTGAAGGGTAAGTAGAATGCCGTCGCCGGAGGTAGAGGATGATGCTCCAAGTCGAATCCCTGATGATGGCAATGTCGCGTCGAGCCAACGTCCGATGAGCAAGTGCTTGATAGGGGGTCGGGATCTGCAAGAACAGTGGCTGCCTAGGGATGTGGTGGAGTGGATGGTAGGTGTTGGCGGGTCGGAGATGGGCGAGGTGAACAGAAACATAGGATAAAGAAAAGAAAAAGAAAAAAAAAAAGATTGGCTAAGGCCGGAATTTTACCATGCCTTAGTCCAAACCAATTTTTGGGTGTCAACAGTACCCAAATCCAAAATAGGGGCTTTAATTTGGGGCTATCACTGGAGATGCTCTTAGGGTGTTAGCCAACGGACTTTAATACTTTGGCTAACAGCGAGATTTGATTTCTAGGTTCAAATCAGATTCGAGGTCTCAGGGCGGGCTTAGAAGAAAATTTGATGAATCTAGGGGCAGAGGCCGAATAAACGGTAGTGAGAACAGGAGAGGCGAGGGCGAGGTGGCACCGTCTCTCGAGAAGTGGAGGAAGAGGTTGCGAAGGGTGTGACACTGTAATAGCCTGGTGCTGTCTCGGGTCAAAGTAAGGGGTGGCGACAATAGAAGATTTCCGGGATGGTCTACTATGAAAATATATACTGGACAAATCAACAAGGCAATAAAACCTTTTCATATAAAACTTTTTCATTGGTGCAATTGGAAATAGCCAAGGAAGTGATAGTTTACTTGTGTGCAAACCCTCAAGTAAGTTACTGTAGCTCCCATACATATATCCTTGCTTGTCAAGGTACAAGTATCTTGTGGGCGATGATTATTGTCTGGTCAATTGGCCAACGCGTGATCGACAGCTTTGGTATTGAAACCTAGTAGTAGGCACTTGCACATTCCAAGATGAACTAGGTCCTGCCGGTGTCCATATATACACGCGATTGCATCGGTATTGCTACGGCGCGGCAGGTACGCTTGCTTTTGTGGCGGTGAAGCTTGCGACCGGACCAGTTCGTTGCTCGTGCGCCGCGCCGCGCGGCCTGCCTACAAACTGCGTTACCACACCGCACGAGTATTAGTTATTAATTTATTATTATAAAGCTGTGACAGCAGCAAACCAGCTGATCGAGAATGTGTCGTAAACGCTGATTCGGAACTGTTTGTTTGGAAGACTTGTCTATTCAATTCTTCGTGTTCCTGCATTGTACACGTATTGACGTATACCGGCCAATAATGAAATATATAATGCAGCACAGCTGATGAATTCGTTTTTCAAATAGAAAAGAAAAAAAAAAAATGCAGCTGGAAGCACGCACGCATGCAAATTATATACTATTATCAGCTAGCATTGTTGCCTCAGCCTCTCACACAGTCCAATGAGCTATCAACGCCTACCAGCGCCTGCCGTTGCAAATTCAACAAACATTGCATGCACCGTCGTCTTAATCAAACTTAAGCCGTTTCTTTCATTTTTTTTTCTTGATTCCTGAGTATATTCCGGCCCCACCAGCCACCAACTCGTTAGAGGGCCCTTTGAATTGCGGGATTCTTTCCTGTTTGAGAAAATTTACTTCTATGCCCTCTTAAAACCAAACCTTCCTTTCATGGCCCTAAAAAGTTTGAACTTACCTATTTAGCCTCCAATCTAACTTTTGATTCCTTGTGTGGTCTTTCCATCAGTTTGACCCTCTAACGGTGTTACATGAGAGATGAAAGGTCAAATTTACCCCTTGGACACAAAAGCATCGTTTCCGATAGTTTAGGGCGTGTTTGGAAGGGTGGCCCGTGGGCTTGGCTACGCCCGGGAGCCCAGTTCGTTTAGCTTCATTTTCTCCTCCGTCGGCCTGGCTTACGAGCCAAAACCGCCCCTCACTGGTTCAACTTCGCACGCAATTTTCCTTCAGAGTCGCGGGCGTTTTTGGGGCGATTTTCGGCTGCGGCGGATGGCTCTAGCGGGCTCGCGTGAGGCAGTGAAACTTCCTCCAGCCATTCCTACGCCAAATCCATGTCCTATAAAGCCAACCACCATCCCACGCCGCTCCCTCCCTTCTCCCCGTTGCATTTCGCCCGTTCTTCTCGCGTGAGACACCAGCTAGGGTTCCGTGTTGTTGTGCGGCGAGCACGGGCCCTTCACCAGCGGGCTTCCTCTCCATTCCCCTGCCGCAGATCTGCTCCATCTTGTCGACGCGCCTCACTTCCTCACTGGGACTCCAGGCGGTGCACTTCTTCGTCCTCGTGTTGTTGTTGGTGACCTAGGGTTTGCTTCCGACCTGATTTGCTTCCTCTCCTAGTCGGTCTTGAGGGTCTTGTCGTCATCCGGGCACCTCAAGGTGAAATGGACCCCCAAATCCCCATCCTTCTTATGGCTTTTCATTTATGCGTTGGATGCCTTTGTTTCAATGCGACTTACCCGATCTGTTCAATTTCGATGCTCGAGTCCGTATTGTGGTTGATGATGTTGTCCTATGCATGGGAGGTTTGTCATGCACATAAATGTTTTTAAGCTTCCACTTCCATGTTGATGCTAGTCGGGGCTATCTTAATTTAGATGTTTTGAGAGTCATGATATGATTGTGAAGGCAAGCTACTAGGATGTCCATGGTGTCTCATTTGTTGTCTCTACTCTAAATATAATGAGGGATGAACCTGAATCGAGCCTAACACGAGCCTAACCCTATCATGTATGACCTTAGAAGTGATGCTAAGCAACATTGAAAGAGAACCTTGCGGGCCATCTACCATTCCACAGATACAGAATGTGTCTCGTGTTAAGGAAGGAGGAAACCTCTTTTTTTCTTTGTGTGAGCAATTTAGATCTAGGGGGCTTCTCTAGGACAATGCAGGTGTTTCTATTGAGAAACATGTTGCAATGTTTCTTGATGTAGTTGGCCACAATCAGAGGTTTAGGGTAGTGCACCAATCTTTTAGGAGGTCCATTGATTGAGTCCACAAGCTCTAGTGGTGCCATCCTAGAGATGTATAGTTCTTATACTCCCTCCTCCACTCTCTCCTCTTTTGTGTAGGTAGTTTGGTTGTAGGATCTTGTGCAGGTTGACACATGGGGCTGTCCTTTTGGGGGTTTTATTTTGTTTGAGAGGGTGGTTTGGCTAACTATTTGATCTAGTTTGATGCATGGAGAACATTTGAGGCCTACTTTGTTGGCCAGAACTTGGTATTGTAAGAATATTTGTAGTCTCCTTTGGCTACATAGAAACTTTATTGCAACCTTATTGCTAGTTTGTGTGATAACTGTGATTATTTTGGTGGATGGAGAGGGAATTGAAATGGCCTGTGATGCAAACAATCATATGAGGTGGCTACTTGTTTGGACTTGTAGTTTGCCTCTTTCATGATCGCCATGAAGCCCCCTGTGGAGTCATCACTTTCGGTTGCAACACCAAGCTATGGCTTGAGATGATGGCACTGAAAGATGTCCACAGGAGTTCCATGACAACCATGACTTCGATTTGCTTCTTCTTGGTTCTTTCTTCATGCTTTGTTGTTTGTTGCTAGCAGCCACTAATATGAAAGGAACTATGCATTGAGTCCACCAAATCACTAAGATGAGGCCTCATTTTGGCCTCATTTTATTACCAATGAATTTGTATATTGGATATTGTCAAATTTGTGTTGGAGTCAAATGTGTGACAAATTCAATTCAAATGAACTTGCGATATTGTAGTTGTAATTGATAATTTCATATATAAACATTGTGGCAAAATAATGTTTTTTTCCGATCCGATCCGTCTCGTGTGTTACTTGGAGAACGGAGATAGAGTGAAGGGTAATTTTGTCATTTCGCATTAGCCTTTAGTGGGACTTCACGGTGTACTAAAAAGAAACCGGAAAGCCAAATAAGGAATCAAAAGTTGGATTGGAGGCCAAATAGTTAAGTTCGAGATTTCGAGGCTAAAAAAAGAAGACTGGGTTTAAAAAGGGCCATATAGGTATTTTCTCTTCTGTTTAGTGCATTTTCCATGTGAAAATAAACTGATTTTTGAATTTCCTTCATAATGCCAGCAAAATTCCTATGTTTCGAAAGGGCCATAAATATTTTGCATGCATGCTTCTCGACTCGGCCTTCATCTATGATTAAGCCGATTATTTGCAAATTAAATCAACTCTAACTCATCAGGGTGTGCACAAACCGATAACTAAGCTCACATAATCTTGCTCACTCGATCATTAGCTAGGGTTTTAACCAACAAACTCTAATGCTCAGGCTAACGGCTACTGTGATGAGGTTAGAGTTTAGGTACCGTCCCAAATTGGATTTGAGGTCTTGAGTGGGCTTAGAAGAAAATCTGATGAAGGTAGGGGCAGAATTTGAACCAACAAATGGTGGTGGTGGACATGGTGCGGTGAGGATGAAGTGGTCGTGGCACCATCGGTCAAGAAGTGGAGGAAAAGGTTGTTAGACGGGGCAAGGTTAAGAGTGCCACTCTAATAGCGAGGAGGGGGTCGGCCTGCTAACGGCGCAGAGCAAAACAAGGTTTTGTACAGCGGGTTGAAACGAAGTTTCTCTATGTTACGGTGCGGGCGGGGACGAGTTTGTTTATGTTGCGGTCTTGGGGACGGGGTGGGTTTGTCTATCTTGCGGGGCTAGGGGTGGGTTGGGACTTGACTGCTCTCGGTTGGGGAAGGAGAAGACGCTTGCCGCTAGCCCGCCTCTCCATTGCATGGGGCGGCGGGGTGAACTGACTCCTCATTGCTTGGGGTGGGGTGGGTTTGGGGAGGGTTTGCCCTCTGTCGCGGAGTCAAACCAATCAAGGATGGGTGGCGGCGATAGGTTTGATGGGGGAGCCGCCGAGAACTAAGTAGGTGCATGGAGGGGGATGACATCACATACCATGGACAAGTAGTGTTAAGGAAGAAACATAGCCAGTGGCGAATCTACAAAAGATATCTATGTTTCTATAGGGTCACTGTTGTCAGATGAGATCGGTACTTGTACGGTGAATCCGCTCCGTAGCAGAGGTAGAGGAAATACAATTCTAGTACAATGTCACGTTTTAGTATCTTATAAGTTTGACCTATTATATATAAAAATATTAATATTTATGATATTAAATGCTAGTATTAGATTAATTACACAATGTATTTTATATAATATACTTCTTTTCGATAAAAAAGAAACTATCATTCACATCAAATGTGAACCATTTTAATGGGCTAGTAAACTATAGTTGTTTTTATTGTTGGCAGAGTCAGTACATACAAGGAAGAGATAGAGAACGCGACGAATCTTTATCCAACCTCCAACGCATCAAAAATCAGGTGTCCTTGGCTCTAATCTAAAAACACTCCAACACAGAGTGCGTGGACAAGTTCAAATAGTAGTTTACTATCGTGACATGTGTCGGTCTGAAAAGGTCCTAGGATTGCATGCATATTTCTCTGATTGACTCTGCCTTCATCCTCTGTCAAACATGTATAACAACTCTTGCATCATCTCAAAAGAAAACATCACTACCATCATACCATGGTCCATGGCACCTGGTCTGATCTGGTCTCAAGAAATATTATACCAATTCCACATTTTACACTATACGAGCTGTGAAATGTGAAGAGAGCGTACGTGAGATGACCATTTCCAGCTCCATCCTGTCCCTTTCCTCCATCATTTCTTCGTCGTCACCGTCACCATCGTCACCACCTCACGCGCTGTAGCTCGACCTCATCTCCTCCTCCGTCGTCCTCCTCGCCTGTCTCCATCAACGCGGCTCCATCGCCCTCACGCCTACTCCCACATACATAAACGCCCACAGACGCCGCAGCCTGGCGCCATTCACTCCCACCCTGGCTCTGTCATAGCCAGCCATGGCGGACCGCGTCCACCCCATACCATCTCCCTCCTCCTCCTCCTCCTCCCCACTCCCACTTCCACCAGGACGACGACGACCCGATGACCACCACCAGCACCACCTCCATCACGAACAACAACTCGACGTCTCCTTATCCTTTGCCGCCGACGCCGCCGACGCCGAGGACCCCGCGGCGGCGGCAGCTCCAGCGGCAACGGAGACGACGCCACTACACCCGTCCTTCTTCCACGACGACCACCCACTCGCGCTCTCGCCACCTCCAGGCACCTACATCATCCAGGTACCGAAAGACCAGGTCCTCTTCGAACCACCCCGGACCGTGCGCGCCGGTACAAGAAGCTATCCAACCGCCCGGCGCGTCGCCGCCGCCTCCGCCGCGCCTGCTGCCTCTCCTGCGCCGCGCTCCTCGTCATCCTCCTCGCCGTCGCCGCCTTCGTCGGCACCGTGTACCTCATCTTCCGCCCTCACGCGCCGTCCTTCTCCGTGCCTTCACTCACCATCCGCGGCCTCGACGCCACCGCCGTCTCGTCCTCCAACTCCCTGTCGCCCGAGCTCGACGCCGCCGTGCGTGCGGATAACGGCCGGAACAGGAAGGTGGGCGTGGAGTACCGTTCCGGCGGCGACGTCGCGGTGTCCTACGGCGGGCAGCGGCTGGCGACGGCGCCGTGGCCGGCGTTCCGACAGGCGGCGCGGAACGTGACGGTGGTGGCGGCGGCCATGCGGGGGCAGGGCGTGCAGTTCACGGAGGCGCAGAGGACGAAGCTCGCCGCGGAACGGGCCGCGCGCGCCGTGCCGCTCACGGTGGAGGCGAGGGTCCCCGTGCGCCTGCGGTTTGGGAAGGTGCTCCGGACGTGGACCGTCGACGTTAAGGCCCGGTGTGAGGTGGTCGTCGACAGGCTGGATGGGAACGCGACGGCGGTGAACAGGGGGTGCAGGGTCAGGGTCAAGCCGTTATGGTGGTGGTGGTGATCGCGGCCGCCGGCCGCCGCCGACGATCGTGTCCATACTCTCGTTGACGTTGTTAATGTCGCCTAAATGTAAACGGCTAGTAATTATTGATTACAGTATGTACTACTCTAGTCTCTAGCAGCGACGCTGCAATGAACATAGATACTTCATGGAAGTATAAATTTATTTACCTGTGAAGTAAGTTGATTTCTACCATAAGAAGGAATCTTTTTTGAGGAATCTTTTTTGGGGAATCTTTTTTGGGAGTGTGTATTGACTGTTCCATCTATTGCATATGTAAAACACTGAAGTTTAATTAATAGTATAATTTGTGGATAACTTTACCTAATGTACTGAGAAAGAAAAAATTAAATATTTTCGGGTGATTTTGTTGCGGTAAGACTAATGAGGTGAATGTAATATGTATAATTTTTTTTTTTTTTTTGAAAGATCCGGCGGGCCGGCGTTATATGAATAAGCGAGGAATTAGAGTTGCAATCTTACATCTTGGGAGGCGCTATCTGATATTGTAGACAACCATATGAGATATACGAGACATCTATGCTAATTACTCACATTATTAGAACAAACCTTTGGGGCTCTAAACACATAAAACGCAACATGTTCATGGAACCTCCATCTCCGGAGCGCCCATCTCCGCTGCCATCGCTGCCAACGCCAGGACCAGGGCCAACTTCTTGTTGCCTAAGCGTGCTGCCTACCTGATCTTGTCCACAGCCTCATCAGACAAATTTTGTCCATACGAGTCGAGGTATGTGGCCGCCACATTTGACGGCCCCACTGGAGCCTCCATGAACTATAGCTCATGCATCTGCTTTTGTTGGGCCCTCTGTGCTACGAGCACCGACGACGGACGAGCAGCTTGTCTCAAACCGGAACGGGTAGCCACCATGAGCGTCTTACGGCCTCGTCCACCCCGTCGAGGCAAGGTTTGGGGCCTTGGGAGCAACGGTGGTGCTGCCTCCTTGAAAATCCTCCTGCAAAAGGCAACACAACCGGATGTAATATGTATAATAATAAAGAGTTATAAGTAGACTTTATATTGAGGTGAAGAGAGAGAAGTTAGATATATAAGTTTACACAAATATTGTAGATACTGAAGAGATCTACACTTCATCTGGAGTTTTACTATATATAGGAAAAGTGCCCGTGCGTTGCAATGCGGAAAAAAAAATGTATATATCAAGCTCGCCGTGGTTTGAACTCGCGTCGTCGTTGCAGCCCGCAAGGTGTGCTCCCCTTCTCCTAGATTCACGTCTGGTGACCCTTTGCCGTTAGCTAGCTCTCATAGCCGAGCTCCCCTTGCCGCCATCCCCAAAGCGGCTCTATGGCCCTCGGCCGGCATTTTGAGATCGTGGCCGCGGTCGGTGCACTCGAAGCTCCACCTCGTCGTTGCGAGCCGCTCGACGATTTAAGAAAATTACCAATACTCAATTCGATTTCAGAATTTTAGAGAATTCAATGTCATACTAAACATGCGTCTTTGCACCTCAAAGGAATCCTAAATTGCAAATCTAAAGAATATATATACCACGTATACAAACACAATCATGGGGCTTAGCCGCTAGCAATTTCTTGTTACCTCCGTCACTTTCGATGCGATATGCGGACCCGAGAACGGTGGCCCGCACGTAGGCTGGCTGGCGTTCCCACGCTCCCCGCCGTCGGGCTGTAGGAGGTACACCACATCATCTTGGTCGTGCCGGTCTCGGCAGCACGTCGCGTTTCGCGAAGCCTACATAAAGCGATAACGGCCCGCGATATCGATGACCCTCATATGCATATATATGCTAGCTTCGCTCATATTGGCATGTTCGATCGCGGCATTATTGAACACGCACGCATGTACAATAAGCTGCCGTGTCTTGGGCGAGCTTGCGGAGCAGCGTGTAGATGTCGAAGATGGCGAGCTTGAGGTCGGCGTGCCGCGCTTGAGCGCTTGGACAGTGGCGTTCAGCTTCTTGTTCAAGGTCTCGGCATTGCGGTTGAGCCTCGCACGCATGTGTCCTTGCCCTCGCCCGTGCGGCGATTGGCGTCGGCGGCCCGGCCGGGGATTGATGAATGGTATATATGTATGTCGAGAGTTTTTCTTTGCCCTCCGTCGGACCTATTTGGATTTGGATATAGACTTCCAGGATTGATGAATCGTATATAAGAAAAAAAAATCGTGGAGAGTTTTATTTGCCCGCCGTCACACCTATTTGGTTTTGGACAAGAAATCATATATATGTATATATGTGGAGAGTTTTTTTTTGCCTGGATTTAGAGCTCTTTTTAAATGTACTATACCTAACGATTAGTACGCATATTCCGTATGCTATACAAACACGTATCCTGGCTTGGGGGAAAACGAAATAGTTGGGCAGAAAAAGGCAGTAAAAAAAAGTGAAAAAAGGTCTTGTGATGGGCAAAAGAGAAAAAGGCCCGACAGTAAAAGGAGGTGAAAAGCCCGGTGAAAAGCCCGGTGAAAAGGAGGTGGGACTGAAATTTTCTCTCTTTATTAGTAGGTATAGATTTTCGTTTAAAGCCATCTTGATACGTGAACAATTAATTTAATGTTCAAATCTACAAAATACAAATCAAACATTGTATCATTTTTTAAACGGCCCTAAAATGAGAAATTTATAAACAATGAAGTTGTACATCTTTGTTTCTCTATAGTTGTGATATATAAGTTTCATCTTCATATGAGTTCGTATATAAAAGTTACTCTCTCCATTCCAAAATATAATACACTTTATCTTAATAGATATATAATTTTGTTATGCACTTAGGCGATGTATGCCAAATGGAAAATGGGAAATATTACCCCACCATTCAAAGGGCTAATTGTATCCTAACCATACATTATGTCAGTAAAAACACATAATAAATCAAAACATCTTATAATTTAAAATAGAGCGCGTATAAATTTTTAAGATAAGCAGTCAGAAAATGGGATTATATATATTTGCTAATTCTAACGGTGTAACAAAATTCTTCCAGCCCAATCGGTGGCAGTAGTATAGTTTTATATTTGTCAAATCAGAGAAATGCTTTAGCAAAAAAAACGAATTTGAAAATGAAAAATCCTCCCGCATCTAAAAGGAAATGGGTCGCGTCCAAAAACCAAATGGGCCGGATCTTATGGAATATACATTTAAGAATTCCTACAGTTAATCC
Source organism: Hyparrhenia diplandra (assembly GCA_015847255.1). NCBI lineage: Eukaryota > Viridiplantae > Streptophyta > Magnoliopsida > Poales > Poaceae > Hyparrhenia > Hyparrhenia diplandra. The sequence goes on from JADLZK010000002.1 coordinate 241,142, forward strand.
CAAATGCAAATCTTTCTAATCTGCGGAATGAAAAAAAATCCTGACTAGGCCGTGCATCCGGAATATACTGGGCCGTCAGGCCTACTAATCCGGACTGGATTTTCTGATTAATTCGTTCTTTGGAAAAAAAAAACAATAATTATTGTAACTAGACCCAAATTTGAAATTTCGTAACTGTTACAGCTCATCAGCCCGGCCCGTTTGACATGGTGAGATTTCAACCTGGCTATTTATCCACCGACAACTAATAACTGAATCGGCTGAATTAGACAGAGGAAAAATCTTCCTGTTCCAAAAAGATATAAAAACAGTTCATGACTAAAAACCAAGCGAGCATCACACAGAGAAGCAAGCAACAAAGGAATATGTATGAAGGATTAAATAAAATAAAGTTCATTCATGCATGCTGGTTTTCAGTTGATAAACATGTCTTGACAATAGAGCTTGGCAAAACCCTTCTCGGGCTTCCTGTTACTTAGTTTCATAATTCAGAGCCATACATTCGTCTCATCTCTTGTCTGTTGAAGTCGGCAAACTTTGTAAGGCCATATCGGGTGGTAGACCCTGATTGAGCAGCCTTTGCGTTATACACATCAACAGACCTTGCACAAGCCTTGAACAATCTAAAACGTCTAGCCTTCTCCTCTTCATCTCTGTACGTTCGCCCATACTTCTTGATCCAATTCTCAAACTTTGCCCTCATGGTTGGATCATCGTCGTCGTCCTCCTCATCAACCACAACGGCTTCATTATAAGAATCCATCATCATCCGCCTCTTCTCATCAATCGCTGCCTGGACCATACGGAGGTATTCGTCTGTGTTCATGGCCGCCGGGTCTTCGCCTCCCATTAAGATTACTGACGACGACTTATCTGCTGTATAATACCGGCAAATACAGAGGAAGCCACCACTGTCATAGCATCAAAAGCACCATCAGCAGTGATTACATCCCTCAAAATGTGTAAACGCCATTGTGCTCCGGTCTTCGCCGTCTGGGCTGGCTCCTAGGGAAAACGTGAGCAAATTAAGATGAACTGAACCACGAGTGAACACGTATGTAATATAAGAATGACTTAAATTTGACCATGTTTGCATTTTTTTTTTTTAATAAGACGGCGGTCAAATTTAGAGTCAAGAAAGTCAAACGAACTACAATTTAAAACAGAGGAGTAGAACTTTGACTTGAAAAAAATAAAATCCATTAGACTAAAAACTTAAGCAAGAATAGAATGTACGTACTCCATAAATTATCATCAGGCTACAAATATACATAAGTATAGGATAATTTCGAGATAATAAATACTAATCCTCCGTTTTAAATTATAGTTTATTTGACTTTTTGACTCTAAGTTTGTCCACTCATCTTATTAAAAAAAATTGCACAAAAATAGTCAAATTTAAGTCATTCTTAAAGACCATTTGTTGATAAAGCAAATCACAATAAAAGAAATGATATTTTTCACAAAATTTTGAATAAGGCAGTGTTCAAAGTTAGAGTTGAAAAAGTCAAACGAACTACAATTAGTATATTTTAAACTTAGCGTAGAGTCTGCATTGCGTGCACCGTCAAACTATCAAACCGTGATCTACCAACAAACCGTCTGCATAACGAGGGCGCAAATCCGCTGTGAAACCAAGAACAGCCCCGGATCTGATCCGGACCCTCCTGCGGCCCTGCATTTTCTTCACCCGCTGTCTCTCCGGGCAGACCGCAGCCGCCGCCCTACCCTGCCAGGTGCCCAGGTCTTCTTCGTTACCATCGCCACTCGCCAGGTCTTGGTCGATCGGGCGGCGACGAGCACATACCAGGTATGCGAAACCAAGCAACCCGAACCCTATCTTAGCAATCTGTATCTTCAAAAACTTAAGACCGGATCTAATTAAAAACGTATACGTTCCTACTAACTTTTTTTGGTATATGTATGCAAATGCATTTCCTTTACTTCTAGTGCACACGGTTCTTTGCATCAATTGTTGATGAATACATGATCTTACAGTTCTGCGTACAGGCATGCCAGATCTCCTGGATATATATATTGTTCCAACTAAATCATGAGGAAGGGACCAACACACTATTACGCTTACTGGTTATTTTTCGTCAGGACCTTTTTCGTCGTTACTATTAATTTCAGGGCCAACAGCACCCCAGCAAAGTATGTCAGACTTGGAGCACAGCAACTCTCCAGTAATCAAAGAGATGGGGATTACAGGTGGAAACCACACCACTAAGAGAAGAAGATCGAAATCTAATTCTCGGAGGATAAAACAGCGCCAGCTTGATTCTCAACGCATAATACCGTGCAATGTTAATATCCAGAGTCTTCCTGAGGTATGTATACCATATCTTGGCAAATATATATTGCTCTTGTATGTATAAATTTTATTGCTGATTCAAACTGAACGTTCAGGATATTGCTCTGAGGATTACATCAAAATTAACATTGAAGGAAGCTGCTCAGATGTGCGTGCTGTCGAGCACGTGGAGACGAGCTTGTGTGTTCCATCCTAATCTCTACTTTGGTATTCAGACAGTGCTTGGAAGTCGTGCCAATACAGACTCAGTTTTCACTGATCCGGGGAAAAGAATGCTCACCACTAACAAGTTCATTGAGAGGGTTGATGCCATCCTGAAAAACCATTGCAACATGCAGGTGAACAAGTTTACCATTGAGTTTGGTTTGTCGACAGAGCATACTTGTCATATCAACAGATGGGTTTCGTTTGCTATTGCATCAAAGGCAAGAGTTGTCGTCCTCGACCTCTCTCCTAATAGGAGCCTGTTAGATCGAGACAATTATGACTTTCCTTTTCAACTTTTTGATGGCAAGAGCGGATCTCACCTTCAGGCTCTTCAGCTTCACTGGCTCACTTTGGCTCCACCTCCTGGTTTTGTGGCTTTGCAAATCTTAAAATGCTTGATCTTGACGTTTTGATGGTATCGCAAGATTTGAAGCACTTATTATCGAAATGCTGTGTACTTGAGTGGTTAAGAATCCAGTCGTGCTTCTTACAGCAGCCAAGCCTATCATCCCTGTGTGTTCTAGAGCCATTATACCGGCTTCAATATCTATGTGTTGAGAATTGTGTTTTTCGTGAAATTGAATTTCATGCACCTAATCTCATGACATTCAAGTATGAAGGTTCCCTGAAGTTTGATTAATCTTAATGAATGCTTGAAGCTTAAGACAGTAACTATCAAACTCAATATGAACAAAACTCTTGAATATGTGCTGACTTGGATTCCATGTGTACTTCCTCAAGTTGACACTCTGTGTGTCGAACTTAGGATCAGCAGCAAGGTCTGTTTTGTCCTCTCTGTACCATCTGCACTATTTTGTTTTCCATTTCATACCTTGTTGCCTCACTTCCACTAAACTTTTTCAGATGTCTGGAATTCCTCGGCCCCCTCTAAAGTTTATTCGGTTGAGGCATTTAACTATGGACATAGCCAGCTGCTTAGATCCAAATTCAGTTTTTCAACTGGCTTATCTTTTGGAAGCAGCTCCACTTTTAGAGGATCTTTATTTCAATGTAAGTAAATGTTTTGTATGCCTGCAACTTTCTGTGGTTACACATGCATGTTTGCCATTTCATTGTTACCGAGTTAATGTCATACAGCTCTACCTTATTCGTTTTACCTCACAGATGTTTCCTATATGCTCCATCTGTTCTAGAAACCCACATAGGGTGATCTTTCAGACCACCTCCAACTTCTCTCTTTTATCAACTATAAATAAACTACGTGTCTGGTATGCATTCTTATTAGTGAGCTGAGTTATGTCAGCTCACTATCTTTCTCCTTTTAGGGAACAGAAATCCAAGCATAATTCATTGAGAAATAGATATTGTTTAGCATTGATCGACAATATCATGGTTTCCCTATGATAATAACGATTTAATCTTTTATCTTCCTATCGTTTTTTGTCATTCTCAGCTTTATTCTAGGTCAATTACGGTGTTGACTTTGATGAGTACCATGTTCAGGATATGAGACTGTTAACAAGCTATGATTAATACTCCCTCCGTCCGAAAAGAGTGTCGTTTTTTTGCTATCGATCTAGATAGATGTTTGTCCAGATCCATAGCAAGAACAACACTCTTTTTAGGATGGAGGGAGTACACACTAAGTTGATAGTATGGTTGACAGTTTATTAATTGTGTGTTGACTGTACTTATATATCCCTAAAAACATCTGTTTGGACATAGTTCCAAAGTTGATTCTCCATTTGTTTTGATAATAAGTTGTGTGCAGGCTATTCTTTTTCCTTTTTTTTGTTAGATGTATCATTTATTTATTTTTATAAAAAGGTAAAAAGCAAATATTCATAGTAGTTTTTTTGTCAATAATAAAAGGTGCGAATTTTTATTGCAGATGTTTGGTTTTGATTCAACAAGCCATGCTGATCTGGACGACATAATGGATGTTCCTCATTATCATCTCAAGACATTTTGCATAGATGGTTTTTGTGGGACTCAGGGCCAGGTCGGACTAGCAAAATACATGTTTAAAAATGCATTAGCCTTGGAGCATTTCATTGTGAAACCAGGTTGGAAATATAAGGGATCGACATCTACCTCAAACGTGTCTGAATGCTATGGACGGCAGGAAGCCAATAAAAACCTTGTTCCAGTAGATACCAACAGCCTACTCACAATTTTGTAACTATCATTTTTTGTCGGAGAATATATATGTGGTATGAATAGTTTGTGCTTATAACAAAGGTTTAATCAGCTTTTAAGTGTATCGGATTTTACATAAAGGTTATCTATGAAGCAGATGAAATGTAGTATCATCTATGTCTCAAAAAGAAATAAAAATCCTCTGCGACGAAAGAGCTTGGGATCTGGTATTTGATAGCAGAATTTTCTGCCTTTATCCGCTTGTTTTCATTGTGTTGTTGACGTGGCATGTTATGATTCGACAGAAACAGTTGCTGATATGAAAAAAATACCCGAAAACCCTGTGCTGACTGGGCTTTTGGTTTGTTCATGCTGGGCTGCTTCCTAGGACTGTGGGCATTCGGCTCTGGTACGGTGGGTTCAAAAGATTTAGGCCAAGTGGGGACGTAAATGTTTTTTTTTTTATTGGTGCATCATGGAAATTTTGAAGCTGTTTGGAAAAGAAATTGTAAGCACAAACAAGGAGGAAAGATAGATGGGAAACAAACCACAGATGGTGTTCTTAAAGGGAAATGTGATGGGGATGGGATTTCATTCTATCAAGACAATAAGTCTGCTGGATGGTGAAGTTGTAATTCAAGATCGTCAGAGTAATATTGCGTTGTTTTTCAGATATATAGATCTCGCAGCGGCCTTCCAACAAGCAGCGACGGAGCCCCTCCCTGGCAAGGTACTAAATAGCGTATAGCAGTGTATAGCGGGCGGTAATGCGGACGCTAAGTTCCAATAACAACATATGATATATGATAATTACATATAAATTTAAGTTTATATATCGTGAATAATGGGTATAAATAGACATTTACCTACACTAGTAACAGAACCGATGTCTCACATACCTTTTTTTAGATAATGGATAATGTTTCATATCCGCTTCATCGTCTACCAAAAGGTAGAAGGCCAATTATTACAAAGACATGGCCATTGACCGTAAAACATAGAAAAAAAATCATCCACGGCATTCCGTCTACAAGACGAGAATACACACCGTTAGATGAATGGCAACAACATAAGAATCTAGGGGATAACTAAAAGCTGGCCCCAACACTATCAACCAAAGGAGGGAACTTCCTAAAACGACGTCAACGACGTCTCCAACGAGAACATGACTAAATTAAGAAAAAAAACATGGGTGTTCCGTAACTTATAAAAGCCATTGTATATCAGAGTTATTAAAAATAGATTACGATATCAATAAATAATTTATAAGACCATTCATTATCACTGTTAAAAACCATGTATCTTATGTGGACTAGATTATGCATGCCACATAAACCATGTGCAAGATTGGATCTAGGCCTAGGTCGGCAGCGGCGGGAGCGCCCCCGCCCGCCGAAACCTCAGGGAGCAACAATGGAGGAGGGCGATGGGGAGAGGGGATGCCGAAGGGGAGAGGTGCCACCGCTGACTTGCATCGCTACAAGAGAAGCCGCATTGCTACGTATCACGACCTGCGCGTGACGGGAGAAGGCACGAGAGAAGGGAAAAAGGCCACATGGGCATTTTAGTCTTTTGGACCCTTTGTCTTTTCTCTTTTTTTTTGCCATTTAATATGAGCACTATATCAACAATGTCATGTAACAGGGGTAGACAATGTCATGTAACAGGGGTAGACGGAGGTTTTGTTTGACAAAAAGAAGGGTAAAAATGCAAAGTTACAAAAACGTGGGTAAAATCCAAGTTGAAGTTCAAAACAAGGCTAGAATCTCCAAATTCTCTTTTTTTGTTATACATCTGATATACACTATCTAGATATATATACTTAAACAGATAAACCAAAGTCTAGTCTCTTATAATTGAACAGAGAGAGTATATTTTTAAATAAAGATAAGCTGGCAGAAAAAAGGAATTATCTGCTAATTCAAACGGCATTAAGAAAATTCTGCCAGCGCAATCGGTGGCAGTAGTATAGTTTTATATTTGTCAATTCACAGAAATACTTTAGCAAAAATAAAAACGAATTTGAAAATGAAAACTCTCCCGCATCTAAAAGCAAATGGGCCGGCTTTTATGGAATCTTACTACTAAAAAGCCTCAAATGTTATACGCGGGACCTAATCCGTCCGCTCCCCCCTAGTCCCGTCCGCCCGGACACCCCTGCCCCCGCGCGCTTCCTTCGGCACCCGGCTAATCCCGTCCGCTCTCCCCTACCACGAATCACCTGGTGACCGAAACCGCCGTAGGAGTGCTTCCGCAGCGCCCGCGTGAATCCACACCCAGCGGTTCCCAGAGGAGCGTTCTACCCCGCCCCTCTCGCCGGACGCGCTGCCGCCATCGTACCCACGCCGCCGCCCGGCCGCCGCGACCTCACCTCGCGCTCGCCAACGCCGCCACTGCACCGGCCGCTGCGGCCTCACCCCGCGCGGCGCGATTCGCTCCAGCCGCCATCGCGTAAACTGCGCTCGCGCCCTCGCCGCCGGCGCGAACTCCCCCTGCGCTCGCCACAGCCACCGCGGTCGCGGGACCTCGCCTTGCCCCGGCGGCCGGCGAACTCGCAGCCATCCTAGCCCCCGACGGATTATCGGCAGCTCCCTTGCCCCCGACTTGCCGAGGCCGAGCCCCGTGCCCGCCTTGCCGACTTCGACGTGCACCTGGCCGCCGCTCTCGACAAGAACGTAAGCCTCCCACGTCCAGCCCCTTCCCTTTGCCGGAATTCTTCCCGAATAGCTGTGGTCTATAATTGGGCTTCTTGGGCTCTAATCCTTTGGTGCGCAGGAGAGGCTGGCGAAGGAAAGGGATTCACTCGACGCGACGACCAAAAAAGCTGGCCAGGAATTTGGCAAAGGTGCGGTTTTTCTCTCATTTCTGATTATGAGTTTTGGCTTTAGCATGGATTGTTATGTGAAGCCTGACAATTTTGATTAGAGGTGTATTGAGAGTGTACAGTTACTGGAATTGTTGGGGATTTTGACCAGACACTGTTCTTTTAGTGTTTTTTGCATGTGTATGTCAGAGATATGCTTTTCAGTGACCGTGAGTTTTTGGACACATTTGATTGTTATGGATTTGGAGGATACCGTGTGTGTAGCCTTGTTTGTATTGTCGTCGTCGCCGCAGTGGAGAGTATGTCTTATGTATTATGATGACCGGCTTACTATGATAGAAGAAATATAGCCCTTTATTTGTTCTTGATGATTTGAATATTACAACAGATTTTTTTAAAAAAGTTTGGGGGTGATGGCTGATGGTTCAACTTGGCTGTTTAAAAAATTGTGACACCTCAAGTGTTTTTATATCTTTCAGTCTTAATTAAGGGTTTCATATAGTTGGAAAATTGATAATTTTACTGCAGACATTGAGATTGTGTGGCAGATTAAATTGATGATATTATAGAGAAGCTTATCGGGAATAAATAATTTTGCACACAATGCTATGGATATCAGATTGACAGACAGATTTGTGGAAGCTGATTCAGTATATAATTAGGATATAAATAAGCGCAGGATGTTTTTCGCCAAATGGCAAAATAAACTTGCATGAGAGGCTTGTCCACACTCTTATAAAATAAACCATTAGCTCATAGCCCTAAAAATTAATGCTTCGACACTGAGATCGCCAATTTGTCATCAAATACAAGTTTGTGAAAGGAACTTTCTAATTTATTATAGTCAGTGGTCACACAAAGCAAATAGGGCATTGTAATCCTTCATGATGTTGTCAGGGATTAGCACAGTCTAACTATCAAACATTCAGACAATTTCACACCAGATTTATTGTCCTTCTATTTGTCTACATTTAGCTTCCTACACGCACAATGAAAACTAGCTTGCTTATTACATAGGAAAAATGATCTTAGGATTGATTTGTTTTGATTTTGTTAATTATGTTACCTTTGTTCTTCATCTACACTCCTCGAAGTACCTAAACTACAACCCCAGAAAATAGTTGAATATACACTTGTCCAAGAATGGTTTCCTTTCTTTTGTATGTTCCTGCCCTGCCTGTCAGATACAAGTGATAAGCTAGGTGGATTTGTGTTTCGTTTGATACTTGCTGATGACTTGCCTATACCTTATTACCAAGTAGGGTAATTGGCTCCGTTACATTAGACTTCCATAGTATCACCATCCCTGCTGACCTCTTATGTTTACTTTTCTGGGCTTGAACAGAGAACATCTCCAGCAAGAAAGCACAATAGATTGTTGGCTTGGTGCACTTTTGTCCTATCTCTTCATCATGGCTCATAGTTGTAGCAGCATCTAGCAAGAAAGCACAATAGATTGTTGGCTTGGTGCACTTTTGTCCTATCTCTTCATCATGGCTCATAGTTGTAGCAGCATCTGTTCATGCTGAATGGTTATTTTGTAATACACATGCTCTTTGCTACAAAATGTAGGTGACTTGATTTTTATATTCAGATCTATTTATATGTTTCGTAGTTTTAGACTTTTATTAAAAGGGCTTGCATAATTTCAGGTTTGTGTTTCACCATGATTACTCACGGTCCATGGACAGCTCCTATCAGTCAGGTATCCCTTTAAAGTCTACCTACATTCTCCTGCTTGTCAGACAAATGTTTCATGTTGATTTGCATTAGCACAATTATTAGCATGCAGGATATAACTGCTCTTGTGGACATCATGTAATGGTATGTTTATGCCATGCATGATCCAAGCTGGGAAGTTACTCCAGGACTCAATGAAGAAGTAGGCCCTTAGCCTCAAGCCCTCAACTATGCGTATAAGGTTCTTTCAGCCCACCAAGCACTAATTTCGTTTCTCCTTTGTTGGCATCCAAGAAAGTTTTGTCCTGATGTTAGCTTGTGTTGGTACTTAATGGAGCCAGCGATCTTGTCCTATAGATATTCAGTGCTCTGAACGCATGCTCTACATAAATAAGGGGATTGAAGGGATCCTTTGCTAGGAAAGTGGAGATTGAGCCCAAGGCAAACAGCATGCATGCAGTTCATTATCATCTGTGTTTGTTGCTAATGCCCAATAATGTTTGTCAGAGGTGGATTTCTGACTTTGTACAGTTTTATACAACTGCCAATAATGTTTGTCAGAGGTGGATTTCTGACTTTGTACAGTTTTATACAACTATTTTCTTGTTGATGAGATTGTAATTAGCATTTAGGTGGTACAAAAATTTAGTGGATAAAATCCGGCACTCTTGTTTTTGGTGAATTGGATTGTATCGCTACATTCCAATTTGTAAATTGTTTTGGATTTTCTATCTAGACTAGAGATGATGTATCACTTGTGACTTGGAATGGAGTACATATTGCAAAAAAAATTCTATACTACCTCTGTTGGAGTTGAAGGTTGATTTGAAAGTTTTGCTATTCACAAAGATGATAATCTCCAATTGTGACCTAAACGGCTTGGGTGGGGATGGTAGACTTTTAAACAATGGCTTAGCTGAAGTGAACTATAAGCTGTACATAGGATTATTATATGAATTTTTGAAACCCGAAGCAACGCACGGGCATTGACCTAGTATACATTTAATCCCAAATGCAAATCTTTCTAATGTGCGGACTGCAAAAAAAAAAAAAAAAAAAAAGAAGATCTTGATTGGGCCGTCAGGCCTACTAATGTGCGGCTCTTGTATGGAATATATATATGCATCCGGAATATACTGGGCCTTCAGGCCTACTAATCCGACTGGATTTCTTTTTACAAAAAAAATTATAATCTAACTGTTACACCTCATCAGCCCGGCCCGTTTGACATGGTGAGATTTCGACCTCGCTATTTTATCCATCGACAACTAACTGAATCGGCAAAAAAAAAAAAAAAAAAAAAAAAACTAACTGGATCGGCTGAATTATATTAGACACAGGAGAAATCTTGCTCTTCAGACTGAAAACCAAGCTGAGCACTCATAAAGCAACCAACAAAGGAACACAATTAGAAGGATTAACTAAAGTAATAATCAAATAAAAAAAGAAGTTTATTCATGCTGGTTTTCAGTTGATAAATAAATAAATAATATACCTCGACAATAGAGCTTCGCAACCCTTCTTGGTTTTCCCATTTTACCCCTGTTATATACTTAGTTTCATAATTCCCCTAAATAAAAAAACTTAGTTTTATAATTCAGAGCCATACATTCGTACATTCGTCTCATCTCTTGTCTATTAAAGTCGGCAAACTTTGTAAGGCCATATCGGGCGGTAGACCCTGATTGAGTAGCCTTTGCGTTATACACATCAACAGACGTTGCACAATCCTTGAATAATCTAAACCGTCTAGTCTTCTCCTCTTCATCTCTGTACGTTCGATGATACTTCTTGATCCAATCCTCAAACTTCGCCCTCATGGCTAGATCGTCGTCGTCGTCCTCCTCAACCACGACAGCTTCATTATAAGAATCCATCATCACACGCCTGTTCTCATCAATTGCTGCCTGGACCATAGGGAGGTATGCATCTGTCTTCATGGCCGCCGGGTCTTGGCCTCCCATCAAGATTACTGAGGACTTATCTGCTGTATCTTTCATCCAATACCAAACTCAGGCAAATACAGAGGAAGGAGCCACTGTCATAGCTGCAAAAGCACCATCAACATGCTCAGTGATTACATCCTTCAAAACGTGTAAACACCATTGTGCTTGAGTCTTCGCCGTCGTCGTCTGGGCTGCCTCCTAGGAAAAACGTGAGCAAATTAAGATGAATTGAACACGTATGTAATGTACGCATGGGATTGAGAGAGAGATGCAATGCAGCAACCAATTAAAAGATCCATGGATTCGAAGGAATTACCCGGCTGTGGATACCACGGGATGATCCGACAAAACGAGAGAGGGCGTTCCTCAGGCCGTAGACGATTCGCGGCACCGGCGACGAAGAAAATAAGGTCCCTCGGTGCGCAGCCGCCATGCGAACCATAGAACGCAGCGAGCGTACAGCCATGGTGCCTCCTAGTCCTAGATCGCCATGCGTCTCCCTCGCCTCGCCCAAACTTTCTCTTGTACTAGGTTTGACGTAGATGCGACGCAGGAGGATGGGCCAGCGATTTAGCTGGTTCACATGGTTAATGGAAACTCGTGGTTCCCTCAAAAAAAGAAAAAAGAAAGAACAAGAGAAGCAAATGGGAGAAAGAACATGATTCGGCCGTGCATCAAGAATGTATACTGGGCCGCGAGCCCTACTAATCTGTACCGGATCCTTTTTTTTCAATTCATTCTTTTTTGGTTCTTTTAGACCCAAATCTGTTATACTCCACCGTTCCAAATTGTAGATCACTTTGGCTTTTCTACATACATTGATTTTTGCTATGCACCTAGTTATGCACTATGTCTAGATACATAGTAAATCAAATGAATCTAGAAAAGCCAAAAGTGAACTAGTAATCTTTAAAACTTTCTTCTTCACCTTTTTTTTGAGGCTACTTTCTTCTTCACTTGTATTTATTCAAGAAAAAAAGAATGTAATGGGCTGCAAGGCCTAATAATCTGGACTGGATCCTTTTTGCACTTCATTTTTTTTTTCGTTTTTTCCAAAAAAACACATAGACCCAGATTTTGTTATATACTCCTATATCACACCGTCCCGTTTGACATTTGCTCAAAAAAAAAAAAAAAAAAAAACCCAGCCCAGTTTGACATGGGAGTTTCAACCTCGCAATTTTATCCAGCGAGAACTGAGCCCTCAGCCAATTCATCAGATGGTGACAGTCACAAGATTTCCAACAAACTGAATCGGCTGGATTAAATAAATTCCTTTCATCCAGAAGAAAAATCTTCCTGCCAATTTAATTGGCTGAAGTTCCTTTCATCCAGTTCAATTATCAAAAGGCTGAAGTGCCAACAACAGTAGTAGCACGTAGCCGGCGACCATCACCACCCACTGTGTTGCCTCTTCCTAGATATGAAAACAATTCATGACTAAAGCAGCAGAGCACTCATAGAAGCAACCAACAAAGGAACACAATTAGCACTGGAAAGCAACCCTCAGGCAACAAAGACCTCCTCGGCAACGAGCAACGGTAGGGCTTGAGCTCGTCTCATACTCTCATCAGAGAACGACCTGTGCATCTGAGTCAGCCCCCAATTGGAGAATCACTTCCTTACCAATAGCCAACTGGAGCTCTACTGGAGGTTGGTCAATGGTGATGCGACCACGATGACGATGGCGACGACACAGCTTGCAACCTCCACTTTGCAGCTGCGACTCTGTACACGAAGAGGCTGTTCTGTTGTAAGGTTAAATGGGGGTCGATCCAGAAAACGGGAATAAAAGCCTTGTGGTTTCTGCACCCAGCAAATGGCGATGTTAAGCAATCAACTGAATACTAAAAAGAAAATAAAAAAGTGAGCCTTGTCAAGGCCGAACAGCCCTTATTTAAGAAGGGGCATCACATGCTAGTGCACCACTTGCACTTTGAGATCTCGGTAGGTTGCTTACTCCTATCCACTACTAGAACTATATATTGCTGCTCCATTCTATAAGTCTGTTTTAATCACCTAATTCAAGTTTGTCTAACTTTGATCGAGTCTTTACTCAAAGTCAAGCAAAGCTCCATAATAAACCTTCTACTACTCTCTGGCTCGCAAACTAATACAACCTCTAAACACAGTCAAAAACAAACCCATACAGCAGCAGCACAGGACCAGAAGTGGAGAACAGACAAATATGGATTATTCTGAATCTCCATCTCCCCGCCATACACATACAATGCTGCTGTGCATCATCTTCGTTTTTCTGTCAACCAATGCAACATTCTCCTTGGCACAACCCGGCAACAACAGGTCAGAGGCTGATCGCCAAGCCCTGCTCTGCTTCAGAGATGGCATCTACAACGACCCTCAGGGCGTCCTCTCATGGAGCACCAACTCGCTCAGCTTCTGCAGCTGGGGAGGGGTCAGCTGCAGCTCGAGTGTCCCTGTCCGGGTGGTGTCCCTAGACCTAAGGTCTGTGCAGCTCCAAGGAAGGCTACTGAAGGGTTGCATGGCGGACCTCACTTCGCTGGTGCGGCTGGATCTTTCCGGCAATCATATTTCTGGAAGCATACCAGAGGAGATAGCTGCGCTTCCAGGCCTGCAGACTCTGATGCTTGCAGGCAACAGGCTTGGAGGTAACATCCCCTGTGTCACTGGGTGCAGCAGCTTCTCTCAGGTATGTTAACCTTGCAGGAAATAATCTTAGTGGACCTATTCCTGATTCCTTAACCAAAGCTCCATTGCTTCGTGTACTAAACCTCTCAATGAATTTCCTAACTGGGGAGATCCCTGATACCCTATTCAATAGTAATTCATCCAGCCTTGTCACAATGGACCTCCAATGGAATGCTCTTGCCGGACCAATTCCTTCCTTCCAAAAACCCACGTCTCGCAATTTCTTGGCCTTTACCGAAATATTCTTTCCGGAAGTATACCAGAATCCTTAGGAAATGTTTCGTCCTTGAATACCATCCTTCTAGCAGAGAACAACTTGACAGGATCAATTCCAGAAGCCTTGGGTCATATCCCAAACTTGAACACTCTAGATCTACGTGACAACAAGTTATCAGGGAATGTCCCAGCAGTGATATACAATGTCTCATCACTCAGATATCTTAACTTAGGCAACAATTCGCTTGATGGGCAGATACTTCTGAACACTGCCTACTCACTCCCAAACCTCATGTCACTGATCATGAGTGGCAACAGATTCAGTGGAATGGTCCCAGATTCACTAGCCAACATGTCAAAGCTCCAAGAAATTGATCTCTCAAGTAATTTACTAAATGGCTCGATTCCATCTCCGGGATCCTTGAGCAACTTGAGTAGACTGAATCTTGGAAGTAACATGCTACAAGTCAAGATTGGGCGTTTCGACCTCACCGACAAATTGCGGTCGATTGTTAATGTTGTCACCGGATGGGAATTTTCTCGAAGGAACCCTTCCGTAATCGGTCGGCAATCTTTCCGTAAAACCCGAACGGCTAAACTTTGGAGGCAACCGATTTCGTGAACTATACCGGTGGGATAGGAAATCTTGTGAATCTCACTCGCTTGCCATGGACTACAACACTTTGTCGAAAAGCATTCCCTCAAGTATTGGTAATTTAAGAAACTTGGTTGTCCCGACCGCCCGTCCGCGAATAGATTGTCGGGTGAAATGCCATCGACAATTGGAAATCTCCCTCAACCGAACCAGCTTTTTACGGATCATAACTTCTTGTCGGAACCATACCGCAAGTCTAGACAAAGGCAAAAGGTTGGCTATGCTAAACTTATCTGTCAATAACTTTGATGGATCCATACCAAGTGAAATCCTCGAAAGCATCTCTTCTCTTTCTTTAGGGTTGGACTTGTCAAACAACAACCTTAATGGAACAATACCATCGTAAATTGGACAACCGATCAATCTTGGCCTATTGGATGTTTCCAACAACAAATTATCCGGTGAAATACCAACCGAACTTGGACGGTGTGTTTTCTTGTCATACCTTCAGATGGAAAGCAATATGCTTAGTGGGACTATTCCTCGATCTCTCAATGGACTAAAGGCCATGCAGCCAGATGGATCTCTCTCGAAAATTACTTATCGGGTCAAATTCCGAATTCTTTGAGAACTTCATGACCTTGGATTATCTTGATCTCGTCAAACAACAAGTTGGTAGGACCAATTCCAACCGGTGGTATCTTCACAAATTCAAATGCAAATGTGTGGATGGTAACTTGGGATTATGTCAACAAATTGTTATATTCACATTGCCGACCGCCCCACCACAACAACAACAAAAAAGAAAATTTAATGCACGCCGCTGCTCATAGTAGCCCCTCCCGCTACTATTGCTTTGTTGTCATTTCTATGTGTTGTTGCCATCGTTATGAAGGGAAAAGGAACCCAACCACCAGAAAGCTTCAGAGAGACAATGAAGAAGGTGTCATATGGAGATATTATTAAAGCCACAAATTGGTTCTCTCCAATCAACAAAATCAGCTCAAGTCATACGTCATCAGTATACATTGCTCGCTTTGAGCTTGATACAGACATTGTTGCCATCAAGGTATTTCATCTTGATGAGCAAGGTTCCCTTAATAGCTTTTTCAATGAATGTGAAGTCTTGAAACATACCCGTCATCGCAATCTAATTCAAGCAATCACCTCATGCTCAAATGGTAGATTTTGAGAACAATGAATTCAAAGCTATAGTATATGAGTTCATGCCAAATGGTAGTCTAGACATGTGGATACACCCACGTCTACATCAAGGTAGACCAAGGAGGGTGTTAAGCTTAGGTCAACGGATTAGTATTGCCGCAGATGTGGCTTCGCTCTTGACTATACGCACAACCAATTGATACCTCCACCGATTCACTTTGTGATTTGAAGCCTAGCAATGTTCTTTTGGATTATGACATGACCTCATGCCTTGGTGACTTTGGGTCGACAAAGTTTCTCTCTTCAAGTCTTGTTAGTACTTGATCCGTAAGGCTTGGTTGGTTGTAACACCCGCCCAATAAGGATGTGGCCCAAGAGGGGCCTATGAGTCTGAGAGTGCACATGTTTAGTACCACCTTGCTAGTTTAGCAAGGGTGGAGCCAACTTATAAGCCTTTGCCATCCGGCCATATCACCTTCGGGTTAACCCTTTTACACGGAAGCGAGGGCGAAAAGTGTAAGCAAGGTGCTATGTGTACGCAGCGTGCGTGCCTCGGAAGGGGCGTGCGGTGCGGCTTTGGAGGCGGGGTGTTACAAGTGGTATCGAGCCGACCTTGGCGGCCCGGGCGCGTGCGGGCGAGAGGCACGGACATGGAGGTTCATTGCGGCGTGTAGGCTCTCAAGGAGTGCACGGCATGGCACATGTGCCGCCCCGGGCGCACGGTCGCGTGTGCCAAGAGGGGAGGTCCTGGTTAAGTTGGCGCTCGACGAGGACGTCGAGTCCTTTGGGGGGTGTATGTAACACCCGGCCCAATAAGGATGTGGGCCCATGAGGGGCCTATGAGTGCAGAGTGCACATGTTTTAGTACCACCTTGCTAGTTTAGCAAGGGTGGAGCCAACTTATAAGCCTTTGCCATCCGGCCATATCACCTTCGGGTTAACCCTTTTACACGGCGAGGGCGAAAAGTGTAAGCAAGGTGCTATGTGTACGCGTGCGTGCCCCTCGGAAGGGCTGTGCGGTGCGGCTTTGGAGGGCGGGGTGTTACATTGGTGCCTCGGGAACCATTGGGTATATCGCACCGTAAGTTGTGCTATGTCGTATAACTCCTAATCGGGAGGACTATAAATTTATCTCCGGTCTCTCATTATTTTTTTGGTTAGCTTCTCAATTTTTCTATGTGCATTGTTGTGTGTGTCTATTTCACAGAGTATGGGATGGGATGCAAAATTTCAACAGGTGGTGATGTTTATGGTTTTGGGGTGCTCCTACTAGAATTGCTCACAACAAAGCGACCAAGCCCGGCAATTATTTGGCGGCGACCTCAGCCTTCACAAGTATGTGGATATAGCATTCCCCCGATAAAATCAATGAGATTTTAGACCCCCAAATGCAAAAAATGAGGAGGATGAAGTTGTTTGTAATCTACGGATGCAAAACTATATCGTACCATTGGTCGAAATTGGCCTGATGTGCTCCATGGAATCACCAAAAGATAGACCGGGAATGCAAGATGTTTGTGCGAAAATTGTTGCCATCCAGGAGGCATTTATTCAAACCTTTTGATAAAGGCAAAGTGATAATAGAGATGCATGGAATTTTGGCCAGGGATGATAATTTGATTTAAGAAGACAAGAGGTGAGCATTATTCTAAACCAGCTGGAGAAACTCAGAAAAGTATCATGCAATTTAACAATAATGGAGCTCATACACAACTGAGATGAAGTCTGGTGAAAGATTTAAGGTGGGCGTCTAAATTTCTTATTCTCCAGCAATAGGTCGAAAGACCGAGGCTAGAAATGGTCAGTTAACTTATCAAACACTGTTGCAGAGACTGCAATGCAGCAACATTTTATTGTTAATTATTTTCTCATTCCGTTGTGGCTTCCAAAGGCATGAAGAACTGTCTAACTAATTTGTATTTTTTTACTTGTGCAAATTGCTCTGTATGACGTTCCTCTAGTGGTTTTGTTTTTCTTTTCTAAAGATCATCTCAAGTGGATTGTAAGCTAGGCACTCTAAGTAAGGAAAGGTTATTCAAAAGATCAAACAAATAAAGGCTAGGCTGAGGGCCAGCGCCTAGCGAAACTTTGTAACAATAGTAAGCCTCCACGAAGAGTATAGAACAATTGATATAGAAAGTAGAGATCTCTAGAAAGTATTATGTAGTTCCCCTGGTACTTTAGTCATCAAGAAATCAATCACAATAAGTAAAAAAAGTTTATCTCTTATTAGCCCAAACACCAATAAATAGGTAGAGATTTCAAGGCACTGAAAAGAAATTAAGAAGCGTTCTAGGCCAAGCAACATAAATGTGAATGAAACACAAACAATCTTAACAAAAATCCAACAACCAGTACAATCATCAGTATCACTCACATCTTGTTGCGCTGCTTGCTCTTGGGGGCGCCCCCATCCTTCGAGCATTTCAGCAACAGGGCAACCACACCGGTTGAGGAAGAGCAGCACGGCTCCGCCGTGTGGCGGCGCCATCCGGCGGAGCTCGGTGGGAAGCCACTTGTAGTCTGGGTTGTTTCCGCACTGGCCTCCCCTTCCACGGCAGCGCCTCGATCTCGAGCCACATGGATGTGTCGGCGCCGGCGCCGGCGCGCACGGCCTCATCGGTCTGCAGCTGGATGTCGAAATCAAGCGGCCACCGCTGGCCGCGGCAACGCGGATTGCGGCACGGCGCCGCGGGAAGAGGAGGACGCGGGTCGCATCGCCGGCGGCTGCTGCGGAGGCGGCAGGACGGTGAGGGGAGAGGAATGGCCGGAGCATGACGCGCCAGGCGGTAGCGCGCGCGTCAGTCTCGGGCGCGCTGGTGGGGCCGGGTCCCGCCGGTAGCGCCGGCACAATGGCGGCCGGGCAAGGAGCGGCGGCGCTCGGCGGTGGGGCTGGAAACGCGCGGCGGTGTATAACTAAGTCCGGTATCACTTGTGTCTGATTAATTGTGGTAGATAATTTTTTTTCACTTTCATGGAGGTAAAAAGTGTTTTACAGCCTTTTTATGAAATCTATGAATCCAGCACTCAGATTTAAAATTTCGATGATCTACATTTTATAGAGCTATTTTAACTAGGAATTCATAGAGTGAAACTGTTTTTAACAGTTTTATTACTAGTGCTGGAGCTCTCCCAAGAATTCCAATAGTTTAGGCATCTCTTTTTTAGGATTAGATTTGGGGCTCGTTTAGTTGGCTAAAGTTTTGCCAAAAGCACTGTTCGAACTCCTATAGCAATCGCAAAGACGTTTCGTTTTTAGTGGTAAATATTATCCAACCATGGGGTAACTAAGCTCAAAATAATCGTCTCTGAATGTACATCTAAACTATGTAATTAGTTATTTTTTTTACCTACATTTAATACTCCGAACATATGTCTTTTTGTGTATTTAATGTGATGTGATGGAGAGAGTCTAAAAATTTGCAAAACTTTGGCAAAACTTTAGCCAACTAAACGTGGCCTTTTGCACATAGTTTTTCTTATCTCTAAAGAGAGGACAAGACTCCTCTAATTTATTATTATTATTTTTTTTTTTTTTTTTTGTGAAGTGAAGTGAAGACTCCTCTAATAACTTCAGTTAATAATAAAGGACCTTTGTGTGTTGTACAGGTGGATGTGCTACTGATTAGAATTGGTTTATGGAGTTCGAGTAACAACTACAATAAGAAATTAAGTCTAGCAAGAAGTAAGGAAGGAAAATTCTACTATTGAAAACATTTTTTCCGTGGCAGGTGTTTATCACCAGAGGAAGGTCACACTTAATCTGTGGAGCACGGTGGTGGGCAAAACGCCCGCCATGGATAATCAACCGAGAAAAAACAAAAAAAAAAAAAAAACGCGTTGCTGAGCCTACCAAGCCCATCCACGGGCCCCGAGCTACATCCATTTGTTGATGCAATTTTTTTCTTGTTTCTGTAAAAAATTTAAATTCTTGTATGACCCATGAAAAAATTCTGCATTACAAAGGAGCCACTAACGTTGATGTGAAGGAACTCAGTGTACAGACTGAACGACGTGTTGCACATGTAAATGGTGAAATTTGTATTATAGATAACTTTAAGCTACTGTAAAAAGAAATATATGGATAATTTTAGTGCATTATGGCAAGTGATGACGAAGCTAAAGAAAAAATTTTCATTATATAAATTAAACTAGTTAAACGTCCGTGCGTTGCTACGGGGTAACTATATTTTATATAAAAAAACACGCGGATCACAGCATAACATAACAATACTATGATATTAAATACTGACATTAACATGACATTTAATAAAAAGTAAAGTTTCGAAATTAACAGTCACGAAGAACACGGCGTCAACGACTCAAACTCAACTGTATGGACCTTTTTCGCAATACAACTAAGATCATGTTTTATATCGGTAGGAAGAAATCTACGATCGTATTATTTTTTCGCAGGCCCTTGCGCTACAGCTGAAAGAAAGCACATATTTTTCTTACGTCCTACATCATGATTCAAGAACACATTCAAAGACATGGGTCATAGCACTGACGTTGTCAGTGACTGCAATAATCACCGCCTCCATCATCTTAGCAAGCACCTAAAGCGCCTAGAAATTGGAAGATATGGTTGTGCATATGACTCTTGGGAATTATAGCATCAAACTGATCCTAGTAGTTTATGAAATAAAAAGGTGATAGACTGCATTCTAACTTTAAGGTGATCAGCACAAGGAACTCCATTTCCCAATAGTCCTTGCTTCAAACACAAACCTGACAGCACACTTCTATCGTACATCAACCACATTTGAGTAACTTCATCTACCAATTAGGAAACAACTACTTGAGATCACGATGCTTTATTTTTTCCCCACCTGAAGGTCCATCGAGAAGAGGGACCACAATCCTCTCCATCTTGACAGCAATAGGCAAGCAATTGACAAGAATGTCATGCTCATTTACAACAACGCATAAGATTGCAATTCTGAAATGCTACCCTGCAAGGACACTTACAAGTTCGGCCAACAATTTATTCTCATCTTCCACCATCTTATTCTACAATAAACCAATAAAATAGTGGATGAGAGAAAGAATTAAAACGAACCACATGCCCAAACAAAATTTACAGAACCATAGTCAGATTAAGCTCAAATAAAAGTGAAAAGGAGTACATTTTTTCTACCTTTTTCTTTAACAACAGGACTATGTATAAATAGGTACTCCATCTCAAATAAATTGGCAACGCATAAACACAAGCTAGTTGTAAACCAATAAAATTAAAATAATATATTTGTTGATGAAGTGGTCCTGTCATTATGGCTATTTCTTTTGCCCTATCAGATGATGAAATCCAAACTGATTTTTCCCACTGTATTTGTAAAAGGAAGAAATGTGGAATGCCAGATTTCCAACACAACTGCAACTGTGGTCCATAGGCTAGCCCGAACGATCGACTGCCTCCATCAAAGGTGGAAGCCCCAATGCCAACAGAACTCTGAAACCCCAAGCATCTACGTTTCAAAAAAAAAAAAAGAAACCCCAAGCATCAGAAGTTCAGAACAATGAGTGGACTTTCTTTGCATATATATGTTCATCAAGAGCAACCTTCCTTTGTTACTGGTAACACTGATAGGTGCTATAACAGGCCACCATTGCCCTGCATCCAAAGCGGCAAGCACCAACCATGCCAACACAACTTTGCGACCCTTGCATCACAAGTTCAGAACATCATAAGAGAACAATGTGAAACCCACTTGCTTGATAAGCTCAATAAAGGAGGAGTCACCCTCCACCAAACATCACTACAGACTACCCCGCCTACTCTAACAGAATGTAGAAATGATCTAAATAGGTATAATACACAATCTAATCTCCTAGCAATAAAAATTGGTAGTCTCAGTGATCTGAAACATTGAGTTAAATTATCTCCTAGCCAAAGTGACAATTTTACTAAACCTGATAGTTGATTTCCTACCTCGCATCAATCTGTGATTCTACAAAGTAAACCCACGGGCTGGGTTTGGACTGCATTTGGACTACAATGCTAAGAAAACAATGACATGTTACTGCTAATGTCCAACATCAAGATGAGAATTGATAATTGCAATACTTAATGCAATAATAACCCATGTTGTGTAACTCAAAAGGCGTAAAATGGTTATCATAAACAAACTTTGGTTATTTTAATTTTCAGACAACAAACATTCGCCTTTCTCTTATTTCATATGCATCAGGAAAGTGTATATAGACAGTATCATAGTAGAACACATGAAAAGAAATTGAATTAGCATGTTCTCAATCTAGAGAAGAAGAGATTCAGTGATACTTGAGAGACCTGAGGTCTCAATCAACTTCTTCATTTCTTCTCGTTCTTCTCTTCTTGTTTCTCTACAAGGAAACACAGAGCCAATCAGTCCATCACAAAAAGGATAAAAAAGGAAAACACAACCAGTAGTTGAGATGGCACGTATGGCCTTAGCTTGTCTATCTGAATCTGAATATATGTAGTAAATCTTAACATCAGCATGCACCTAGTGCCATCATCTTGCCACGGCACAACACATGATAAACAGGGGGTGTCAACATACCCGAATGAAGGAAGCGGAATTGATCTCCACTTGGTGGCTTTGGTGCCGAATTCGGATCTAATGGTGCGATCGTGTTCCTTTAGTCCGGCAATGCCGTTGGTGATTGGTGAGGACGGCGACGTGGTTACCTTCCCGGGGACGAAATCCGAGAGGTAGCTCGGCCATTCGTACTGCTCATGTGGCCACGCATGTAGGGGTCGCAGGAGAGGAGGTACAGGTTCTTGGGCACCATTGCCGCCCGAGCAAATGTCGTGCAACCCTATCGCATCTCGCATCGGTTGGTAGTCGAGTGAATCCAACGGATCAAAGAGAAATACGCTTCCCAATGACCTCGCCACCGGGGATTCGGATCAATACCTCGCGAATCGCGACGTTAAATGCCTGAATCACCATATTAACCGTCGCCGGAATCCTGATGAAAAGAAATCGCCGCCACAAGATGCGTTTGAAAGGTCCTAATGGCTAGAGGGGGGGGGTGAATAGCCTATTAAAATTTCCTTCAACACCACTAAGCAAACCGGTTAGACAAAATGACGGCGTAGCTATTAAGCAATGCTTCAACTAGCTATGCAAGCCACAAGTCAATTCTATTGTCTCTAAAATCACACAAGGTCTAGGTCGCTAGATTACTCCTAGGTGAACAAGCAAGTCTAACTAGGACTACAACTAGGAGCTAATTAAACTAGCTAACTACACAACCTAGCAAGGGGGCTAACTAGCACACTAACAAGCTAAGCAAGAGAAGTAAAGCTAAGATGTGCTAGAATACAATACCACCGTTGTCGAGTAGAGGTTGTGGCCAATCACCGTGTACAAGAAATCTCCAACGAGCAAGAACAATGACACGATGATGTTTTTCACCGAGGTTCACGTGCTTGCCGGCACGCTAAGTCTCCGTTGTGGCGACACACTCACTTGGCGTTGCCAAGCTTAATGGCCGGTGCCAAATCCCTATGGGAGCTCAAGCAACGATCACAAGAGAGGGCCAACAAACCACGAGCAATCCACTAGTGCTCCTTTCGCGATCTCCCGCGGGGTAAGGAACGACCCCTCACAATCACCACCGGTGTGGCCTCAAACAAGCTCCACTTGAGCTCAACACCGCCTCTTGCTCCAAGCCGCTAGGGAACCGGTCAAATTCCCAAGATAACAAGAATCCCGCGGCTTCTCCAAGGATGAAGTGCCTCTAGATGCAACCTATGCAAGCAATGCACTTCTATCTCTCTCAATCTCACCAAGAATCCGAATTAGAGGTGAAGAGATGAGTGGAGAGGAGTGTCAAATGCTCACAAGCAAGTTAGAGTGTTCAAAATGTCCAAGAGAGAGAGCTTGAAACCAGGCAAACCCATATTTATAAGCCCCTCACGAGATAGAGCCGTTGGCCATCGAAATGGGCTCTAGCGCGGGGTGCCGGACGCACCGGCGGAACCACCGCGGGTCCGGTCGCGAAGTTCGGTCACGAGTCCTGTCAATGACGCGAGCTTGGGCCACGGCCGGGCACCCATCCTTCGCGGCGTCGGTCGGAGGTTCGGTCACCACCGGAAGCGTCGGTCCTGCTTCCGATCGGCGCGTCCGGCAAAGTGCGCCCTGCGAGCTCTCGCGCGACGCACCCACCGAGCCACCGGTGAGTGCGTCCGTCGCCTACGGGACGGCAAAGCATCAACTTCTTTTTTCTTTGCTCTTTGCTTCAAACTTGCTTCGCCTCTTGCCATAGGTTGCCAACACGTCCAAGATGACCACGTTATCACCAATGTTAGCACCTCGAGATGTTAGGCAAGATCGAAGTTAGTGCTCTCATGTCCTAAATACAATATGCAAGTCGATTGGACCTAGAAGCACTTCATGCAAGGATTGTCGCGGCATCCCCTCTTGATAGTCGGCTATCTATCCTATAATGTGATCACACGCTCTATCGTGTCTTGATCACCAAAAGGAAAACCCTATCAAGATACCTTTGCCTTAATCTCCCGGGTTCCTCTCAAGCCGATCACCGAGCGTGACGATCCATCATGTCCACCATCTTTGTCCATGTTCATGATCATCATGCTCCTTGTCATCCATCTAATCCTTTCTTAAAGTCAACACTTAGAGCAAAGGATTAGTCCAAAAAGTGTCGTCATCAATTTCCAAAACCAAACAAGAGATTTCAATCTCCCTCTTTTTGGTAATTGATGACAACCAACTCACAAAGATAAGAAATAAATTCAATTTAACTTGAATTGCTTGCCCATTGGAGTTTTGAACAAAAGTCAAGGAATGGACAATCATTTCAAGGTTCGGTTTTGGTAGTAGTAGCTCCCCCTACATATGTGCTTCCATGTGTTTGGATCAAGTTGGCACATATATAGAGATAGAAACCTTTGGGGAGAGATACTAATACCAAAGGGATGCTAAGGTTCTAGAAATTGGACCTTTGAAGCGTGAAACCATCGGAGTCCTTAGCATCATGTATCTAGGCATTCATCAAAAAACTCAACATACCCCATGAGATCAACATTATAGGCTAAAATGTGAGCTTTGTCTAGATACATCCTATGCATGCTAGTTGGTCAAAACACCAAACATTTTTCAAAAAAAAACTAGCATACACCAAGCAATCATGTATATTGAATTTAGATTGCCAATGCAACATCACATTATGATCATGCACATACAAATGCACAAATAGTCTATGAGCTTGCTCCCCCTATTTGTGTGATCCTTTCCAACATCTTTGTGACTTATTTCTCCCCCTTTGTCAACAATCACCAAAAAAGGTGTAAATGAGAGAAATCAAGTCAATCAAAGTATCACATGTGGTCTCATCTAGATCACTTGCCTTTCCATGTATTCAAGTTTGAACCAAGGACAAGCTTTTTCACACCTCATTTGCATAAGGGTTATCTTGCACCATGTTAGAATACACATCAATAGCTCATTTTCTAGAGTTGACACTAGGATTGCAAGCACATAAACATATCATATGCCACCACTAGTTCATAAAACCATTCAAAGCAATAGTGGTGCCACACATACATTGAAATCATTTGATTTACCATGAATGAGCCTATTAAATTGCATGATGTCTAGATGCACTAACAAGTCCTTAGCTATATATGAATGCCATGACAACCAACTTTTACCTTGGGGTTTGTCGAAGGAGAGGCATGTCATATAAGTGGGGTGCATCAACTCAAATTGGAGAAGTCAATAATGTTCAATTCTCCCTTTAACATGCAAAACCTTTTCTCATCAAGTGGCTTGGTGAATATGTCGGCTAGTTGATCTTCGGTGCCAATGCCCATGATACAAATGTCACCCTTTTGTTGATAATCTCTTATGAAGTGGTGCCTTATATCAATGTGCTTTGTTCTTGGATGTTGAACCGGATTTTGGGTCATCTTCCTTGCACTTTCATTGTCACAATACAATGGGACTTTGTCAAATTGGAATCCAAAATCCTTCAATGTTGACCTCATCCAAAGCAATTGAGTGCAACAACTTCCCCCGCACTAATGTATTCGGCTTCGGCGGTTGAAAGAGCAACA
The DNA here is from genome assembly GCA_015847255.1 of Hyparrhenia diplandra. Taxonomy (NCBI): domain Eukaryota; kingdom Viridiplantae; phylum Streptophyta; class Magnoliopsida; order Poales; family Poaceae; genus Hyparrhenia; species Hyparrhenia diplandra. The sequence continues at coordinate 266,930 of JADLZK010000002.1, forward strand.
CTATTTTGCTTCTTTGAAGACCATGATACTAGTGACCTTCAAGGAATTGACATGTGCCACTTGTGCTCATTCTATTGATCTTGCACCCTCCATAGTCGGAATCAGAATATCCAATCAAATCAAATTTGGATCCCTTTGGATATCATAGTCCAACATCTTGTGTGCCCTTCAAGTACCTCACAATTCTCTTTGTTGCTTTGAGGTGACTTTCTCTTGGATCGGATTGATATCTAGCACACATGCCCACACTAAATGCTATGTCCGGTCTTGATGCGGTTGCATAGAGCAAGCTTCCAATCATAGACCTATACTTCTTTTGCTCAACCATGTTGCCACTTGGATCGGGGTCTAAGCTTCCATTGGTTGCCATTGGTGTGGACATTGACCTGGCATCTTGTAGATCAAACTTCTTGATCATGTCTTTGATGTACTTGGTTTGACTAATGAATGTGCCATTCTTCAATTGCTTGATTTGGAGACCAAGAAAGAATGTGAGCTCTCCAAGCATTGACATTTCAAACTCATTGGCCATCATCTTCGCAGACTCTTCACAAAACTCTTGGTTGGTTGACCCAAAGATAATGTCATCAACATATATTTGCAACACAAACAAGTCTTTGCCAATCTTCTTGGTGAAGAGGGTGGTGTCCACCTTGCCCATCTTGAACCCTTTAGAGAGGAGAAAATCTCTCAACCTCTCATACCATGCTCTTGGTGCTTGCTTCAAGCCATACAATGCTTTCTTCAACTTGTAGACATGGTTGGGATACTTCTCATCTTCAAATCCCGGTGGTTGTTCAACATACACCAACTCATTGATGAAGCCATTCAAGAATACACTTTTCACATCCATTTGATAGAGCTTGATGTCATGAGCACATGCATAAGCAAGCAAGATTCTTATTGCTTCAAGTCTAGCAACCGGTGCATAGGTCTCTTCAAAGTCAAGACCTTCTACTTGAGTGTACCCTTGAGCTACTAGCCTTGCCTTGTTTCTCACAACAATTCCATCTTGATCTTGCTTGTTCTTGAAGACCCACTTGGTTCCAATCACATTGTAGTCCTTTGGCCTTTCCATCAATTCCCATACATCATTCCTCTTGAAGTTGTTCAACTCTTCATGCATGGCATTGATCCAATCTTCCTTCTTGAGTGCATTTTCAATGTTCTCCGGTTCTTCTTGTGCTACAAAGGCATGGTGAGCACAAAAGATGCTAATCTTCTTCTAGTAACCACTCCACTATTGATGTCACCAACAATTTGATCAATTGGGTGGTCTCTTGCAATGTTGGAAGGTTGCATCACTTGCACTTGATGACTAGGATGAGGAGTTGGACTAGCTTGTTGCTCTTGATCTTGATCTTCATCTTGAGTGCCACTAGTGCTAGCTTCATTTGCACCAATATCAACCGAAGTAGTAGACAATGGAGTGTCATCATCATCATTCACTTGCCTTGGTCGAATATCACCAATATCCATGTTCCTCATGGCATTCTCCAAGTTGGAACCACTCACATCATCATGATTTTCAACTTCATTTTGAGAGCCTTGGGTTTCATCAAATTCAACATCATGAACTTCTTCAAGCTTGCCACTACCCAAGTTCCAAACTCTATAAGCTTTGCTTGTGGTTGAGTATCCAACTAGGAAACCTTCATCACATTTCTTGTCAAACTTGCCCAATCTTGTGCCTTTCTTGAGAATGTAGCATTTGCATCCAAAGACTCTAAAGTAACCAATATTGGGCTTCCTTCCATTGAGCAACTCATATGGTGTCTTGCCAAGCATCCCATGGCAATAGAGACGGTTGCTATAATAGCAAGCCGTGTTGATTGCTTCGGCCCAAAAGGAATGACTAACATTGTATTCACTAAGCATTGATCTTGCCATTTCAATCAAGGTTCTATTCTTCCTCTCAACTACACCATTGGATTGAGGAGTGTAGGTTGGTGAAAATTGATGTCAATTCCAAGCTCATCACACAACTCTTCAATTCTTGTGTTCTTGAATTCACTTCTATTGTCACTCCTAATCTTCTTGATGGATGTCTCAAACTCATTTTGAACTCTCTTGATAAATGTCTTGAAAAGCTCAAACACATCATTCTTGTCATGAAGAAAGAACACCCATGTGTATCTAGTATAGTCATCAACTATGACAAAACCATACTTGTTGCCACCAATGCTAGAATATGATGTTGGCCCAAACAAGTCCATGTGTAGCAACTTAAATGCCTTGCTTGTACTCATGATGCTCTTGGTTGGATGTGCATTGCCATGTTGCTTGCCGGCTTGACATGCTCCACAAGGTTTGTCCTTCTCAAACTTGACATCATCCAAGCCTCTAACCAAGTCATGCTTCATCAATTTGTTCAATTGTTTCATTCCAACATGACCAAGCCTTCTATGCCACAACCACCCTTTGCTAGCCTTTGAGAGTAAACATGTTGTCAACTTGGCTTCTTTGGACTTGAAATCAACAAGGTAGAGATCACCATATCTAAATTCCTTGAAGATCATATTGGCACCATCACCACTAACCACTTCAACTTCTTGACTTATGAATATGCACTTGTAGCCATGGTCACAAAGTTGAGAGACCGACAATAAGTTGTAATCAAGATGATCAACTAGCAACACTTTGGATAGACTCTTCTCTTGGGTAATTACAATCTTGCCTAACCCCAATACATTGCCTTTCTTGTCATTGCCAAATGTGATTGACTCATACTCATCAATCCCTTGATGCTAATAGTCTTGAACATATGAGAATCCCCGGTCATGTGTTGAGTGCACCCACTATCCATTATCCAATGCTCTCCTCCGGCACGGTAATTGACCTACAAGAAAAGATCAATTCTTCTTAGGTACCCAATGTTGCTTGGGTCCTTCAAGGTTAGTTACCAAGGCCTTTGGTACCCAAATGGCTTTCTTCTTTGAGCCCATCCATGGTGTACCAATGTACCTAGCACGAACACCATTGTTCTTCTTCACAAGCATATAAGAGTTATCAAGCTTGATAGAAGAGACATTAGTTTTCTTGTTCATGCACTTTGGCTCTAAATGACCAACTTGCTTGCAAGCTTTGCAATAGCTATCATTGTTCTTCACAAAACGTGTCTTGTGAGTTACAAGGGCGGCCTTGCCTTTCTTGGGGATATAGCCGAAGCCCTCCTTGTATAAGGATGCCCTTTGGCTACCCAAGCACATAAGCAAGCGGTCCTCACCACCATAGGCCTTAGCCAAGGTGTGATTGAGCTCCTTTACTTCCCTTTTCAAACAAGCATTTTCATGAATAAGCATAGGGTTGGCATTATCCTCACTAGAGATGGATGTGCTAGTGATAATGCTAGTGGAGGTATCACACTTGGGAGATGATTCATCAACAAGAATATCACACATGATGCTAGCATTGCATGTACTAACATCTTCCATAACTTGGCACAACTTGTGCTCTTCTAGTAGAGAGGAGTGAGCTTTCTCTAGCTTAGAATGAGATTTCTCAAGCTTCTTATGGTCTACCTTTAGACTCTCATAAGAGGCCCGAAGCTCATCAAGTTCTTGCTTAAGGCTCTTTGTTTCCTTATGCAAGCCCTTGACCTCCTTCCTACTTTGCTTGTACATGTCAATGCAATCATCAAGCATAATTTTCAATTCTTCCCTAGTGTGTTGTGGTTCCTCATCATCACTATCACTATCACTATCATCATCATCATCTTTAGTGATAGATTGTACCTTAGTGGCCTTAGCCATGAAGCACGATGAAGGAGTGTCGAAGAGGGAGATCTTGTCATGCATGGCAAGGTGAGCTTGTCCCTTCTTCTTCTTCTTGTCCTCCTCTTCATCACTTGAAGAAGATGAGCCATCACTATCCCACATAGCCACATGGGACTCATTCTTCTTCTTGGGCTTCTTCTCCTTCTCATTCTTGACATCATTCTTCTTTCTTGCCTTCTTGATGCCCTTCTCATCATCACTCTCATATGGGCATTCGGCAATCAAGTGACAATCATCATGACACCGAAAGCACTTCATGTTGCCCTCATTCTTGCCATCCTTGGTCTTCTTTGATGATTGCTTCTTCTTCTTTGATGAGATATAGCTCTTCTTCACATACTTGCCCAACTTCCTCACAAAGAGGGCCATGTGTTCATCAATTTCACTTCCACTTGTGGAAGCCTCTTCTTCATCATCACTTGACTCTTCTGTCTTTTTCTTGCCCTTGGATGATGAGCTTGCCTTGAGTGCCAAGCTTTTCTTGTCTTCCTTCTTCTCTTCTTCCTTGACCTTCTTGTTAAGCTTGTTGATGAGTTCTTGCTTCTTCTTGTCATCTCTATATGAGTCATCGGTCATCACCTCATCAAGTAATTGGTTGGGAGTCAAATCCTTCAAATTTGACCTCACTAGCACGGTGATGAACATCCCAAACCGCTCGGGCAAGCATCTCAAGAACTTCATTTTGAAGGTCTTGTCCTTGATCTCTTCACCAAGTGCATTGAGATCGTTCACCAACACTTGCATGCGGTGGAACATCTCCGGCACACTCTCATCATCTTCTATCTTGAAGCTATTGAATTGCTCAAGCTTTATGTATGCCTTGGCTTGCTTGACGCCTTCGGTGCCCTCATAGCACTCTTCTAGCTTCTTCCAAATGTCATGAGCAATGGTGAGTGTCTTGACTTGCTCAAACACTCTATCATTGAATGCCTCATGGAAAGCACTCACGGCCACATCATTGGCATAGATTTTCTTCTCTTCGGCGGCGGTTGGCTCATTGGGTTTGGCAACCTCAAATTTGTTCTCCGTGACAACCCACACTTCTCTATTGATTGACTTGAGGTGTGCGGTCATCTTCACCTTCCAATAGCCATAGTTGGTGCCATCAAAAGGTGGCGCCTTCTTGGTGTTGTTGACATGGAATATCGTAGCCATTTTGTCACCGTTGGATGTTAAGCCACTCAAAATGCGGTGCCTAGCTCTGATACCACTTAAAAGGTCCTAATGGCTAGAGGGAGGGGGGGGGGGTGAATAGCCTATTAAAATTTCCTTCAACACCACTAAGCAAACCGGTTAGACAAAACGACGGCGTAGCTATTAAGCAATGCTTCAACTAGCTATGCAAGCCACATGTCAATTCTATTGTCTCTAAAATCACACAAGGTCTAGGTCGCTAGATTACTCCTAGGTGAACAAGCAAGTCTAACTAGGACTACAACTAGGAGCTAATCAAACTAGCTAACTACACAACCTAGCAAGGGGGCTAACTAGCACACTAACAAGCTAAGCAAGAGAAGTAAAGCTAAGATGTGCTAGAATACAATACCACCGTTGTCGAGTAGAGGTTGTGGCCAATCACCGTGTACAAGAAATCTCCAACGAGCAAGAACAATGACACGATGATGTTTTTCACCGAGGTTCACGTGCTTGCCGGCACGCTAAGTCCCCGTTGTGGCGACACACTCACTTGACGTTGCCAAGCTTAATGGCCGGTGCCAAATCCCCTATGGGAGCTCAAGCAACGATCACAAGAGAGGGCCAACAAACCACGAGCAATCCACTAGTGCTCCTTTCGTGATCTCCCGCGGGGTAGGGAACGACCCCTCACAATCACCACGGGTGTGGCCTCAAACAAGCTCCACTTGAGCTCAACACCGCCTCTTGCTCCAAGCCGCTAGGGAACCGGGGAAAATTCCCAAGATAACAAGAATCCCGCGGCTTCTCCAAGGATGAAGTGCCTCTAGATGCAACCTATGCAAGCAATGCACTTCTATCTCTCTCAATCTCACCAAGAATCCGAATTAGAGGTGAAGAGATGAGTGGAGAGGAGTGTCAAATGCTCACAAGCAAGTTAGAGTGTTCAAAATGTCCAGAGAGAGCTTGAAACCGGGCAAACCCATATTTATAAGCCCCCCTCACGAGATAGAGCCGTTGGCCATCGAAATGGGCTCTCTGCGGGGTGACCGGGACGCACCGACGGAACCACCAGCGGTCCGGTCGCGAGGTCCGGTCCACGAGTCCGTCTATGATGAGCTTGGGCCCACGGTGGCACCCATCCTTTGGCGTCGGTCGAGGTTCCGGTCACCACCGGAAGCGTCCGATCTGCCTTCCGGTCGGCGTCGGCAAAAGTGCTTTCGAGCTCTACGCGAGCGCACCCACCGGGGCCCATCGGTGAGTGCGTCCGGTCGACACCTCGTGCGTCCGGCCGCCTACGGACGCGAAGCATCAACTTCTTTTTCTTTGCTCTTTGCTTCAAACTTGCTTCGCCTCTTGCCATAGGTTGCCAACACGTCCAAGATGACCACGTTATCACCAATGTTAGCACTCGAGATGTTAGGCAAGATCGAAGTTAGTGCTCTCATGTCCTAAATGCAATATGCAAGTCGATTGGACCTAGAAGCACTTCATGCAAGGATTGTCGCGGCATCCCCTCTTGATAATCGGCTATCTATCCTATAATATGATCACACGCTCTATCGTGTCTTGATCACCAAAAGGAAAACCCTATCAAGATACCTTTGCCTTAATCTCAGGGTTCCTCTCAAGCCCGATCACCGGCGTGACGATCCATCATGTCCACCATCTTTGTCCATGTTCATGATCATCATGCTCCTTGTCATCCATCTAATCCTTTCTTAAAGTCAACACTTAGAGCAAAGGATTAGTCCACAAAGTGTCGTCATCAATTTCCAAAACCAAACAAGAGATTTCAGCGTTGCCGCCACCGCCACAAGTAGTAGCCTCGGTGTCCTCCTACCTTGCGGCATGGTGCTGCGGATCGATCCGAGGGAACCCTAGGCACGGATCCCCACTTTTCCTACTCGACAGTGCCGCTGCCGCCGCATTACGGATTCCGCCTGCTTCAAGGAGGGGGCTGAGCCACGCCCGTGGCGGCGAAGAGAGGAGGGCGGTGTCGCGAGGAGGCGGAGGATCCTCCCGCGTCTCGTCGGGGCAGCGGCGGGCGACGGTGGAAGTGGCGGCGTCCGGCGGTGGCCGGGTATCGTGGTCGACGGGGGCGAGCCGAGGGTGGAAAAGGCGGCGTCGCCAGAGACGGAGGCCGGAGGTGGGGAGGATAGGACGCATGCGGGGAGGCGGCCTCGGTGGGTGAAGGATGGCCGAGGAATTCACGGGTGCATTTTTTTTTTTCCCGCGAGAGATTGCGGGTGACTCCATGATTTGCTTTGTTTCCTATTCGCACGGGGAGGGAGGCCATCGACGAGATCGTCGTCGTCGCCGACGGAGCGAGGCGATGCCGTAACTTTTTTTTTTTTACCGCACGAAAAATAGTCTTCCTTTCTTCCTTTTTATGTAGTATGTAGTATAAAGAAATATGACTTAACATAACGGTGGCTTTGTAGTTCCGTTGTCATTGGCCGTTATACCTAGTCATCAGCTTTGCTTGTTTTACTTTTGTTTCGGTCGTTCGGACATAGATCAGCTACAAGTGTTGCGCGTGTCTCTTGCTTGTTATAGTTCCTTTATAAACCAATGGACCGATTCTAAAAGAAGGAAGAAGGGATGGCGGGTGCGGTGTCTTGTTGTAAAAACAATTTTGAAGTCATGATTTTGAAAACAGGGGTGAGAAGGAAAAATATTGGAGTTAGATTTGCAACTTCATGCCACACACACATTGGAAGAAAATTTTAAAAGAGTTCGTATTTTTTCAACGTATTACATAAAGACTTGGTATGTTTTATATTAAAGGTGTCCAATAACTTTAAATTATCCCTTGACCAATAAGAGTCCTTTTTCACTTGATTTGGTAGCTTTTTTCCGAAAGCATGCATTAGCACGTGCTTCATTAAGAGAAGTGGGAACTTACACATGATTCACAAGTAATCCATAGATTACTGATGAATCACACAGGTACAAACAAACAACAAGAAACGAGGGGGGAGGGGTGGGGCGAACCCTCCAACTAACAACCCAACAGACGATCCTAATACACCTTAAAACTCCACACCTAGGTAGTTAGCAGCGATTGTAGCCGTAGACGACAACAGAGGCGGCAAAGCATCCGCCAGAGCTCAGACGGCAAAGCATTCGTCCAGACCAACCTCGGCAGCAAAGCATCCGCCGGAAACGACCGCGACCGCGACCTCGGCGGCACACACACACACACACACACACACACACACACACACACACACACACACACACACACACACACACACACACACACACACACACACCGAAAATGCAAGCTCGCAAAAGACACGGCGGCAAAGCATCCGCCCAAGCAAAGAACAGCTCCTCGACGGCCAAGCGTCCGTCGGAAGCGACCGTGACCTCGGCGTCACATGCACACTGGAAACGCAAGCTCGCAAAAGGCACGGCAACAAAGCATCCGCCCAAGCAACAAACAAGACCTCGGACGGCGGCGTCCGTCGAAATGACCGCGACCTCGGCGCACGCCGCGACGCCGAAACGCATGCTCGTAGAAGGACGACCTACACGAAGATACACACCGGCAAAGCATCCGCCCAAGAAACGAGGTGGACCTCGGCGGCAAAGGAGCCCACCGGAACGACGACTACGGCTGCAACAACTAGCTAGACATACCCGGTGATGGAAAACATGAGGTACAAAAGGATCGGGCGAGGCGACCATAGCGACCAGGAGGAGGAGCGACGGTCGAAGAAGGGGAGCAGGACACTTTCGAGACGATGCCTTCAAGAAGGGTGCGGCGCCAAAAGCCACCGCCATCGTCCGCCCGACCACGTCGGGTGAGCTTTCGCCCGGAGCTCCATGCATCGAAAACCACAGGAGGATGAGTGAAACACCACCATCCACACCACCACGGCGTCGATGACGCACCACCGTGAGCAACCGCCCGCACCACCACGGAGCGGCGCTTCCTAACCGCCACGCCGCCAAAACCGTCGTCTTCCCGCACGCCGCCCACCTCGAGATGCGGAACGCCGTCGAGGAGCGACCCGCGCCGGTGGGTGGAGGGCAAAGCCGTCGTGCCCCCTACCCACGGCGAGCAACGAGCGCGAGGAGGGGGCCCGGGCGGGGAGTGTAAGTGCAATCAACCTCTAATGTGGGTTTTGGCGTTGATGACAATCTAAATAGAGGACTAATGAGATTTATCGAGATGACAAGCAGGCAATAAGCAAAGAGGACATTGCAAACCTAAAGGAGGAGTACCCCGATTCATTTTACAGCTGGTACTTCAAGAAAGGAGGTTTATATTCATTTTATATTTTGAATTTGAGTATAGGACACGCCGTACTATTAAGAGGGATTAGAATCACTGTGTCAAAGCGTGCAACCAAGTGCTCATTTTCACACCACATAACCTCCAGCTCCAAACTTAGTCAACCATCCAAATTCTGTCTACACTTCTGTTGACTAAGTCTGAGCGGCGGTGCCGCTCAGGAGGAACGGCGGTGCCGCTTGATCATGAGCGGCGGTGCCGCTCGTGATCTGACCGTTGGGAGGGGAGTATTTATACTTTCCTTTTCGCCCCCCAACGGTAACCTTTCCTCTTCTCTGCTCACTTTCGACGAGAAAGGTCCCAAGTGCTCAGCTCTCTCTCCTCCATTGAAGCTCCTCACTCCCTCAAGCAAATCCATCGATTCCACCATCGATTCTTGAGTGTGAGGGCTGCAAAACCGATCGGAAGGGAGCTCCACCGATCTTCATCGTTCTAGAGGCACTTGGTTCGCACTTTGGCCGGCAGTTTTGGTTCTTTACTCTTGGAGCTTGCTCCTAGCCGGCTAGTGCGTCGCCCTTGAGCTTGCCAACTTGTGTGGCAGCCTAGGGAGGTTTGTAACACCCTCTTGCAACTAATACATCACCCCACATCTCTAGGATTCGGTTCCTAGACTTGTGTGGCAAGGCAAAGAGGCAAACCTTTGTGGTGAGCTCGTTCCTTTGTGGAACCTCAACAAACGTGGACATAGGCAAGCCTTGGTGGTGAGCTGAACCATGGGATAAATCCTTGTGTCTCCGTGTGCCTGTTTTACTCTACATTGCATATATATTGTTGTTGTTGAGAGGATTTAGGGTTTGAGACCGATCTATCTCTATACCCTCGATACGCTTGTTTCAGGTCTCGATCTGCAGATCTCTCTACGTCCGGGAACCAAGGAAAATTACTCGATCTACTTTTCATTGGATAGATTTTGAGCGTGAGCTAACCTTTCTGCGGGAGCGGCGGTGCCGCTTCGGTGAAGCGGTAGTGCGCTTGGAGCGGCGGTGCCGCTAGGCTCAGCGGCGGTGCCGCTCGGTGAACTTGATAGTGTTTTGAGTTGAATTTTGAAACAGGCCTATTCACCCCCTCTAGGCGTCCAGCGATCCTACAAGTGGTATCGAGCTTGTTTACTTGATGGCGCTTTAACCGCGTGAAGTATGGATACCAGGAGGTGGTTCGAATCAAGGCGGGCGAAGGCATCCACGCCAAGCCCTCCGCTTCCGGCGGTGAGTACATCTTCTTCATCCTCTTTCTCCGGAACCATTGATCTGGGATAGAAGAAAAAGCAAGGAGACAAAGAAAGAGAAGAAAGCCGCTAAGGAAGCAAGAAGGGAAGAGCGTGAGAAAGCCAAGAAGCAAGAAGAAGATGCAAGCATGCAGCTCATTGAGAAGCTTAAAAGAAAAAGATGAAAAAAAAAAGAATAAGAGAAGAAAGACTCAAGAGAAGAGAAGAAAGAAGCAAGAAAGTGGTGGAACTTGATGCTCAATCAAGTGAGCTATCAAGTAGTTCGATGACGGGATGATGATGAGTCCTATGTACCAAAGAGCAAGAAGAATGAGAAAAAAGAAGGATGAGGCCAGCAGCAACAACAACAAATTTGCCGCCATATCCTTTAACTATAACTCACTTTTCTCTAACCGTGAAAGGAAGTCATTCACCAATGTTCCCGCGGGGAAGTTGCCCCACTTTGATGGGACCAACTATGCCAAGTGGAAACATGTGATGAGTGCCTACCTTAATGGCATTCACCCCGGTCTTTGGGACATTGTGTGCGTGGATATGAGCCTCCAGGTGAACCCTAAGTCTCCCACAAATGAAGAGATGATAGCAGCCCACCTCAACGGCCAAGCCACAAGCATCCTCCTAAGTGCTCTAGATGGAAATGAGTACAATAGGGTGATGAATGTGAACGTGGCAAAGAAGATTTGGGATACTTTGATCCTTGCACATGAAGGTGTTGATAAAGTAAGAAAGGCAAAGATTGATTTGTTGAAGGCAAAGCTCAACCGGTTTGTGATAGTTGATGGGGAAGGTGCCCAAGAGATGTTTGACCGGTTGATGGTTCTAGTTGGGAAGATTAGAGGATTTGGAGATGAAGAGCTTGATGATCACAAGGTGGTGAAAATCATGCTTGAAGCATATGCACCTAGAAATGAGACCGTAGTCACCTTGATAAGAGACAAGAAGAAGTTTGAGCACTTCACTCCTAATGATGTGCTTGGAAGATTGCTCACCTTTGATATGCAAAGAGAAGAGGCAAATGAGAGGAAGAAACTTGGAGAGTTGCAAGCCAAGTTGGGTGGCCTCAAGATCAAGGATATTGCTCTCAAAGCAAGCAAGTCGAGCAAGCCAAGCACCTCCAACAAGAGCAAGGGCAGCAAGCAATCAACTTCAAATCAAGCCAAAGAAATGAAGAAAATGCAAGAACACATTGATTCTACCTCCTCCTCAAGTGATGATGATGATGAGGGAGGTGTCGAAATCGATGACATGGCTTTGTTCATCAAGAATTACCACAAGTCCATGAAGAGAAATGGGTACAAGATGGTGCAAAGAAAGTTTCCAAACAAGAAGAAGAGAACATGCTACAATTGTGGAAGCACCGAGCACTTTGTTGCGGATTGTCCACATGAGAACAAGAACAATAAGTACAAGAAGGACAACCCCAACAATGGCAAGAGGCAAGATTACAAGAGAAAGGGAAAGAACATGGGAGAAGCACACATTGGGCATGAGTGGGACTCAACTAAAGAGTCAAGTGAGGAGGATGTGAAGATGGCAACATTTGCTAGACAAGAGTCAACCTCCACACCAAGGCTCTTCTCCAACATGTCCGATGATGATGAAGATGGCTCCCTCACATTTGTCTTATGGCAAAGCGTGAGAAGGTACTTTCAAAACTAAAACCTCTCCAACCCTTAGTGATGAATCTAGTGAACTTAGTGATAGCTCAAGTGATGATGGGTCTAATGATGAAGAATATGATACATTGACCAAGAATCTAGATCCAAAGACCAAAATATTTATCACTAAGATAATGGAGGATTTATAGAGTGTCCAAGCCGAGTTGGAAATTAGAGAAAGTGAACTCACTAGACTTGAGAAGCTCTATGTTGACAACAAAGACGCTCTTGTGTTTGAAAGAAGTGAGGTGGCCTCTTTATAAAAAAAAACTTGTAAAAGAAAAGGAGGACCATGCTCTCACAAAGAAAGCTACTATTACTCTCAATGAAAAGTATTGTGACTTACAAGAAAAGCACAAGCAACTTGAGGGGAAATATAGTCTTCTTTGGGAGAGCAACTCACATCTCTCATCCACAAAGGACAACTCTACTCCCTCCACAAGCAATGGATGTGGTAAATGTTTCAACCTAGACTTGAAGAGTCATGCCACAAACCTTGCAAACATGGAAGCAATGAAGAAGGAGATTGCTAGGCTCAACACTTTGGTTGGAAAAAGAGAAACAAAGCTGTCAAGAAAAGCAAAGTAAGTGGCGAGAGAGACTCAACCAAAGAAGCCACAATACATTGATGGAAGAAATCCTAGAATCAAGGATGGGTTAGGCCACACTAGAGGAGCCAAGACAAATGGAAGAAAAGTTGTAAATGGCTATGAATGTGTCCGGTTACGGAGCAAAGGGAAGATGAATCTGAGATATGCACGACAGACGGCATACCGCACCCTGGCCCCGAAAGCAGCAAAGCCAAGCGGCGGTGCGCTATGACGGCGGCGGTGTCGCTGCCCCTAAGAAAGGGAAGGCAACTCATCGACCTCCTGTCCGTTAAACAGCCCATCAAGAAGGTTGCTCGGGCAAAACAGGTTGTGCGAGTAAGCGAGAGCGAGTTTGGGCTAACCCAAATAGATTTGCATATCATCCCAAGACTCAATCGACAAGACAAAGTCGAATTCTTGCTTTGTCTTGAAGAACAACAGCAAGGGGGAGGTTTATGCCAAATATGTTGGCAAGGACGAAATGTTTATTTGCATACTTCAATTTGGGTTTCCAAAATTCTTGTGACTAACATGAAAGGTCCCAAGGAGCTTGGGGCCTAAACTTGTGAACTAATGCTTTTGCAGGCATACTCCTCGGTGGATCAAGTTGGGTGCTTGATAGTGGATGTACAAATCATATGACCAGAGAAAGGAGTATGTTTTCATCATACTCTCCCAATGCCGATCCAAGTGACATCATACGATTTGGAGATGAAGCTAAGGGAAGTGTGATGGGTCTTGGTAAAATCGCTATCACAACTAACCATGATATATCTGATGTCTTGCATGTGGAATCCCTAGGATACAACTTGTTGTCCGATCTCACAACTTTGTGGGAAAGGCTACAATTGTCTCTTTACGGATGTAGGTGTGGAAGTCATTTGTAGGGAGGATTCCTCTATTGTCTTCACGGGCAAACTCAAGAATAAGCTCTACTTAGTTGATTTCAACAAAAGTGAGACTAAGCTTGAGACTTGTCTTATGGCAAAATATAGCATGGGTTGGCTTTGGCATCGCCGACTAGCTCATGTTGGGATGAGGAACTTGGCCAAACTACAAAAGGACAACCACATCATTGGGCTAACCAATATTGATTTTGACAAAGACAGGATTTGTAGCGCTTGCCAAGCCGGAAAGCAAGTAGGCGTACCTCACTCACCAAAGAGCATCATGACCACTACACAACCTTTGGAGTTGATTCACATGGATCTCTTTGGACCGGTTGCCTACCTTAGCATCGGGGGTAATAAGTATGGACTTGTTATTGTTGATGATTATTCCCGTTTCACTTGGGTTTTCTTTGTCTTTGATAAGTGCCAGGTACAAGAGAAGGTGAAAACCTTCATTAGAAGGGCTCAAAGAGAATTCGAGCTTCCAATCAAGAAAATAAGAAGTGACAATGGAAGTGAATTCAAGAATACCCAAGTTGAAGAATTCCTTGATGAAGAGGGCATCAAACATGAGTTTTCGGTTCCATACACCCCTCAACAAAATGGAGTTGTAGAGAGGAAGAATAGAACACTCATTGACATGGCAAGAACAATGCTAGATGAATACAAGACTTCGGACATCTTTTGGTGTGAAGCCATCAACACCGCTTGTCATGCAATCAACCGTCTCTACCTCCACAAGAAACTCAAGACGACCTCATATGAGCTACTAACAGGGAACAAACCAAAGGTGTCTTACTTTAGGGTGTTTGGGTGCAAGTGTTTCATTCTTAACAAGAAGCCCCGAACCTCTAAGTTTGCACCTAAGGTTGATGAAGGTAACTTCTTGTAATGCGTATCAAATGAGCATGCCTATCGTGTCTTCAACAAAACCACCGGTAGGGTTGAAGTCACTATAGACGTGACATTTGATGAAGCTAATGGCTCTCAAGTAGAGCAAGTTGATCAAAGTGTTGTAGGAAAGGAGGATCCACCTTGTGGAGCTGTCAAGCAATTGGCTATTGGTGACATTCGACCACAAGAGGACAAAGCCAATGAACAAGAGGATCACCAAGATGTTCTTTGCACCAATTTCCGGCCGACGTAATCGATGTGGGGCAGCCAACGCTGGCTGGAATTCAGCGAAGCGGCGGTGCCGCTCCCTCCACCTCGCCAAAGCATCTACTCCGACACCTACATCACCGGTTAGAGCACTTGATCTTGCTCCTATACTTGAAGCGAGGATGACTATGAAGAAGAAGTTGAAGATGATGGAGTTGATCACCACGGCTACGACAAACCATTCAACGGGATCACCCCGTTGAAAACATCCTTGGGAGTCTTCGAAAGGGAGTAACTACTCGATCACATCTTCTTTGCATTTTGTGAACATTACTCTTTTGTCTCTTCTTTGAAACCTACCAAGGTAGAAGACGCTCTCAAGGATGCCGATTGGTTGCTAGCCATGCAAGAAGAACTCAACAACTTCGAAAGAAACCAAGTTTGGGACTTGGTAGAAAGGCCAAAGACAAACATCATTGGGACAAAATGGGTCTTTCGAAACAAGCAAGATGAAGATGGTCAGGTTACAAGAAACAAGGCTAGATTGGTGGCTCAAGGCTTCACTCAAGTAGAGGGCTTGGACTTTGACGAGACGTATGCACCGGTGGCAAGACTAGAAGCAATCCGCATTCTTCTAGCCTTTGCTGCCCATCATGACTTCAAGCTATATCAAATGGATGTTAAGAGTGCATTCCTCAATGGTCCTTTGCAAGAGGAGGTTTATGTTGAGCAACCACCGGGTTTTGAAGACCCCAAGTTTCCTAACCATGTTTACAAGCTTCATAAGGTGCTCTATGGGCTTAAGCAAGCACCAAGAGCATGGTATGAGTGCCTTAAGGAGTTCTTGCTCAAACAAGGGTTTGTCATAGGGAAGGCCGATCCTACTCTCTTTACACATAAAGTTAATGGTGATATCTTTGTATGCCAAATATATGTCGATGACATAATATTTGATAGCTCTAATCATGTGTATGTTGAGCAATTTAGTAGGACTATGACAAAGAGATTCGAGATGTCCATGATGGGTGAGCTCAAGTTCTTCCTTGGCTTTCAAGTCAAACAAATGAAGGAAGGGACTTTTGTTAGCCAAACCAAGTACACCCAAGACATGTTGAAGAAGTTTGATATGGCTAAGGCTAAGCCAATCAAAACTCCAATGCCAAGCAATGGACATCTTGATCTTGATGAAGAAGGGGCTGCCGTTGACATAAAGGTATATCGTTCCATGATCGGCTCTCTTCTTTATCTTTGTGCATCTAGGCCCGATATTATGCTTAGCGTGTGCATGTGTGCTAGATTTCAAGCTAATCCAAAGGAATGTCACAATGTGGCGGTTAAGAGAATCTTGAGATATCTAGTTCACACCCCAAACCTTGGCTTGTGGTATCCTAAGGGTTCCAAGTTCAATCTACTTGGCTATTCGGATTCCGATTATGCCGGTTGTAAAGTAGATAGAAAAAGCACCTCAGGGACGTGTCAATTCCTTGGATGGTCCTTGGTGTCTTGGAGCTCTAAGAAGCAAAATTGTGTAGCCCTATCCCGCCGCCGAGGCCGAGTATGTTGTAGCCGGCGCTTGTTGTGCTCAACTACTTTGGATGAAGCAAACCTTAAAAGATTTCGGATGTCATTTCACAAAGATACCTCTTCTTTGTGACAACGAGAGTGCCATCAAACTCGCAAACAACCCGGTAGCACACTCTAGAACAAAACACATAGACATCCGTCATCACTTCTTGAGAGACCACGAATCAAAAGGAGATATCGCACTTCGCCATGTGAGCACCGAAAAGCAACTAGCCGATATCTTCACTAAGCCTCTCGACGAGACAAGGTTTTGCGCTTTGCGTAGTGAACTAAATATACTTGATTCTCGCAACCTATCTTGAAATCTGCATGCCTCTGTTTGTGAGAACTAGTATGAGTAGGTAAAGGAATTTGAAAAGTTTACTTTATGTCTTTCAAATGTATTACAAAGCTAGACTCAAATGACATGGTCCTTTGTTTTGATTGTTGATCCGATCCGGCCATGTAATTTGGGTTACATATGTCTATCTAACATATGAGGAGAGTCACTTAGGAAGCAAGTTAACCCTCTCTGTTGGGGGGGCGGCGGTGCGCTCGGCGAAAGTGGCGGTGCCGCCTGAGGCGTTTTCGAGGCGAAAAACCCCCTGACTGATCGGCTATGGGGCCTATTTCACGGGCCCACGGCATCTTTTCCTATCTCTTCTCATTCACTCTCATCTCGGTCCCGTTCTTTTCACCGGGTGGGCGGCGGAGGGGCACGCCATCGCCGCCACCAACTTCGCCGCGCGCCGGCACCGCCGCCGCCTCCGCAGCGGTTACGCGCGCAGCGTGTGTGCCGCCCGGTCTTCTCCACGTCACCGGCGCCCACTGGCTGCGGTGCCGCGATTCTCTCTTCTTCTCTCTCCAATCCTCGGTGAGAAACCCTAACCGCCCGATCTATGCTATGTGATGAAATTGGTCATGGATTCTTGCAATTAGTGATAGAGTAAAGTATCTAGGTCATGAGAAAATTGTTGGTTGGTTCGATTTGAAGGTTTAGGGATGAACCCCACTCATGGCATGCATGAGTTGACCAAAGCGGCTGCACCGCCGGTGTTGGTTGAAAAGCAAGCATATTGCTGGTCATCTCTAATATCCTTTGATGCAATAAGAAAAACAAATTGAATCAAATCTCATGATCTAAGAATCTTTATTCTAAATCCAAATCCATGGCAACTTTTATCACCATTCTCATTTCGATCAAGTTTACGAGTTTTACGTTGGGATGGTAGATGGATATATATGTGTTTTAACTATTGCACAAGATAGTTGTCGAAGAAGTGGTCGGGCAACTTTGAGCGGCGGTGCCGCTCGGCCGAGCGGCGGTGCCGCTCAGGGCTGACTCAAAGCAGCCAGCCCTTCCACTACTTCAATCATCTTTCTTATGCAATACTTAACACCCATATATATCTACCTCTCACACCAGCACTCCAGTGACTGATTTGAACCCTTTACATGCATAGATGGAGCAAGGTCAAGGAAGTGGGATCAAGAGGAAGGCCGTTGCAAAGCGCTTTCCCAAGAGGGGCAGAGGCAGAGGTTCTGGTCCTTCTGAGAGACCCACAGCTGAGCAGCAGTAGGAGAGAGAGAGACAGTACAGGCTTGAGCTCAGGCATGGCAAGAAGATTCCAGAGATTGGATGCCCTATGACTCTAGTTGATATCTGGACCTATGATGACTCCTATATAATGGACTATCAGGAGCCGATTGACATTAGAAGACCTCCAGATGATAGTGTGGCTCACAGAAGGATTGACTACTCCACAGGGAGTAAGTTGAGCACTGAGGCTGGAAGGAAGAATCCCTACACCACCCCTAAGGATCTAGGAGTGGACTACAGGTTCTGGAATGTGTTTCATTCTGATTTCTATGCCTCATCTGTCCTCAAGAGGAGGAAGCCCAGCATTAGAGAGATGCACTATATTGACTGGGAGCTTCTGAAGGCTAAGAAAGAGCCAGAGATCAACAGGGCTATTAGGGCTTGTGAGAAGCATGAGCTAAGGAACTTGATGGAGTTCTGCACGATTGGAATCTTTGAGATTCTTGGGCGGGTTCCATGCTACCTACTTTACGGAGAATGAGGACACCATGCATTGGATGCGAGGGTGTTCACTACTCAGTTGACTTTGTCACCTTCTCCAGGATACTTGGTTTTGGCAGTGAGCATAGAAAGTACTCTCCCATTCATGCCGAAGAAGCTTGATCCCACATCTGTCAGATACATGTGGAGGAATCCGAAGGAGGCAGATGGGCTGGTGAGAGGGTTGAGCAGCTTCTACTATGTTCTCAACAACCTTCTCAGAAATACCATTGACCCCAAGGATGGTGCAGCCTCAAACTTACATGGTTGGGTGAAGAATCGCTAGCTAGACTTGCTCCGGGAGGTGAGAATTTCAATGTAACGGCAGATATCTTTGGATGGAGTTAGGCGATGCTATGGATGATGGTAGGAAGAGCTTGCCCTATGCTCCCTACATCATGTTTGTGATTGAGAGAGTGTCCGGCTTGAGGTTCAACAAGGCAGATGAGCATAAGGTCTACACCCTCGAGCGGGTCATGCCAGCAGCAGCAGCTTCAGAGGCACGAGCTAGAGAGGACACTCCATCTTCTCCCTCAGAGGTTCCAGAGAGCTCTCAGGTTAGAGCTAGGAGGGGTAAGAGCAGCTTCAAGAAGAAGATGACCACATGGATGAAGGCCATGTTTGAGACTTGCACCTACTCAGCAGCATCTGCTCATAGATTTGAGCGTAGGCAGAGAGAGGACAGAGAGCGTGCCGGAGTCACACCACTTTCACCTGTCCCTTCTCCACCACGCTTTGTACTTCCCAGCTTCTCAGAGTCTGGAGAGTCAGAGGACACCACTTCTGAGCAGGAGCTTGGCTGGGATGAGACACTTGGTGACTTTGTGCGTAGACAGCAGCAGCCACAGTCTCCAGAGGATCCACCACCTCGACGCTCGACACGCTTCACCTCTACTACTCACACGGCCGGAAGGGCTGTCATTTCTTCCACTTCAGAGGAGGAGGAGCGGGGGTGACGATGAGGAGGATGAGGACGAGTAGGAGGGCAAGGTGCTTGAGTGACTTGATCCTTCTCTTTTCTTTTCTCCTTTTTGGTGCTTTGTGCTAAAGGGGGAGAAAATTAGAGGGGTCAAAACTTTTTCGCGCCTTCGTCTGCTGTTTACCTTCGTTTCGCATGTCCTAGAGAGTTAGATCTTGAGAGTAGGGTTCTAAAACTATTTGTGAACTTGTAATAATGCGGCCTATTTGACTCTCTTCGTATGGTTTATGGACATGTGTTGGTTACGGTGATTTAGCCTGTCATATTCATGCTTTGTGTACTTAGTATCATATCATTTCGTCTTTGTGAAATTCTTGTTGGCAAGCAGCTCTTTTTTGACAGAGCGGCGATGCCGCTCGGCCGAGCGGCGGTGCCGCTCGTCAAAACAGAACTGATGCTCGAAAGTGCTTAAAGCGTCATATTGCATCACGTATATTCTTCGACACATATGTTAGCACTTGACAGCCCACAGCAGGCATGGATGTAGGGGGAGGTCCTTATATCACCTAAATGTGTGAAACTTGACCTTGATGTCAAAATTTGAGAATTCAAGTCTCACTCACACATTTAGGGGAGGTCTCACTTTGCCTAAATATGTGACTCTTGATAATGAGATATCTTTTTGAATATTCAAGGCTCATTCACATATTTAGGGGAGGTACCTACATCCATGGCTCGAAAAATCTCTATTATTTGACTATCTTTTTGTAAGCTCTAATTAGGTTGTCACCAATCACCAAAAGGGGAGATTGTAAGTGCAATCAACCTCTAATGTGGGTTTTGGCGTTGATGACAATCTAAATAGAGGACTAATAAGATTTATCGAGATGACAAGCGGGGCAATAAGCAAAGAGGACATTGCAAACCTAAAGGAGGAGTACCGATTCGTTTTACAATTTGGGGTACTTCAAGAAAGGAGGTTTATATTCATTTTATATTTTGAATTTGAGTATAGGACACGCCGTACTATTAAGAGGGATTAGAATCATTGTGTCCAAGCGTGCAACCAAGTGCTCATTTTCACACCACATAACCTCCGGCTCCAAACTTAGTCAACCGTCCAAATTACGGTCTACACTTGATTGACTAAGTCTCGGCGGCGGGTGCCGCTTCTGCGGCGGTGCCGCTTGATCATGAGCGGCGGTGCCGCTCGTGATCCGACCGTTGGGAGGGAAGTATTTATACTTTCCTTTTCTACCCCCAACGGTAACCTTTCCTCTTCTCTGCTCACTTTCGATAGAAAGGTCCCAAGTGCTCAGCTCTCTCTCCTCCATTGAAGCTCCTCACTCCCTCAAGCAAATCCATCGATTCCACCATCGATTCTTGAGTGTGAGGGCTGCAAACTTTCGATCGGAAGGGAGCTCCACCGATCTTGATCGTTCTAGAGGCACTTGGTTCGCACTTTGGCCGGCGGTTTTGGTTCTTTACTCTTGGAGCTTGCTCCTAGCCGGCTAGTGCGTCGCCCTTGAGCTTGCCAACTTGTGTGGCAGCCTAGGGAGGTTTGTAACACCGTCTTGCAACTAATACATCACCCCACATCTCTAGGATTCGGTTCCTAGACTTGTGAACGAGGCAAAGAGGCAAACCTCTGTGGTGAGCTCATTCCTTTGTGGAACCTCAACAACGTGGACATAGGCAAGCCTTGGTGGCGAGCTGAACCACGGGATAAATCCTTGTGTCTCCGTGTGCTTGTTTTACTCTACATTGCATATATATTGTTGTTGTTGAGAGGATTTAGGGTTTGAGACCGATCTATCTCTATACCCTCGACCGCTTGTTT
The DNA here is from genome assembly GCA_015847255.1 of Hyparrhenia diplandra. Taxonomy (NCBI): domain Eukaryota; kingdom Viridiplantae; phylum Streptophyta; class Magnoliopsida; order Poales; family Poaceae; genus Hyparrhenia; species Hyparrhenia diplandra. The sequence goes on from JADLZK010000002.1 coordinate 288,012, forward strand.
CGTGTCTCGATCTGCAGTCTCTACTGGTCCGGGGAACCAAGGAAAATTACTCGATCTACTTTTCATTGGATAGATTTTGAAGCGTGAGCTAACCTTCTCTGTAGGAGCGGCGGTGCCGCTCGGTGAAGCGGTAGTGCCGCTTTGAGCGGCGGTGCCGCTAGGCTCAGCGGCGGTGCCGCTCGGTGAACCGGATAGTGTTTTGAGTTGAATTTTGAAACGGGCCTATTCACCTCCCCCTCTAGGCGTCCAGCGATCCTACGAGGGAGCCCCGGCTAGGCCGGTGCCCCCACGGACCCTCGGCGCACGGCGCACCACGGCGACCGACAACGAGGAGGGAATGGCTACCGTGAGCCATTGACGATGCGGCGCGCGGTTGTGCGTGACCCCGCACCCGCGCTCAGTGACACTCCCGGCGCGTGGCACCCCGATGCCACGCGGGCGCGGGCGGCTGGAGCGCCGCCCTGGAGCCAGATCCGGCCGGAAAGAACCCTAGTTGGGGGGCAGGGTCGGCGGAGGACGGACCCACCACGCCGGGGCGCCCCGGCCGACCGCCCAGTGCCGCCACGGGGAGGGAGGGGAGAGCCCAGATCGGGGCACAGAGGCCCAAATCGGGTTGTCCCCCATCGGATTTGCACGCCCGGCGGCCGGGCGGCGGAGGGAAGGCAGCGCCGGCTGCTAGGTCAAGGGGGGTTGTGGAAGGGTTGGAGGGAGAGGGAGCGAAGGGGAGGGGGGAGGTGGACGCGCGATGGGGCCCCCTTGTGGGCGCCGCCGCCACGGCGAGGACGGCGCACGGTGACGACAGCCGGAGGGATGCCTGAGGGGAGGAGGGGAGCCGGAGGCGCTGGCGGGCGCCGCCTCGAAGTCGCCCATGGGCGGCGCCAGAGCCGTTGGAGGAGGGGAGTTAGTTTGTCGTGGAGTTGTTCGATTTGGTAGCTTTCCATTTAATTTGGGTAGAGTTTGTCCCGGCTAAATTTCACCCATGGGAGATGTCTAGCTTACTTGAAGATTTTGTTAAGTTTTTTCATCATTGAGGCTTCGTTGTGAGATTTCAAGTTAATTTGTCACCTCTGGACCACCTTCATCCTTTGACATGCACACCATTCCCCAAGCTTCCTTAAGATGCCTTTTTGTATTTATTAAGTCATCTCGTCTCCAAAGATAGTGTGCTTTCTGAACTCGTCAATATGCTTGGTGACAGGTGCTGGTAGAGTGAAAGTAGTGATCATATGTAGAAAGTTGTGAGAGGTGACCACAACATTAAAAATTGACTGAGTTATGAATCCGACAGCCAACATGCATGTGCTTAGAATTCCTATTGACTGGAGAGCCAATATGTGCCAAGAATTCCAATTAATAGAGACATAAAGTCACTGAAATTGTTGTGGATTGGATACCGATGAAGTGCGCATAGGTCCTAGATATAATTACTACTCACTATGTCCATTTTAACTGTTCCTATGATATTGGTGCTGGTCAAATTTTCTCATATTTAACTAGTTTTAGTAGAAAATATTAGTAGCATTTGTATTAGTAACATTTATATTTCCAACTAAAATTTATCAATAAAAATATATTTGATGACCTATCTAACAATACTAATTGTGTACCATAAATATTACTATTTTTCTATACATATTTAGTCAATGTTATGTATATTTGACTTCTCATTAAGTGAGATCAACACAGTTAAGAAGGAACGGAGTAAATACGTTGAAGAACACGTAGTAATGGAGTATTACCTGTGTCGATAGACCCCGATGATGGCCGGTCTGAGGTCTCCCTCCAAGTCTGGCTGACAAGTGACAACCACGCGCGTACTCCGTGGAGTAGTAGTGGAGTTAGCAGTGGAGTATTACCTGCTGTCAATCGCGGTGGATTCCTTTAGTTGACTTGGTGTCTTGTGCCTGGTGCCTGCAGCTGGTCAAGCACGGTAAGTAGACTTCCACTTGTGCATACACAGATCACTTATTCTTACATATATAAAGAGAGGTAGATCAAGCTTATATGCCACTCAAAACTACTGTAGTATATACGTAGTTTACATTCCATGCACAAATATAATAGCCAAAACCACAAAAACAACGAAGAGCTAGCTTGGATCTCACAAAATGATTGCTAGGCTACTCCATCTTCAAGGAGCTGCTGCTGCAGTCCTCGTCTTGATCCTTTCCGTGACACTGCTGTCATCATCCTCTGCTCACGCGAGGGCTGTCTCAGCTCGTTGCTGCGTTGCAAGCGAGTGCGAGGCACTCATCTCCTTCAAGAAAAGCTTCATTGACCCTAACGGGCTCCTCTTGTCATGGCGAGGCGAAGACTGCTGTGGGTGGAAGGGAGTCCGGTGCGACAACCAAACCGGCCATGTCATCAAGCTTGACCTCCGAGTACCTGAGGACTCTATGTCTCCAGGTCAGATCATGAACTCCACCATTATTGCCACCTTATCACATCTGAGATACTTGGATCTCAGCTTCAATGATTTCACCTATAGCGCGAGCGAACCTTTGTCGTTTTTGGGTGCCCTCAACGACCTAAGGTATCTCAACCTCTCTTATGTTGGTTATCTGGGGAGTATACCTTGGCAGCTTGGTAACCTTTCTCGCTTGCAGCACCTTGATCTTAGCGGCGGTGACGGTTATTCGTATGCATCAGACCTTAATTGGTTGCCGGATCTATCTTCACTAAAGAGCCTTGATATGAGCGGGTTGAACCTCAGCTTCGCGAGCGATTGGTTGCACAAGGTTAATATGCTGCATAATCTGAAAACCCTCGACCTGTCTGGTTGTTACCTGAACAACAAAACATCTCCTCTTTCCCATTCTAATCTCACAAGTCTTGAGATCCTTGATCTATCTTACAATCCATTTAGCTCCTTCCTCCACCACAGCTGGTTTTGGGATGTCACTTCCATCAAGGAGCTTTATCTCACTTCATGTGGATTGTCTGGGCCCATCCCTGCTGCATTAGGAAATATGTCCTCCCTTGAGATCTTGTATATAAATCAGAATTCCATATCAGGTATCATTCCAAAGACCTTTGAAAATTTATGCAGTTTGCAGTTACTCAATTTGGAAGGGAACAATATGAATGCAAACATGATAGGGAGATTATTACCACAATGTTCATGGAGCAAGTTGCGTGAGCTATACCTGTTTGATGCAAATTTGACTGGGCCGTTACCCACTTGGATAGGTAATCTATCTAATCTCATCTACCTTGACCTATCATCAAACATGTTGGTTGGTTCTATACCTTCTGGGATAGAAAACATGAGGAGTCTATGTCACCTTGACCTATCACGAAGCATGTTGGTTGGTTCTATACCATCTGGGATAGGAAACATAAGGAGTCTAGGTTACCTTGACCTCTCATCAAACATGTTGGGTAGTTCTATACCATCTAGGATAGGAAACATGAGGAGTCTGAGTTACCTTGACCTCTCATCGAACATGTTGGTTGGTTCTATACCTTCTGGGATACGAAACATGAGGAGTTTAAGTCACCTTGACCTCTCTCAAAACATGCTGGATGGTGATGTACCTAATGGGATTGGAGCACTTAGTAATTTAACTTACTTGGTCCTTGGCTCTAATAACTTCAGCAGTGTGCTTTCAGAACAACATTTTGCTAGTCTCGTGAACCTTGAATATCTGGACATTGAAAACACATTTCTGAAAATGGATTTTGGTGAAGATTGGGTTCCTCCATTTAGATTAACATATGCATATGTTGGGTCATGTGACATGGGGCCTCGTTTTCCTTCCTGGTTGAAATGGCAAACAGGCATAGAGTTTCTTGATATCTCAAACACAAAGATAAATGATGATTTGCCACACTGGTTTTGGGTGTCACTTCCTAACGCTACAAGATTGAACTTGTCAGGAAATAAACTCAGTGGTACTTTACCACCGAAGCTGGAGCTACCGTCCGTAAGAAGTATGGATATCTCTGGAAATTCTTTATCGGGGCAGCTACCAGCAAATCTCACAGCTCCCTGCTTAGGTAGTTTGGATCTCCACAACAATCATTTCACAGGCACCATCCCACTATACGTATGTAATGGCTTCTTGGAAATAAACCTGTCAAACAATCAACTAACAGGGGGTTTTCCACATTGTAAAAATACCGAATCTTCATCTTCTTTATTATATATACTATGTTTGAGAAATAATAATCTATCTGGTGAATTTCCTCTCTTCCAATATGCTGCAAGATTATGGCTTCTTGACCTTTCGTATAATAGGTTCACTGGAAGTGTGCCAATATGGGTAGCAGAGAAAATGCCCAACCTAGAGGTTCTGATCCTAAGGTCGAATATGTTTCATGGTCACCTTCCTTGGAAGTTATCAAGAATTGTTGGACTTCATTACCTGGACATAGCACACAACAACATATCAGGAATTATACCTTCCTCCCTAGCAAGGTTGACAGCCATGGCAGATCCGCCTGAAACATATTATGATCATAAGTTCCTTCATGGAATTATCTTTCCTCGCACTAAGTACGTTTCCATAGATTCCTTCAACATATCAACATTCATAAAAGATCAAGTGCTTAACTGTACCTATGTATTCACAATACAAACTGTGTTGATAGATTTATCAAGTAATGGTTTCATTGGACAAATTCGAAAGGACTAACTTCACTCAAGGGACTCCGCAGTTTGAATCTATCTAACAACCACTTATATGGACCGATTCCAGATGATATTGGTTCTTTAAGGAAACTAGAATCCCTTGACCTATCTTACAATTATTTCAGTGGCAACATACCATCAAGTTTATCAGATCTAACATTCTTGAGCTGCCTCAACTTGTCATACAACAATTTATCAGGAACAATCCCCTCAGGACAACAGCTGCAAACACTCAACGATCAATATATGTACATCGGCAATCCCGGACTTTGTGGGCCTCCTCTTCTGAAGAATTGCTCGATGAATAATGTAACAAATCCAACTGTTAGTCAATGGCATGAAGGTGGCAGATCATCTTTTTACATCAGCATGAGCATGGGATTTATAATGGGTCTTTGGATTGTATTTTGTACCATGTTGTTCATGAAAACATGGAGGATTGCTTACTTTCAGCTTTTGGACCAGTTATATGACAAGCTTTATGTGCAACTTGCTATCAACAAGGCTGCCATTCTGAGGAAATTTGGAAGCAAAGAGACTTGAAATTTGTCTTTCTTTAATTAGTCCATGAACCCTTTTATTAGACAAGTTAATATCCTAGATAATATTGTGTGAGAAATATGTAAAGGAACCAATCTTGATTTGGCCAGAGATAGTAATTTAGACCTGTACAGCAGGTTAGCAATGATTGTATCTTGCTGATGGCCAAATTACGATTGGTCACCTGCTCTCTCTATGTAAGCCACGGGTGAGGGGCTGTTCCTTACCACAACATCAACACGCAACCCGTCACCACCGTGTGACTTCCTCGCCTGGCGTCTTTGTGAATTCTGTCACCCTTTTTATACATGAGGCTCTTTTTACCGTATTTTGTAACAACTAGCTGGCACCTCACGCATTGCTGCAAAAGAAATCAAGAGTAATGATTGGCACATCTTGTAAACTGGAAATATTTTCACAAATATGCGTAAGAACAAAAGGAGCAGGTTTATGTTCTTTTACTCAAACCTAGAATATCTTTATTTACTATGAAGCCTTCTGTTTAGAGCTGGATATATATGGATCAGGGGAGATACCAACATGTAGCAATAGGTCGTGTACTAATCTTTATATAAGTATGTGCTATATGTGGATTGATTCGGTTGAGATCTTATTGGTGTATACTGTATATTTCGTAGGTTTGTATCGGTTTATTGTGTTGTAATCCTTGACTAAATCAATCATGATCACTTATACCTTTGTAACCCATGGTGGATGATATTTCCACTTTTACATCATAAAAGTTGCGGCCTCCTACCTGAGGTAAAACGCTTACCATTTCACATGATAGTGAAAGCATCCTCTTTCATCTTCATTCTCATAAAACCACAGATCATTAATGGTGTCCTCCTCATCGAACATGTCCGCTGCGATCCTCAAGGTTATGCCGGCGATCCAGGAAGCACACAAAAACCCAGGCACCTCATAGAATTATCAAGACTTGGTGACAAGTTTTTCGAACAAGGGATATCACCATTTCCATTGCATCAGACGGAAATACAACAAATTTTTCAGGATAGTACGAGCGATAAAGAGACAAACGTAAGTTTAGAGCCAAATAAGAAAGGGAGTTTTGAACTGCAACGACATCACATAACCCGGTGGGAATAGCTAAAGCTAAACGAAAACAACACTTCGGACTTAAGGAGATCCATGCAAATTCCCTCTACAGATTGTGTCCTTTACCCGAATGAAGAGGAAAGTGTTGATCATCTTTTTTCGGAATGTTATTTTGCTAGATCTTCTTTGGGGGCTCATTGGCCTCACCGTGATTAGCACCCCGGATCCGCCCAGAGATTTCATAGCTTCATGCTTCAACTCAAGGAGAAGTTCTTCATGAAGATTATCATAATAATGTGTTGGAGCATTTGGATTGTCGAAACGATGTAATTTTCGGAGGGATCCCGGCTTTAGCTTGTCTTCGTTGTCTTCAAATCTTCAAAGATATCTTTGGCCAAAGCACCTTTGGAGAGCCAAGAGGAAATACTTTCTGCTATTGAAACATGGCTACTGACAAGTTGTGTGATAGATAGAATTTTCTTTGTCTCTTTTTCAGTATTGCTGTTTTTCCGAACCTGTTGTAAACCGGCTTGGATGCTCAATAAATTTTCAGTAGGAGCATCACTGCTCCTCCCTGTTCTTTCAAAAAAAAAAAAAAGGAAGGCAGCTTCTAAAGTCACATCAGCGCTCGGTTCTTGCTCTTTTTTGTCATCTTTGGTGGAGCCCTCCACCATATTGGATTTGAACAAATGACTTGATGTTTTTTGGGTCTTGAGTAGGTGACAAGTAACACACATCACCAACAATCCGGACTATGCCACATGGATCACTTTCGAGACAAGAGAGTCATAACGCACCTGCTGAACTCTGTTTGCAAGGAGATCCTCTAAAAGGACCAAATGGCACAAGAGGGGTGAGGATAACCAGGCTCTAAATTTTTTAAAGAACAAACCTTAAGCGTGTACGTGATTATACTCACCCCTTGAAAATGGTTTGGTCCTACACTCGCAAAGATCACACGAGGGGCTTGTCCTTAGGGCCGACAAACTAAGTCAAGTCGGGCACACTAACAAAATATTCCTTAGCCAAAGGCCTATGACTAAGAGCACTATAGCATGGAGATTAAATCCTACTTGTCACAAAAGATTCTTGCAACCAAACAAAGATCAAAGCACAAAGCAAGTACAAGAATTGAAATGCAGTACTTGAAAAGATGGACAACAGAACAACTGAATTTTCCACATGGTGTGAGTAGTTACCACTACCCTATCATGGTTTCCCTATGATAATAACGATTTGATCTTTATCATAGTTTCCCTATGACAATATCATGGTTTCCCTATGATAATAACGATTTGATGTTTATCTTCCTATCGTTCTTGGTCATTCCCATATGAGAAGCTTTATTCTAGGTCAATTACGGTGTTGACTTTGATGAGTACCATGTTCAGGATGTGAGACTGTTAACAAGCTATGATTAATACCCCCTCCGTCCCAAAAAAGAGCGTTGTTTTTGCTATCGATCTAGGTCCCAAAAGAGAGCGTTGTTTTTGCTATCGATCTAGATAGATGTCTGTCTATCCATATCTATAGCAAGAACAACCCTCTTTTTTCTGACGGAGGGAATACACACTAAGTTGATAGTATGGTTGACAGTTTATTATAGATACATAAAAACATCTGTTTGGAAATAGTTCCAAAGTTGATTCTCCATTTGTTTTGATAATATGTTGTGTGCAGGCTATTCTTTTTCCCTTTATTTGTTAGGTGTATCATTTATCTTTTTTTTATAAAAAGCAAATATTCATAGTAGTTTTTGTCAATAATAAAAGGTGCGAATTTTTATTGCAGATGTTTGGTTTTGATTCAACATGTCATGCTGATCTGGACGACATAATGGATGTTCCTCATTATCATCTCAAGACATTTTGCATAGATGGTTTTTGTGGGACTCAGGGCCAGGTCGGACTAGCAAAATACATCTTCAAAAATGCATTAGCCTTGGAGCATTTCATTGTGAAACCAGGTTGGAAATATAAGGGATCGACAACCGTGTCTGAATGCTATGGGCGGCAGGAAGCCAATAAAAAACTCATCAGCCCGGCCCGTTTGACATGGAGAGATTTCAACCTCGCTATTTTATCCCTAACTGAATCGGCTGAATTATATTAGACAGAGGAAAACTCATGCTGTTCCAAGATATATAAACAGTTCATGACTAAAAACCAAGCTGAGCACTCATAGAAACAACCAACAAAGGAACACAATTAGAAGGATTAATAAACTAATCAAATAAAAAGAAGTTCATTCATGCATGCTGGTTTTCAGTTGATAAATAAATTATAATATTTTTGAAACGTAATGGCAGGAGCTCTGCCTCTCAATTAAGATGGAAAGAGAGTATATTTACAGAAGGTTTTTTAGAAATCCCCTAGTGGGGGGCAAATACCAAAAAGACAAGCTGTTACAGCGAGAAGCGATTACACTCCCCAAGCATAAGGTCTCTTCCTCTGTAGAATGTCCTCCTTGGCTCTTGGAGGCGACCTGCAGTGGTGTCTCAAAGGTGTTTGAGAAAATTCTTCTATTTCTCTCTTTCCGGACGTTCCACACAAAGTGTAGATGACCAAGCCATTGAAGCGTCTTCTCTCATTCCTCGGCACTCTAGATTGCATCTCTTCCCACCAGGATATGAAATTGGCCGGGTCTTGCGCCGGTAGGACTTGGTTCGCATCGAACTGCTCCCAATGTAGAATGTGATTCCATACTGCTCGGTGAAAGGGCAGACGGGGGCCAAATCGCAGACATGTTTCAAAGGTCCATTGCACAAGGCGCAGTGGTCTTGGTGAGGCCAACCTCGCTTTTGTAAATTATCCGCCGTGAGGATTTTCTCTCGCGCCATGATCCAGGCGAACACTTTGCACTTATTCTCAGTGTGCGCTTTCCATATCATGTCGCCTTGGAAAGCTCTATAGGAACCACAAAATTGGATTCTATATGCTGACCGGGTGGAATAGGCTCTGTTTGCTGTCCATTTCCAGATGATGGTGTCTGGAGTTCCCTGCGTTAAGTGGACATGCTGTACTCTTATCCATAACGAAACAAACTCCTCCATGCAATGATGTGGTGATTCGGCCCCTTAGTGCCTTGACCCAGGCATTGTTGCGGAGTTCCAAATGGACTGTTCTGTTCTTGAATCTGACTAGTTGAAACAGGCTGGGCGCAAGGAACTTTGGAGTCTCACCGTCGAGCCAGCTATCGTGCCAGATGCGCGCCTTATGGCCGTCTCCAATGGTTACTGTGGTCGATGCATTGAATAGTGCCCGATCCAGATCGTTGCAGGGTATCTCCATTCCAGCCCATGGCTTGGACGTGTCAACCCATTCTTGCCAGAGCCATCTTAAGTGTAGCGCCTTTGCTGAATTTGTTTAAATCCGAACCCCCAGTCCTCCCGAGGTCCTTGGGTCTAGCCCTTTGTTGGCCAATTGACGAGGCGGTGCCCCCATTGGCGTTCTCTTCCCCTTTCCAAAAAGAAAGACCTCATAATCTTGTCGATGCTTTTACGTGCCCGGGATGGTAATGGGAACACCGTTAGGTGATAAGTAGGCATCGCCGAGAGAACTGATGAGACCAAGGTAAGGCGGCCCGCCCTGTTCAGCCACTTCCCTTTCCAACCCGGCAGTTTCTGTCCAATCCGTTCAATGAGCGGCTGGACATGAACCTTCCGTAAGGCGCGCGTGTGAAGTTGGAGACCAAGATAGCGGCAGGGGAAAGAACCTCCGATCCCTGCAAAGGATGTGAGGACATGTTCCAGGTCGATGTCATCGCATCTGATCGGATGTACGGAGCTCTTTTCCAGGTTGATGTGGAGGCCAGAAATATTCCCGAATGCCTGGAGGATGACTTTGATCGCATCAATGTCATCTTTCTTCGGGTTTAAGAAGATGGCTGCATCATCTGCATACAGAGAGGTTCTCCATCTGGTGGTGGCTGTGGGGAGTGGGGAGAGGGCACCATTTTGCATTGCCAAATCGAGCATGCGCTGTAGGGGATCCATGGCGAGGATAAATAGCATCGGAGAGAGGGGGTCTCCTTGGCGAACCCCCCTAGCATGGTGAAAGCTCTGTCCCTGCCTGCCGTTAAGTAGCACCCTGGAGGTGGCTGTGCGAAACAAGATAGACACCCATTCACACCAACGTGCGCCGAATCCGAGAGCACGTAGGACCTCAAGCAGGTAGCTCCAGTTAACCGTGTCGAAGGCCTTATGGATATCAAGCTTCATGAAAAGTGCCGGCGTCTTCTCTCTGTGCATTTTCCTCAATGTGGCCTGTACACATAGGAAATTGTCATGTATACTCCTCTTCTTGATGAATGCGGTCTGGCAGTTGGAGACCAAGGAATTGAGATGGGGGCCTAGTCGGTTGGCCAGAAGTTTTGCAAAATTTTTTGCAAAACTATGCATGAGGCTGATTGGCCTGTAGTCCGTGATTTTTTGGGCGTCGGTCTTTTTTGGGAGCAGCACGATGTTCGCCGAGTTCATTAGTTCCAGGCCTTGGGCGTTCAAGTGGAAGAGGCTGTTGATGGCCGCTGATAGGTCATCTTTGATCGTTTCCCAACATGCCTTGAAAAAGGTCCCCGTGAAGCCATCCGGTCCCGGAGCTTTCTATGCCATCATGAAAATGGTGCGCCGGATTTCCTCTTGAGTGAATGGCAATTCGAGCTGCTGTAGGTTCCTTGGGGTTGTAGCCTAGGCCTTGCCAATTAAAGGACAAAGTCCTTGCTGTAGCGTTTCCCAAGTGCTCCCTGAAATAATCTGCAGCCACCTTCTCCTTCTCTTCTTGTGAGAAGACCAACCCTTCCTCTTTCTGTAGGCAGTGAATGTAGTTCTTCCTTCGGCGAGCATTGGCCTTCATGTGAAAAAGCTTTGTATTGGCATCCCCACTGCGGATGTAGGTCAGCCTGGACCTTTGCCTCATCCAGGATTTTTCGATGACCGCCAACCCGGTGCTACGAGCTTTGAGACTCTTCCGAGCTCCAACTCTTGGGCAGAGAGAGGCCTAGATTCTTGCGCCATTTCCAACTGGAGAAGAACCTCTTTGGTGATGGCTAACTGCAATCTTGTGTTTCCTATTTTCTCTTTGCGCCATCTCTTCAGACCTTTAGCTAGCCTAGCCATTTTGATGTGCAGTTTTTTGATGGGTAGCGCGGTGTTGACTGGCTTCTCCCATTCGGCCTTCACCAAATCCTGGAAACCTTCCATCTTGGTCCAGAAATTCTCAAAGCGGAAGAATTTGTTGTTGAAGTGATCAAGTGCACCATGCAGCAGCAGCGGTGTGTGATCCGACATAAGGGACGGCAACGAGTGGAGGAAGCATGATGGGAAGAGCAATTCCCATTCCGGTGTGCACAGGAGCCTGTCGATCCTAGTCATGGTTGGGTTTGTCTGCTCATTTGTCCAAGTGAAACGACAACCGTTTAGCTTGATCTCTTTAAGCCCGAGGTCGTCAATTGTTGCCTTGAAGGAGCCCATGAGGCGGCGGTTCAGATTTGTGTTGTTTTTGTCTTCCGCCTGGTAGATCAAATTGAAGTCTCCTAGGATGAGCCATCGCTGGTGGGCAGGGGCAGCAATGCTTTGGAGTTCTTGTAGAAACATTATTTTTTCGTCGTCTCCTTGAGGCCCATAGACGACCGTAATTTGCATTGAGTATTGCTAGCCCTCATAGTCACTGTCGCGGTGATGGCATGTGCGGTCAGGCTGATGTCGGACAAATCAAAATAGTTTTCGTTGACCGCCAACAGGATGCCCCTCTCGTCTGCACTGCTGGAAGCACGGCGAAAGAATTTGCGAAACACTGTCCAGCAGTTCGGGTAACAATTGCCGCATCAATTTGTTGTAGCTTGGTTTCTTGTAGGCAGACTATGGTGGCGCCTGTGTCACGAACAAGCTCGCTGACAGCGTCGCGTCTTGCATTGTCGTTCAGACCCCTCACATTCCAATTCAGCAGCTTGCAATTTTGTTGAGCCATAAAAACAGATTTTGCATCCCCATGTAAAGGCCCAGGCTGCGCCATGGGCAGGCAACGTAGCGCTGTAGGCGCTGAGCAAGGTTGAGGCAAGGCAGACAGCAGACCAGATAACACAAGAGACAGGCATATAATGATGCAACATCATAGATTAAGTACCACTCTGGACTGCAGTAGCAAATACATTTACCGGCGACGCTGGGGAGGACAATTGCAGTAGCAGCAGCATGTAGACACTTGCCGGTTCTGAAGTAAACGGTAGCAGACCATGAAACAAGTGATTTAAGGCCCCTGGCTATCACTTTGCATGGCTGGGCGACACCGACATCACTGGAGACCATACGACGCAGCGATGGACGAAGACACGACGACGACGACAAACGAAGACATAACATAATTCCTAACATTTATCAGAGTGGTAGTTCCCTTCCTTCGTAGCGCTCCTCTACGCCTGAGCGAGCTCCAGCTCCGGGGTGCCCTCCAGACCGCACAGGGCTGTCAGAGCCGTGATCACGGCGTCGCTGAGTGGCCCCAGGCCCGGCCCTGGGGCAGTGCGAGAGGAGCGGCCGAACTGGGCCCTTGAGGCCAGGGGGCACAACCCCAAGTATGTAGGCAGGTATACAGGCAACCCAATAGCCATCGTACATGCATGCCTCTTCCTCCTGTACGCGAGATCGCGAATACGCCCGTTCGCCGCCCGTGACTCTGTCCGTGCGGCCGTGCCCAGTGCCCTTCTCCGTGAGAACTGGAGATCGCGAGTCACCCCTTCTCCATGAGATCGCGAGTCGCGACTAGGCGCCCTGCGCGTCCTGCCTTCCTGGCAGGATCGAGGGTTCAAGGACTTGAGCGATCTGCCTGTGCCCGATCTGTTCTGCACTTCTGCTGTCTGTGATCTGTTCATAAGGTAACGTACTGCTCTTGTCCGATTGTCCTCAATCTTTGTTCTCTACTAATTTAGGTTTGGGAATTGTGATCATGTTAAATTTAGTATGACATAATTTTATTTAACAATTACTTACTACTTTCTAATTTTACAGTGAAATTGATATTGGGGCCATCATCAATGACTTTGCAGTAGCAAATTTTGGAAGAAATTTTTAAGGTAAGATAAGATGTATAACCTGTTCCATAAGAATTTTTTTTTATGCATTAGAATCACCATTATTATATTATTAAAGTTGTATTAAAGGGCACATCGCTTGTAGCTCGGCTCCAGGTCTACAATTTGACAGGCCGGGCCTGAGTGGCCCCTGGAATAGCTGGACGTAGCGCAGAAACTGGTCATCAGAGGCGCGGTCGTCTTCTTCCTCCATGACTCCCAGGCGCTTCATGAGGACTTGACGGGCATAATCCTCAGTATTGCCTCTGGGCCATGTTCTGGTGGCGATGCGGGCACTTCGGCGATGCACTTGCTGATGGTGCCTTGCCTTGCGTCGACGTCGCAGGGACTCCCCACCTACTGGGGGCTGGAGCAGGGCGGGGAGCACCGGCTGCGCGATGGAGGAGATGAACGCCTCCGCAGTCCTGCCTCCATCAGTCTCCTGTGTTGCTGCAGGTGGCACAGCAGCTCGTGCAGCACAGCCACGGCGCTGGCTGGTATTGCCGGGCCGCGAGCCCGGCGTGTGAAGTAGCGGCCCGGCTTGTACCGGGCGAACGACGCACGGGCGGAGGTAGGTGTCGCCGCCCGAGTGGCCTGTGTCGCTGCCTGCGCACCTTCATTGTCTCCATGACGGTAGACCCTGCAATGCGTGGAGGGGTCAGGAGGAGAGATGATCTGTACAGCCGGGAATCGAGGCGCAGGTGGCGGACTCGGCGAGCGGCTGTTGCTGTCGAAGTTGCTGTCAGGAAGGCACCTTGCGTCGCGTTGTCGAGGTGCGTCTGGTGCGGTTCCTGCCACTGTCCCTCGGTGGTGAGCGTTGTGCATGTCCGCTTCGACGCCGGCTGCTTCGCTCTAGGCTGCGCCCCGTTCCCGCTGCACAGTCGGTGAAGCTTCTGTCCGGGCGGCCTTTGCAGCAGGTTCGTTGGACGTCTTGCTGATGTAGAGCTGGCCCCCAGCGGGGGTGTGTGAGCGCGAGGGGGGCAGGGGGAGCTGTCACATCGCCGATGCCCCCCGTCGAGCCAGCGTCGTAGGCGTCGTCCGTGGCGTGACGGAGCGTTCCGCTCCCCGCCCATGTCCCGCGCACGGGACAGGCTCAGCATCCTGGAGCCCCAGCTGCTCCTCTTGTCGCTGCGGCGCCACGCTGTCATATCGTCGTCATCGCGGTCGTGGCGCCGCCGGCTTTTGTCATCGGGGGGTGGCGGGGCGGGCGCGTTCACCATCGACCACGCCCGTAGTGCCCGGTCGATCTTCCTTGCGGCGGAGTTGCCGTGCTCGTTCGGCGGGGGCTCCACGATGTCCGGTGGGACGAGCACCCTGAAGGTGAGTCCACTGCGTCCCCCTTGGCGGGGCTGCTCCCTCATGCACCAGTGTCGACTTCCCCGTCAATGTAAGCCACGTTATCTTTGGGATGTCGGACGGATCGTATGTCCACGCCCATAGCGAGAGCGGTGTCTTCATGGCGGATGGAACGCGCCGGCGTAGTCGATGTCGTAGGTCCTGCGATGGCCCTCTTCGCGATGCTCTCGTTCGGGCATGTACCGGGATGCCTTCAAAGGCGGATGCGGACGTGGTGGCGCAGCTTCGGCGTGGTCGGGCGTAGGGGAGGATGCGCCATGGCAGGAAGCGGACAGGGACGTTGCCCACCTTGGGCCACTCCATGCCCAGAGCTGCGTCTCGGTGGTGCTGGTGGTCGAAGACGATGAGGAAGTCCTCCGGGCGGTGCTTTGTCACCTTGATAGAGCCGCAACCCTTCTTAGTTTCATAATTTAGAGCCATATACATTCGTCTCATCTCGTCCGTTGAAGTCGGCAAACTTTGTAAGGCCATATCGGGCGGTAGACCCTGATTGAGCAACCTTTGCCTTATACACATCACAACAGACCTTGCACAAGCCTTGAATAGTCTAAAACGTCTAGCCTTCTCCTCTTCGTCTTTGTACGTTCGATGATACTTCTTGATCCAATCCTCAAACTTTGCCCTCATGGCTAGATCATCATCGTCGTCGTCCATGTGGTCATCCTCCTCAACCACGACGGCTTCATTATAAGAATCCATCATCTCACGCCTCTTCGCAACCGCTGCCTGGACCCGACGGAGGTATTCTTCGCCTCCCATCAAGACTGACGACTTATCTGCTGTATCTTTCGTCCAGTACCAAACTCCGGCAAATACAGAGGAAGCAGCCACTATTATTAGCATCAAAAGCACCATCAGCATGCTCAATGATTATATCCCTCAAAACGTGTAAACGCCATTGTGCTCCGGTCTTGGCTGTCTCGGCTGCCTCCTAGGAAAAAAGATACGAATGAACCACGCGTGATCACGTATGTAATGTAATGGGCTGCGAGGCCTAATAATCTGGAGTGGATCCTTTTTCCCACTTCATTTTTTTTTCGTTTTTGCCACAAAAAAAACATAGACCAAAATTTTGTTGGACTGCACTACAGCCTGCACGCAAGCAGGAAAACCCCCATCCGACTGCACACCCCGACTGCACACCCTGACTAACCAAACCTCCTGCGCGCCACCTGCAGAGATGGGCTGCGCGCCACCTGACTAACCGATTCCGTTCGCGCGCTTTCTCCAGCCCAGGTCACACGCCCAGTCACGCCCAGGTCACGCGCGCCTTTCTTTCTTCCACCCCACGCCTTCCTCCTCTTCTCCCAGAACAGCCGCCGCCAGAGGCCCTTCCACCAGGCCCGCGACGGATCCCGATCTCCCTGCTACTCTGGATGCTCCAGATCTTACCCTTTACCCCTAAGGAGGCATCAACAGGTACCTTCTTCTCCCCCAAACTTCTCCCCCAAACTATGAACATCAATTCCAATCAATCACAGATTCATAGGAAGTCATGCATTGCTTGATTTTCACAGATTTGAAGACCCCCAAAGTACCCAACATCCAGCAAATTATCAACAGGAACATGTATTTCAAGTGAGAACACATTGGTAGGATAGATACAAGGTATTATTCACAGAATTTCTTCCCTTTACAATTGAAATTCTTCTATGATTTTCACCCGCCATCCTTCACATTGCTGGTGCCTTCCCTTTGGCCTTGACATTGCTAGTGCCTTGAGATGGCTGTCCAACATGCATGAAAGAAGGAAGAGCATCAGTGCATATTAGAGCTATGATGATTAAAATGAACAGACAATCTTGTACTATTAACATTCAGGCATATTAGAGCATTCTTTGTGATCATTAGCCGGCATCTTTGTAATCAAAGTGAACAGGCAAACCTGAACCTAAATTGATACTGAATCTCTTCTAATATTCAGGTTTCAGTTAGGAATTTGTTACTGTTAACATTCTTTCATTGAACCTACCACATTTGTACCAGCTTTCAAGATTGAACATGTAAAATGCTATTAGTTTTGAACCTACCACATTGGATCAGATTGAACTAGCATATAAGAATTGGATCACATTTCTTTGGTGACGCCATGAAGCAAGCGGATGACTGAAAACAATTCAGGCATGTAGTGATCTAACGAAGCTATAGGCCTATGACTGAAAACAACTCATCCGTATTTGGCATAGTAATACCAGTAGCTTGTAATACTTGCTATCTACACAACTAGCAGTTTGGCTGTGACTTGCACAATTAGCTGGCCTAGCATTTATTTGGTTATTTGTAAGCAGTTTCTTTATTTTGCCCTAGCAATTATTCGATTAAACCTAAGCATTTGCTAGTGTTGTGATGTGTTGCTGGTGACTAGGCAATCAACTTACTGAATCTTATTTGCTGGCCCATTTACTTACATGTATTTACACATATCATTTGCTGCTGCCCCCTTTAGATGGCTGTCCAACATGCAGGAAAAAGAAAGAGCTATTAGTTTCATTTACTTACAAGAAAGAGCTATTAGTTTCATTTACTTACAAGAAAGAGCTATTAGTTTCATTTACTTACATGTCTTTACACATATCATTTGCTGCTGCCCCTTTAGATGGCTGTCCAACATGCAGGAAAAAAAGAAAGAGCTATTAGTTTTCTCGAGTAGTTGCCTAGCATGTTGCGAAGAACCGCTTGGATAATAACATGTAAATGCTTTTTGTAACTTGCGAGGTCCTAGCATGGATTTGAATGATGACACTTTGGAAATCCATTCTTTTGTACACAACTACCTACCAACTATGATGCATTGCCAACCATTTCAGAGCTGCAACTATCACTGGAAGACACGCACATTGAGGAAGAATTTGTTGGGAATCAACTTGTGGCAGCCCATGTTGAAGGAGGTCTTGAGAATGAAATTGTGGCAGCCGGGATGAGGATGATGTTGACCTGCAGGTTTCTAGCAGCAATGTCTTCCCCGATGAGCCGTATGTCGGAAAGCCGCTTTTGACACGGTCGAAGAAGCGAGGCAGTGCTATAATGAATATGCTAGAAGAAAGGGTTTTTCTATAAGGAAAGGGACATCTAGGAGGCTAGCGAGGACAAAGGAACTTGACAAAGCCTTGTTTGTGTGCAACAAGGAGGGAAGGGTAAAAAGGCCAAGGGTAATGAGCTAGAGATTGTTGAAGACGATGAAATCAGCGACTCGATCTTGAAGAAGCTAAAGGAAAAATACAAAGTGCATTGGCATGAAAAGGAAAAGAGAGACGATGAAGTACACCGCTGAAAAGCACGAATGTTGGTCAAGTACAACGGCTCCAAGTGGTTCGTCAAGCGGTTTGTTGCTGACCACAACCACAGCATGGTGGACAAACCGTCGTTGGCAAAGTTTCTACGGTCCCACGCTGGAATCCCAAAAGAAGAGGTGGACTTTTTGACCCTTCTACATAAGCGCAACCTAGAAACCAGTCGAATGATGCAACTTATGTCCGATCTCTACGGATCCGCACATCTTTGTACCTTACCATGTCACTCACGTCGGCAACTTGAGAGCACAGATACGGTCTCGTGCAGTTTAAAAGTGACATGGCGTAAAACACTTTCGTACTTTGACGAAGCCGAGAAAGGAGGACCCGATTTGTTTGTCGGGGTCAAGTTGGATGCGGATGATAAGGTGGAGAATATTTTTCTGGGTGGATGGGGCAGCAAGGGCTGCATACAAGCTGTACCATCATTGTATCTCATTCGATAGCACATATCTCACCAATATCTACAAAATGCCTTTTGCGCCTTTCATTGCAATCAATAGGCATGGTCAATCCATCCAAGTTGGCTGTGGTTTCTTGAAAAATGAATCGCGGTAATCCTATATTTGGTTGTTCAAGGCCTTTGTAGAAGCAATGGATGGCCTGGAGCCAATCAACTTGATCACCGACCAGGATTTGGCAATGGCAGCAAAGAGCCGTGGCGGTTTTTGTAGCTACCCCGGTCTTTGCCGTTGGCACATTATTTCCAAGATCGAGACCGGGCTTGCTAGGTACTTTGACACAAAAAAGGCTTGGGGGGAAAAGGCTTGGAGGAGGAGAACAATGAAGTCGTGAATTTCAGCTTGAGTCCTCAAGAATTTGAAACATTTTTCCGATTACAATCTACCAAGTTCATTTTTTTGACATCGTTTGTGTTACGTGGGTCGCAGGACAACGATAGCAATAGTTTTGTGGCGTTCTTTGTCCATCCGCACCACCTTGCTAATTCAGTAAAACCAGGAGGCCACCTACATAACACAGTTGCAGAGATTGCAATTCAAGTAATTGACAAAGAGAAATTAAAGGGCAAGCCTGTCAAGTAGCGTGTGCTTCCATTAAGAGTCGTGGTCAGACTTCCCCTTTTCTCTTTACCATTTCTTGTTTTAGGTCAAGTATTTTTTACACATGGCCATTAGCATTTTTTTTGTAACTGTGTTCACACATTTATTCATTTTTTGGCGCATATACCTCCAATCGGGCCAGCTTGATAGGACTGAGGTGTCTCGCGTATTCAAAGCTAATGATAACCACCTCGACCACCGTGAGATGGTGAGTTGACAGATGAAACCTTTACTAAAAGTCAGAATTCAGGTTTGTTGTGTTACTAACGAGATGTGAACAAAAAACGACCCAGGTCATGTTCCCAGTGCTTGAGAACTTGGGAAGCGGCGATGGATCAGAGAGCGCGGGACACTACTACCTGCTGGTTCTAAACCTAAGGGCAGGGAGATTCGAGGTATTGGACTCGATGAGGAGTTTGGAAGACAAAAGGCTAAGAGGAAGCTGCGACAAAATCATAGAGGGAATTAAAGCTCTATGGAGGAGATGGTACCCAGAAACAAAAAAAGACATACAGGAGTACGAGCCTGTGGACATTGGTGTGCCAAAACAATCAAATAAGTAAGCTCAAAATTGAAACCGGTTCTTGTGATGCAGATTCTACACATTGGATGCCTCTAATAAGTTGAGTTGTGCTATTGCAGCCACGATTGCGGGTTTCACATGATCATGCATGCGCAGCACTGGGATGGCCGTCAGATATACAACTTCAAGGAGACAGATATCCCCAATATACGGAAGTTGCTGACACACAAGTGGGTGACACACCCCAAGAATGAAGAAAACTGGTGGGATAAGCTAAAGCTAAGCAAGGTACGTGGGAATACAAAACTAGCAATTTAGTATCAAAAGCTAGGCATTTATGTATGAAAAACTAAGCACTTTTGATGTGGAGTGCCGGCATATTGTGCTAACACGCAAATAAAGTACAGCTAGGGAAAATACATAGGTCGAGAGCAATTTGTAGAGAACAATAGGTGTCACAGGTTATGAAATGTAACCAAAAAGGAAATCAAAGAGTGACCAAACTTAAATGTTTTATCCTTGGTTATTAGTTTGGAGAGAAGGGGAAAAAAAATTCAGCAACCATCTTAACAAATGGAACAAAGGTGTGTTCACTTAGGCTGCTAATGGGGATGAACCGGCACCACACCCACCCCTCCCCAAGCAGATTGCTTGTAATCACCCCAGCCCACCCCACCCCAAAAGTTTAATTAATCATCCCAGCCCACCCCGCCCCATAAGAATGGGTTAACCCATGGCAGCCCATATATCCCAAAATGGTTGGCGTCGCGAAGGCGCCTTGAGCCCGGTAGTGCCGGATTTGGGCATGCTGGCCAGCAAGATGTCAAGTGGGTTGGACTTGATGCGTGTGTGAGCGGCAGCGATGGCATTTTTTGGATCTCGGCTAGCCGAAGCCTCCGCGACTGCCCATGCGTTACTTTGGCCGCGCTGCCTGCCTATTAAAAAGAGGAGAGATGGCAGGCAGCATAGGGTACAAAGCCATAGCTGCCGCAAACATGGAGCTCGGCATGCGGTTTTGTTGTGGCCAACAGCTGCCTACAAACACCAGTAAACCACTACCTAGAGCGATCGTAAGTGCTGGAGCTTGGCGTCTCTGCAGCAGCAGCAGCAGGCACCACCTCGCCGTGATTATGTGGGAATACAAAACTAGCAATTTATTATCAAACGCTAGGCATTTATGTATGAAATACTAAGCACTTTTTTATGTGGAGTGCCGGTTAGTATCCTAACAAGCAAATAAAGTATAGCTATGAAATAGAACCATTTGTAGAGAACAATAGGTGTCACAGTTATGAAATAGAACCAAAAAGGCTAGGCTGAAATATGATTGGTGCACTCAACTTCAAGTTTAGGTTACAAGGACACATGGTACAAGCAACAAACAGAGCACAGCCAATGGCTAGTAATATGCTATGTGCAGGCACCTGAAAATATATAGTGCAAAAAGCACAACGTACAATTGCATGGAGTGAACCCTAACCTTGCTGAAGAGAAGCTGGCCCACCCCTTTACGATGATGGTATGAGGAAGAAATTGCTTCACCAATGTGGTCCTTGTCCAAATGGTAGCTTGCAGCTCCTATGAATTGAAAAAAAAATAGAAGCATTGTTAGATGCTACTTTAGAGAGGGAAAGGCAGCACCAAAAAGAGAAGCATGATCAATTCACAAAAAAAGCAAAAAAGGTTTAATAGCCACACGTTGAGTATACTGTATTCCTGTCACTGATTAGTAAATAGGCACTGCATTTAGATAGATTCGTTCCGAATAGCATATCCCATGTTAAGCAATAGTCCTACGATCCAAATTGGGTAGAAGAATCATGATTTACAGCGAGCCACATTGTCAACTAAGAACAGGCCTAATACCTATTGCACATTGTAGCATGACATAGCCCAAATCTTACATGAAACAGTACTCTCAAGTGCTGAGATAGCCCAGAATGAAGGCACAGACTGTAGTAGGAGATACAAGTCCAAAGCGCTTCGGTGCAGACAACTCACTGCAGAACTGATACTAGTTTCAGATGGCCACAGCGGATATTAAATTCATGAATGCTACAATAGGTTTTGGTGCATGCAATTTGGTCACAGTATTATTCAGTCTTGCAACCTTTTGTTTTAGTACAATGCTTGTGCAATACTAATGGAAGCTAGTACTGTGTATGGCAGGTAACAACAGAAACAAAAATGGATTTGAATTAGAGGCCACACAGGTCCTAGGCACCTAGCAGGAATGGGGCACAACTGAATAACTCACAAGGGCACTGACATAACCAACAATTCCAGACCCAAGGCACCCAACTGAAACCCCAAGAGGCAAATAACTACCATCATGAAGTCGAACCGGTGGAAAAGTCACCGGTGAAAACCATCCCCACCCTCGCACCCAACCCAGAAGAAGCAGCAGACCCAACCCCCCCGACCCGTCAATCACAAAAGCCCATTAGCACCCGCACATACAATCCCCATCTAAGCACCCGACCCAAAATACCCAATTCCACCCGCCCTGCTAGCAGGCCTAGACTCAAACCATACACTGCAAAATTAACCTAGAAACATTGCTGTGTCTGTTGATGAATCCTGTCCTGCCTATTCTATTCTTAGCTTAGGACCCTTGCCTCATATGCAATTGCATTATATGCTTAGTCATTCAGACATTCAGAGAAGCGCACAGATTGAATAGACACCAATAATAACTGATAAGGGAACCACACAAATGTGCACATGTAGTTAACATAACTATCATCAGGGCTAATACATAGTGCGCGCTGTAATAGGAGATGGTCCAAATACACATCAACAACACTCAAGTTTTCCTTAAAGTAGGCCTCAAATATGGCAGAAATAACTCACTGTTTCAGTTAGTAGCAAATTCCTCCTTCTGTAATAGCAGATACAGCAGTTGCAATTCAGGTCCAGATGTCCAATATGCACCTGCAATGGTAGATCCATCAACGGGGATTTATGTCCTAGGCTCCTAGCAGGTTCAGGTCCTAGGCTCCTAGCAGGAATGGGGCACAACTGAATAACTCACAAGGGCTGGAGTTGTCGTTGATGTGTCGGCGATCTAACGATCTGATGATGCCAACCAATGGATTCTAGTACATCCAGAACCGCATCAACCCTAGAGCACACAGGGGAGTAGAGATTGGGATTAGAAATGCATACAAACTGAAAACATCCAAATAGCAACAGGATTAGCAGGCGGAATGCAAGGTACCAGCCGCCGATTTCTCCCAAATCCGGATGGTTGGATCGATTCGCGATAGATCCACCACTTCGCGCTCCACCGTCCCCAAGTGCTTCTTTCGAGCACCCCGCACTTGCGCTGCCAGGAATGCACGCGGTCGTCGGGAAGGGGGATGCGGAATGTCGCACGCCACCGGATTTGGGGACGCCTGTGCGGCGGTGAGGGTGGAGGTTACCTTAGTGACGCAGGGTCGCCCAAGCGGCGGTGAGCGGTCGCGTCGGCGGGGAACGCACGCAGCGGTCGTCGGACGGATGAGAGGGATGCGCAGCAGTGGGAGCGGGAGAGGATGCGCAGCACGGGAGGGCCGCAACGGCGGCCAGGTGGTCGGATCTCGTCGAGGAGGGCGCGGTAGCCGCGGCCGTGGGCGGAGGCGCGGTGCGGATGGAAGACGTCGCGCGTTGTTGGCCACGGCCCGGCGTCCGATGCGCAGCGCCGAGGATCCGGCGTAACGGCGATGAGGTGCTCCGGCCGGCGGCGGCGGCGGCCCCGGCCCACGGAGAGGGAGGGCGCCGGAGCGGCCGCGGATCTACGCCCGTCGACGAATCGCCCGGTTCGCGTTCGGAGAGCAGAGAGGAGAGACGAGCGGGAGAGAGAGAGGAGAGAGAGGGGCGCGGCTCGGGTCCCAAAAATTCAAACAAAGGCAGTGTGTGTGGGCCCCACCGTCGTCACGATTTTTTTCCTCCCACGGCATCGGACGGCCGTCAAAAGCAGGCGCTGATCGGACGGGCGCCGGACGCGTGCAGGCGATTTTGCTCGGCGCCTCGCGTAGCGCAAAAAACTAGTATATAGGAATTTTGTTACTGTATATATCACATCCGTCCCGTTTGACATTTGCTCAAAAGAAAAGAAAAATGAGTCCCGTTTGACATGGCGAGATTTCAACCTCGCTATTTTATCCAGCGAGAACTGAGCCCTCAGCCAATTCAGACAGTGACAATATTTCCAACAAACTGAATCGGCTGGATTAAATAAATATCACCAGAGGAAAAATTTTCCTGCCAATTTAAGTGGCTGAAGTCTAAAGGTCCTTTCATGCGGTTCAATTACAAAAGGCTCAAGTGCCAACAGGCAACAGCAGCAGTAGCCGGTGGCCATCACCACCACCCATTGTGTTGCCTCTTCCAAGGTCTCAAAACAGTTCATGATTAAACCAAGCTGAGCACTCATATCTAGAATCAACCAACGAAGGAACACACACAATTGGGAGTACGTTGCACTGAAAAGCGACACTCAGGCAACAAAGACCTTCTCAGCAACATAACGGTATTGGCAAGAAAAATCAGCGACCAACGGCGACAGCAAAGCTGAGCTCAACCTGCAAGAACTTCAAGAGCTCATTTCATCAGAGTCCAGATTCAGAGAGCGCCTGTGGATCTGAGCCAACTGGAGTACTACTGGAGGTTGCTTGGTCATCCAAACACGACGAGGACGGTGACGACTCTCGTCGGCGACGACGACAAGATGCTAGTGCGCCACTTTGAGATTTCGGTAGGTTGATTACTTTAGCCTACAGCACTAAGATAATTATAATAGTCAAAGTCAAGCAAAGCTCCATAATAAACCTTCTACTACTCTCTGGCTCGCAAACTAATACAACCTCTAAACACAGTCAAAAACTCATACAGCAGAAGCACAGGACCAGAAGTTGAGAACAGGCACATGGATTATTCTGAATCTCCATCTCCTCGCTACACACTCCTGCTGTGTAGCATCTTCATTTTTCTGTCAACCAACGCAACATTCTCTTTGGCACAGCCCAGCAACAACAGGTCAGAGGTTGATCGCCAAGCCCCTGCTCTGCTTCAAATCCGGCATCTCCGCCGACCCTCAGGGCGTCCTCGGATCATGGCGAACCGAGTCGCTCAGCTTCTGCAGCTGGGGAGGGGTCAGCTGCAGCTCGAGCGTCCCTGTCCAGGTGGTGTCCCTAGACCTAAGGTCTGTGCAGCTCAAGGAAGACTGCACGGTTGTGTGGCGAACCTTACCTCGCTGGTGCAGCTGGATCTTTCAGGCAATGATATTTCCGGAAGCATACCAGAGGAGATAGCTGCGCTTCCGGGCCTCCAGACTCTGATGCTTGCCAGCAATAAGCTTGCAGGTAACATCCCTCTGTCACTGGATGCAGCAGCTTCTCTTAGGTATGTTGATCTTTCAAGAAATAATCTTAGAGGAGCTATTCCTGATTCCTTAACCGAAGCTCCATTGCTTCGTGTACTAAACCTCTCAATGAATTTCCTAACTGGGGAGATCCCTGATACCCTATTCAATAGTAATTCATCCAGCCTTGTCACAGTGGACCTCCAACGGAATGCTCTTGCTGGACCAATTCCTTCCTTCCAAAACCCACGTCTCGCAATTTCTTGGCCTTATCGAAATTTTCTTTCCGAAGTATACGAGAATCCTTAGGAAATGTTTCGTCCTTAAATACCATCCCGCTAGCATTAAACAACTTGACAGGGTCGATTCCAGAAGCCTTGGGCCATATCCCGAACTTGAACGTTCTAGATCTACGTTTCAACAAGTTATCGTGGAATGTCCCTTCTTTCGAGAAAACCACATCTCTCGCAAATTCTTGAGCTTATCGAAATATTATTTCGGAAGGATACCACCATCTTTGGGAAATATTTCATCCTTAAATACCATCCAGTTTGTAGAGAACCACTTGGCAGGACCGATTCCAGAAGCCTTGGGTCATATCGCAAACTTGAACACTCTAGATCTGAGTTATAACATGTTATCAGGGAATGTCCCAGCAGCGATATACAATGTCTCATCACTTAGATATCTCAACTTAAGATACAATATTCTTGATGGGCAGATACTTCCTAACACCGGCCACTTACTCCCCGAACCTCATGTCACCGATCATGAGTGGCAAATGTGATTCCGGTGGGATGGTCTCGGCTTCATCGGCCAACATGTCAAAGCTCCAAGAGATTGATCTCTCAAGTAATTTACTAAATGGCTCGATTCCATCTCTAGGATCCTTGAGCAACTTGAGTCGATGAACCTTGGAAGTAACATGCTAGAAGGCAAAGATCGGGGCGTTTCGACCTCCCCGACAAATTGCGATCAATTGTTAATGTTGTCTTTGGATGGGAATTTTCTCGGAAGGAAGCCTTCCAGAATCAGTCGGTAATCTTTCCAGAAACCTGGAACGGCTAAACTTTAGAGACAACTGGATTTCAGGATCTATACCAGCTGGGATAGGCAACCTTGTGAATCTCACTCTGCTTGCCTTGGACCACAACATGCTATCGTAAAGCATTCCCTCAAGTATTGGTAATTTAAGAAACTTGGTTGTCCCGACCCGCCCGCGAATAGATTGTCGGGTGAAATGCCATCGACAATGGGCAATCTCCCTCAACCGAACCAGCTTTTACGGATGATAACTTATTGTGCGAAAACATACCCAGCAAGTCTAGGGACAATTGCAAAAGGTTGGCTATGCTGAACTTATCTGTCAATAACCTTGATGGATCCATACCAAGTGAAATCACGAGCATCTCTTCACTTTCTTTGGGGCTGGACTTGTCAAACAACAACCTTAATGGAATAATACCATCAGCAATAGGAAAACTGATCAATCTTGGCCTCTTGAATGTTTCCAACAATAAATTATCGGTGAAATACCAATTGAACTTGGGCCGGTGCGTTTTCTTGTCATACCGCAGATGGAAAGCAATATGCTTAGTGGGACTATTCCTCGCCTCTCAATGGACTAAAGGCCATGCAGCAGATGGATCTCTCTGAAAATTACTTATCGGGTCAAATTCCAGAATTCTTTGAGAACTTCATGACCTTGGATTATCTTGATCTGTCAAACAACAAACTGGTAGGACCAATTCCAACCGGAGGTATCTTCACAAATTCAAATGCGGTCATGTTGGATGGTAACTTGGGATTATGTCAACAAATTGTTATATTCGCATTGCCGATCTGCCCCACCACAACAACAACAAAAAGAAAATTTAATGCACGCCTGCTGCTCATAGTAGCCCCACCGGTTACTATAGCTTTGTTGTCATTTCTTTGTGTTGTTGCCACTGTTATGAAGGGAAAAAGCAAACCAACCATTTAAAGCTTCAGAGAGACAATGAAGAAGGTGTCATATGGAGACATTATTAAAGCCACAAACTGGTTCTCTCCAATCAACAAGATCAGCCCAAGTCATACTTCATCGGTATACATCGGTCTAATTGAGTTTGATATAGACATTGTTGCCATCAAGGTATTTCATCTTGATGAGCAAGGGTCCCTTAATAGCTTTTTTTCAATGAGTGTGAAGTCTTGAAGCATACCCGTCATCGCAATCTAATTCAAGCAATCACCTCACGCTCAACAAAGTAGATTTTGAGAACAATGAATTCAAAGCTCTAGTATATGAGTTTATGCCAAATGGTAGTCTAGACATGTGGATACACCCAAGTCTACATCAAGGTAGACCAAGGAGGGTGTTAAGTTTAGGTCAACGAATTAGTATTGCTGCAGATGTGGCTTACGCTCTTGACTATCCGCACAACCAATTGATACCTCCACCGATTCACCGCGGATTTGAAGCCTGGCAATGTTCTTTTGGATTATGACATGACCTCACGCCTTGGTGACTTTGGGTCAGCAAAGTTTCTCTCTTCAAGTCTTATTAGTAGCAGTCCAGAAGACTTGGTTGGTGCCTCAGGAACCATTGGGTATATCGCACCTGGTAAGTTTTACTATGCCGTATGGCTCCTACATTGGGAGGACTACAAATTTGTCTCGATCTCTCTTTTTTTTTTTTGGTTAACTTCTCAATTTTTCTATGTGCATTTTTTTGTTTGTGTCTATTTCACAGAGTATGGGATGGGATGCAAAATCTCAACAGGTGGTGATGTTTATGGTTTTGGGGTGCTCCTACTAGAATTGCTCACAAACAAAGCGAATTAACCGGCGAATTATTTGGTGGCGACCTCAGCCTTCACAAGTATGTGGATATAACATTCCACGATAAAATCAACGAGATTTTAGATCCCCAAATGAAAAATGAGGAGGATGAAGCAGTTTGTAATCTATGGATGCAAAACTATATCGTACCATTGATCGAAATTGGCCCGATGTGCTCCATGGAATCACCAAAAAGATAGACCAGGAATGCAAGATGTTTGTGTGAAAATTGTTGCTATCCAGGAGGCATTTATTCAAATTTTTTTGATAAAGGCAAGGTGATAATAGAGATGCATGGAATTTTGACCAGGGATCACGATTTGATTTAAGAAGACCAGAGGTGAGCATTATTCAAAAACCAGCTGGAGAAACTCAGAAAAGTATCATGTAATTTAACAATAATGGTGCTCAACCAGCTATACACAACTGAGATGAAGTTTGGTGAAAGGTTTAAGGTGGGCGTCTAAATTTCTTATTCTCCAGCAATAAGTCGAAAGACTGAGGCTAGGCAATGGTCAGTTAACTCATCAAACACTTGCAGAGATGGTGATGTAGCAGCATTTTATTGTTAATTATTTTCTCATTCAGTTGTGGCTTCCAAAGGCATGAGGAACTGTCTAACTAATTTGTATTTTTTTAATTTCTGCAAATCGCTCTATATGACGTTCTTCTAGTGGATTTTTCCTTTTTCTTTTTGAAAGATCAATTCGAGTGGATTGTAAGCTAGGCACTCTAAGTAAGGAAATGTTATTCAAAAGATCAACCCATGTCCAATAAATAAAATAGTAAGCCTCCACAGAGATTAGAAAGTATTATGCAGTACCCCTCGTCCTTTAGTTATCCAGAAATCTCTTATTAGCGTCTAAACACCAATATTAGGTAGATATTTCAAGGCAATGAAAAGAAATTAAGAAGCATCCTAGGCCAAGGCAACTTAAATTTGACTGAAACACAAATAATCTTAACAACAAAATCCCAAGAACCTATACAATCATCACTCACATCTTGTTGCGCCGCTTATTCTTGGGGAGTGCCCCATCCTTCGAGCCTTTCAGCAACAGGGCAGCCACACCGGTTGCGGAAGAGCAGCACGGCTCGGCCGTTTGGCGGCGCCATCCGGCGGAGCTCGGTGGGAAGCCACTCGAAGTCTGGGTTGTTTCCGCACTGGCCTCCCCGTCCACGGCAGCGCGCCTCGATCTCGAGCCACATGGATGCGTCGGCGCCGCCGACGGTGCTCCCAGCGCCGGCGCGCACGGCCTCCTCGGTCTGCAGCTGGATGTGGAAATCAAGCGCCCACCGCAGGGCGCGGCAACGCGGATTGCGGCACGGCGCCGCGGGAGGAGGAGGACGCGGGCCGCATCGCCCGCGGCTGCTGCGGTGGGAGGCGGCAGGACGGTGAGGGGAGAGGAATGGCCGGAGCATGACGCGCCAGACGGCAGCGCGCGTCAGTCTCGCGCGCGCTGGTGGGGCCGGGTCCTGCCGGTAGCGCCGGCACAATGGCGGCCGGGCAGGGAGCGGCGGCGCTCGGCGGTGGGGCTGGAAACGCGCGGCGGTGTATAACTAGTCCGGTATCACCGTGTAATCTGTAATCACTTGTGTCTGCTTAATTGTGGTAGATAATTTTTTTTTTCACTTTCATGGAGGTAAAAAGTGTTTTTACAGCTTTTTTTTTTATGAAATCTATGAATCCAGCACTCAGATTTAAAATTTCGATGATCTACATTTTATAGAGCTATGTTTAACCAGGAATTCATAGAGTGGAACTGTTTTTACCAGATTTATTACTAGTGCTGGAGCGCTCTCTCAAGAATTCTTAAAAGTTTGGGCGTCTCTTTTATGATTAGATTTGGTTGCACATAGTCTTACATCTAAAGAGAGGACAAGACTCCTCTAATAATAAAGGACTTGTGTGTTGTACAGGTAGATGTGCTCCTGACTTGAGTTAGAATTGGTTTACTAAAGATGGAGTAACAGATACAACAACAACTTATGTGTAGCAAGAAATAAGGAAGACAAAAAAAATATTAATAACACATATAAAAGTTCCATTTCAGTAGTAAACTATCGAGCTGGTATGAAGTTTCATTACAAATTATCTTTGAAATTTGAATCTTTTTTGATCAAAATCATAATCCACGCAATAGAAATTTGGGACTTTAGGCAAAATATATTTGAGTTTTTTTATTTACCTGTGAGGTAAATTGATTTGTAGGAAGATGGATTTTTCCTCTTTTTTGTGTGTGTGTGTGTGTGTGTGTGTTTATAATCCTATACATCTTTTTGGATCCAATTTTTTTTTCTTGTTTCTATAAAATTCTTGTATGACTCCTGGAAACCAGAAAGTAGTGATCATGTGGAAAGTTGTGACAGAGGAGACCACAACATTAAAAATTGACTGAGAGGTATGAATTTGACAGCCAACAACCAACATGCATGTGCTTAGAATTCCTATTGACTGGAGAGCCAATAAGTGCCAAGAATTCCAATTAATAGAGACAGAAAGTCACTGAAATTGTCGTGGATTGGATAAAGATGAAGTGTGTATAGGGACACGGAGTAGTAGTGGAGTATTGCCTAGCTGCCGTGTCGATAGACCCCGATGATGGTCTCTCCCTCCAGTAGTAGTGGAGTATTACCTGCTGTCCATCGTTGGATTACTTGACTTGGTGCTCGGTCCCTGGCTGGCCAAGCACGGCAAGTAGACTTCCGCTTGTGCATATACAGATCGCTCACCTTTTTTTTTTTTTTTTTTTTTTTTTTTGCATATATATATAGAGGTAGATCAAGCTTATGTGCCACTCAAAACTACTGGAGTACGTAGTTTACATTCCAGGCACAAATAGCCAAAACACACACACACACACAAACAAACAACGAAGAGCTAAGCAGCCAGGCTCTGCAAAATGATTGCTCGGCTACTCCATCTTCAGGGAGCTGCTTCTGCAGTCCTCGTCTTCCTCCTTTCCGTGACACTGCCCTCGTCCTTTTCCTGCTCACGCAAAGGGCGGTGTCGGCTCGTTGCTGTTCTGCAAGCGAGTGCGAGGCACTCATCTCCTTGAAGAAAAGCTACATAGACCCTAACGGGATCCTCTCGTCATGGCGAGGCGAAGACTGCTGCGGGTGGAAGGGAGTCCGGTGCGACAACCGAACCGGCCATGTCATCAAGCTTGACCTCAGGGACCCTGTGGACTTCGGTATGCCGAGAGGTCAGATCATGAACTCCACCATTATTGCCGCCTTACCACACCTGAGATACTTGGATCTCAGCTTCAACGACTTCAATTATAGCACAACTGAACCTTTGTCATTTTTGGGTGCCCTCAACAATCTAAGGTATCTCATCCTCAACGAAGTTGATTTTCCTGGGAGTATACCTTGGCAGCTTGGTAACCTTTCTCGCTTGCAGCAGCTTGATCTTAGCAATTTTTATGTTCACTACGTATCAGATCTTACATGGTTGCCACATCTATCTTCACTAAAGATCCTATCTATGATCGGATTGAACCTCAGCTCCGCAAGCGATTGGGTGAGCAAGGTCAACATGCTGCCTAATCTGAAAACCCTCGACTTGTCTTACTGTTACCTGAACAGCACAATCTCTCCTCTTTCCCATTCTAACCTCACACATCTTGAGATCCTTGATCTATCTTACAATCCATTTAGCTCCTTCCTCTACCACAGCTGGTTCTGGGATGCCACTTCCATCAAGGAGCTTTATCTCTCTTACTGTGGATGGTCTGGGCTCATCCCTGCTGCATTAGGAAACATGTCCTCCCTCGAGGTCTTGTATATGGATTGGAATTCCATATCAGGTATTGTTCCAACGACCTTGACAAATTTATGCAGTTTGCAGTTACTCAATTTGGAACACAACAGTATCAATGCAGACATGATAGGGAGATTACCGCAGTGTTCATGGAGCAAGCTGCGTGAGCTGCACTTGCAGGGTGCAAATTTGACGGGGCAATTACCTGCATGGATAGGAAATCTAACTAGTCTCAACTACCTTGACATATCATCGAACATGTTGGTTGGTTCTATGCCATCTGGGATAGGGAACATGAAAAGTCTAAGTTACCTTGACCTCTCATCGAACATGTTGGGTGGTTCTATACCATCTGGGATAGGAAACATGAGGAGTCTAGGTCATCTTCACCTCTCATCGAACATATTGTGTGGTTCTATACCTTCTGGGATAGGAACCATGAAGAGTCTGAGTTTCCTTGACCTATCATCAAACATGTTGGGTGGTCCTATACCATCTGGGATAGGAAACATGAGGAGTCTAAGTTACCTTTATCTCTCACATAACAAGTTGGTTGGTTCTATGCCGTTTGGGATTGGAAACATGAGGAATCTAAGTTACCTTGACCTCTCTCATAACATGTTGGATGGTGACGTACCTAGTGGGATTGGAGCACTTGGTAATTTAACTTACTTGATCCTTGGAAGCAATAACTTCAGCAGTGTGCTTTCAAAAGAACATTTTACTAATCTCGTGAAGCTTGAGTATTTGGACATTGAAAACACATCCCTCAAATTGGATTTTGGTGAAGATTGGGTTCCTCCGTTTAGATTAACATATGGATATTTTAGGTCATGTGACATTGGGCCTCAGTTTCCTTCCTGGTTGAAATGGCAAACGGGAATACAGGAGCTTGATATCTCAAACACAAAGATAAATGATGCTTTGCCACACTGGTTTTGGGTTGCATTTCCTAATGCTACAATATTGAACTTGTCAGGAAAACAAACTCAGTGGTACTTTACCACCGGCTGGAGCTGCCGTGCATTACAAAGTATGGATCTCTCCGAAATTCTTTATCGGGACAGCTACCAAGCAAATCTCACAGCCCCCTACCTAGGTAGTTTGGATCTCTACAACAATCATTTCACAGGCACCATGCCACCATACATGTGTAAATGTTTCCATGAAATAAACCTATCAAACAATCAACTGACCGGTTTTTCACATTGTCAAAAAATAACAGGTCTTTAACTTGTTTGTCTATGCTAGACTTGAGACATAACAATTTATCTGGTGAATTTCCTCACTTCCTTCAATATGCTGCAAGTTTAAGCTTTCTTGACCTTTCGTATAATTGGTTATCTGGAAGTGTGCCAATGTGGGTAGCAGAGAAAATGCCCAGCTTAGAGGTGCTGATCCTAAGATCGAATATGTTTCATGGTCACCTTCCTAGGCAGTTATTATGGATTGTTGGACTTCATTACCTGGATGTAGCACATAACAACATTTCAGGAATTATACCTTCATCCCTAGCAAGGTTGAGAGCCATGGCAGATCCATTTGAAAGAGATCTTTATGAAAATTACAGTAGCGACAGCGTATCAACATTCATAAAAAATCGAGAGCTTAACTATACCCATGAATTCACAATACATACTGTGCTGATAGATTTATCAAGTAATGGTTTCATTGGACAGATTCCGAAGGAACTAACTTTACTCAAGGGACTTCGGAGTTTGAATCTATCTAACAACCAGTTAAGTGGACCAATTCCAAATGATATTGGTTCTTTAAGGAAACTAGAATCCCTCGACCTATCTTACAATTATTTCAGTGGCAAAATACCATCAAGTTTATCAGATCTAACATTCTTGAGCTGCCTCAACTTGTCATACAACAATTTATCAGGAACAATCCCCTCAGGACAACAGCTGCAAACACTCAACGATCAGTATATGTACATTGGCAATCCCGGACTTTGTGGGCCTCCTCTTCTGAAGAATTGCTCGATGAATAATGTAAGGAATCCAACTGGTAGTCAACAGCATGAAGCTGGCAGATCGTCTTTTTACATCAGCATGAGCATGGGATTTATAATGGGTCTTTGGATTGTATTTTGCACCATGTTGTTTATGAAAACTTGGAGGAGTGCTTACTTTGAGATATTGGACCAGTTATATGACAAGCTTTTATGTGCAACTGGCTATCAACAAGGCTGCCATTCTGAGGAAATTTTGAAGCAAAGAGATTTGAAGGATTTCTTTCATTGCTTAGTCCATCAACCTTTTATTTGACAAGTTAATATCCTAGACAATCTTGTGTGACAAATATGTAAAGGACAAAATCTTGATTTGGCCGGAGATACTAGACCTGTACGGTATGATACCAATGATCGTATCTTTCTGTATAGGCTGATGGCCAGATCATGATTGGTGTCCTGCTCCCTATGTAAGTCACCGGTGAGGGGCTGTTCCTTACCACAACATCAACACGCAAGCCATCGCCACCGTGCGACTTCCTCGCCTAGCGTCTTTGTGAATTCTATCACCCTTTTTAGATTCAGAGCTTTTTTACTGCATTGTGTAATTAACAACTAGCTGGCACCCCACACATTGATGCAGAAGAAATCAAGAGGAAATGATCGGTAGATACTGTCAAGTGGAAATATTTTCACAAATATGTAGAACAAAAGGAGCGTGTTTAATTTTTTTTTTTTTTGCAATAAGAAAAATTCCATTGATACTTAAAGCAATTTACATCCTCTCGTTACAAAAGTAAACCACACTGCTACACCTCCATTGATGAGAGACAAGAAATCTTGAAAAAGCCATAAATTCCACCATTAGGATCATCATCCCAAACGGATATGCCACGGACGCAAGCTCAATCACGAGCGAACAAGGCCATCTCACCATCCACCGCCGACATCCTCATACCCATCACTTTTGTAAAAGAGAAGTAAAATGCTAAAACTCCACATGCGAACATAATGAAATTGGCGCCGCCGACATTCGTCGTCGAACTCATCGTCGTTGCCTTCACCGGATTCATCATGAGAGAACACAAGTCCAACCGACATCGGATAGATATCGTTGGAAAACTAAATCTCACTAGCCCATCGCCATGGCTGCATAGAACCACAACGAGACAAAGGAAGGGTCGGAGTACCTTATTCTCCATCAATGGTGATGTCTTCGTCTTGCCATCACCGCGGAGGAGCGACATGCTTCATTGCTCCATCGATGATCTTTGACGGCGCCTTACGTCGTGGCCAATCTCTTCGATTGGATCTCCGCAGAAAACCTTGAGCATTGAAGATTCGATCTATTGGGAAAAACTTATTAAAAACGATGGATCTCATTACGACATGTAGTTTTTAATAAATTAATTTGAAGACATAAACGTGAGTAGTATTTGGTAAAAATTTGATGAAACATAAGTTATATTTGATGGCACGGAACTCATAGTTGTAAGTATTGTGGAACGGAGGGAGTCCTATACCGGTGTCAGATAGACCTGACGATGGATGGTCACCAGCCTGACAAGTGACGCGGACTCATCTGGCCGTTGATGGCGACTGGTGTGTGGTGTGGTGACTGGTGAGCCACCGGAGTGCGTGTGGAGTGGAGCTGGTGCAGTGTGCCCCGGGATCACGGCCACCACGCCGGGGAGCTGTCGGAGGAGCGACACCGAAGCCCTGTCCATGTGCCGTGAAGTAAAGGCAAATCGCACGGTTCCGCGCCTCTCTCTGGATTATTGTAGTTGACTTGTTGCCTGATCAAGCACGGCAAGTAGACTTTGTTCAGTTTTCTTTGTTTAAAGAAAACGACATGCCCTGCCCGGTGCACAAGCAGCCCGCGCTTTGTGCATATATAGAAGAAAAAAGGGCCCGACGATAGATCGATCAAGCTTATGTGCCACTCAAAAGCCAAAACCCAAAACTACCGTAGACATTCCATACACATAGCCAAAAAGACAAAAACAACGAAGAGCTAGCGAGCTTCTCACAAAATGATCGGAAACTGTTCTAACCGGGCGTCCGGCCGGCCGGACGCTGTCGTTGGTGGGCTAAAACAACTAACCGGCCCAGCAACTGACCGTTCCGTCACCCCCGCCCCCGTAACCCCGTCTTCCCCGTTCCCCGAAACGGATCGGCTCTATTTCCCACTCCACTCGCTGCCGTCGCGGGGCGTCGCTGGGCCTGGGGTTTCGCAGAGGCGGCAGCAGGGGTCGCCACCGCCGACTACTTCCCGGCCGCCGACGACCGCCGCCGCGCGTGGGGAGCATGGCCGGCACCGCCGTCCCGGCCGCCGACGACCGCCGCCGCACGTGGGGAGCCCGACGCGCTGCTCCCGGACCCTAGCTTCGCCGAGCCCAACGACCGACGACGGGGCCTCTCCGCACCTGCCGCCGCCGCACGTGGGTAGCGTGGCCGTCGCGCGTGGGGAGCTCGACGCGCTGCTCCCGGACCCTAGCTTCGCCGAGCCCGACGAACGACGACGGGGCCTCTCCGCACCTGCTGTCCGAGCGTCATCCTGGTGAGTACGGCTGTCCTCCCCCTCCACATCGGTAGGAATAGGACGAGTGAGGAGTTGGGGGTCAAAGGACAGAGCACGGTGCCGGTGCCAAATGCCGAGGCAGAGGAGCCACGCTGTGGCGTGTGCGGTGGTGGGCAGAATGGCAGTTTGGCTGGCAATAGGACTGGGAGAGGGCATGGCCGTGGTGGCAAGACGATGGCCTCGCCGTCCCATGTGTCACGGGTACTTGGGCTTGTGCAGCACCGGCCTGCCCGCCAATCGCCCGTTCTGAAGCGAGTCCAGCAGTAGATGTTCAGTCCACTCCCAGGGAAAAGCAACACAATAGACAAATTCTGTTTTCAGTTATTTGCATATATATGCAAGTTCCAGCATGAACCTCTCTTCAGTTAGCTAGTTTCAAATGATTTCAATGCTTGTCTGAACCTGTATTGTTAGTTGCATATATATGCATGTCCCAGCCTGAACATGTATTCAGTTGGCTAGTTTCAAATGATTTAAATGCTTATCTGAACCTGCAGTGAGTTGCATATATATATGCATGTCCCAGCCTGAACCTGTATTCAGTTAGTTGTGTATATTTAGAGTGTGTGTAGTGTGACTGCATCCTGAACCTGTAGTGTGACAAATGGTAGCTATGCTTGGTTATATCCTCCCTGAACAATGTTGAATCAGCAGTGCCCTTAGCTTGCTCATAAATTAAACTCTGTTCTATGTGTTTTTGTTTTTTTGTAGGTGCTTCTATCCTTTTGTTCAAGTGAACCATGGTGACAACGAGGACAGCCATATATATGCTTCATGTCACATAAATTAATCACTTTTTTTAGAAACCATGGTGACAACGAGGACAACCATATATATGCTTCATGTCACATAAATTAATCACTTTTTTAGAACACTTCTTCTGTTGTTTCAGTAGTGTTATACTTCATGTCTCATAGTGCTTGACTGCATGTTTCAGTTCACTTGTTTTAGTGTCTCAGTTCTGTTTCACTGCTTGTTTCACTGCATGCTTCAGATTACTTCATACGTATATTTCAGTTTCAATTAACTACATGTATCTTTCATTGCAGTTCACCCCACTATTGACAAAGAAATTGGGCCAAGCACATTTGAGAAGAAGAATAGACATAAGAGGGCAGCTTACCACCTCAAAGCTCCGGAGAAGACAAAAGAGGATCAAGGTTGATGATGCCACACTTGTTTGGAAGATTTATTTGGGTCAAAGAGCCTTTCATGCTGGATTCAAGCTACGGGGCAATGCAAACAAGGAGGCAGTTGCAAACAAACCTTGTATCTTATTCGTCAACCCAACATAAGGTAACATGTGCTACATGAACGAGTTTTGATTCAAAAAAAAAACACATTGCAGTGCCTTTTCTACTCTGAAACACTTGTACGTTACTTCTGAAACATGTATAGATATGTATCTGAAAAAACAGTTCTCATTATTCATCTTTGTGCGATCTCTCAAACACATTGCAGTGCTTTCTCTGTGCTCTTCTATTAATGCTATATTCATATGTACCTTTCTTCCCCTCCCCTCCCTAAACTTGATTTCATATGTGCCGACTTATGTGCTTTTGACTAGATTCCCTTCTTTGTGCCATCTCATTATTCATCTTTACTTATATATGGAAGTAGTTGTTGGCCACAGGCTTTTTACCTATTTTGTTCCAAGTTTACTCCTGTGTTGCACTAAAGAAACAATAATTATACTGAAACATGCATAACTGTACTTTTGAGACATACACCTGTATATACTGAAACATGCTTATTGGTACATTTTTTGTTTTCATAATGTGCAGGAGGCAGCATGTACCCATGGGCATAATGTATCAGCAACATCAAGTTTGGAATACCGAGCTTCGTGATCGTGATGTAGGCGTCTCAAACAACAAGCCGGCAACACGTTCTACAGCCCGAAAAGGTTTCCTTGAAGCCAAAGCTTCGGCAAACAAGCAGAAAGTGGAGCCCTCTGTTCAAATATTGCTATGTTTCAAGTACTTGGGATGGTATGTTTCAGTGATGGAAAAGTATATGTGCCAGATTCTCCGATTGTTTGTTCCAGTTTTTTGACCTTAAATGTTTCAAGTAATTTCCATCTTAGTTTTTATGATTCTAATGCTTTTTAATCAACAATGTTGCACTGCCATTAGTGCTCTGTTTCAATAACTTCAAATGTATGTTTCAACGCTAACATAATATATGTTTCAGCTTCTACCCATATTAGGAGTTCAGATATTTAATGGGGGGCACACCTACTCCTGTCACCTAACCAACCTCTCTGATTTTGACTGTCAGATATTCATTTAGCTTTGTCATATCGTTATATCAAGCAAGTGAACATGAATGATTATAAATTTGATTTCAAGTTTCCAGTCGGTTCTTGTGCTTGAAAATTTCATTTGTGCTTCCCTTTTCATCATAATTGGCGTGACAGATTATTAGTGTTGTGGTTGGAGTTATTTATTCTACTTGTACATATTTTTCAGCATGGTTTTTCACTATTTCAGCATGATATTTTCACTGTTTCAAGCCAATTTTGTGGTTCTGATAAGGGGTTATCTTCTGTTGTTTCAGCATCTGTTTTGAACAAGCCGACATGCAATGATCCCTTTCAGACAAGGTTTTCAATGCTTTCAGTGATCCGGTTCGGGATGGGAAGTTCGATGAGGACCAGTTATCATGGATAGAGGAAGCCGGTTTTTGGTGCTTCAGGACTGCTCTGGACTTCAGGAAGTGCGCTGTTGCACGCTTGCTTCTATCGAAACACAATGTCATCAATCTAAAAGAGTTTGTGGAGGAATACAAAGATGAGAATTGAAGGATGGACTGAGAAACTTTGATTAGTGTTTTGTTAGGATGGACCCTTAGCAGTTCGAATGAACCATGTACCACCTCTGTTTGGAAACCATGTACTGGCTGATACTCATTTGTAGAGATGTTTTTCATTTTTTGAGACTGTAATCGACAATGTGTCACTGGCAATAGCACTATGTTTCAAATATTTGAATGATATGTTTCAGTGCTGATATAATATATATTTTAGCTTTTTCCATTGTTTTGTTTCAGTGTTCGAAATTATATGTTGAAAGTAATTTCCATGTTAGTTCCTGTTCATTTATTTCAACCACTCCCTTACGATGATGCTATTGCTCAATGCACCCAATCGATGTTACCGTTTTATATCTATAGAGCTTTTGCTCTCGAGAAATCACAAAAGAAGCTTTTTCAATCAATAATGTCGCACTGACATTATTACTCTGTTTCAAATACTTCAAATCGTATGTTTCAGTGCTGAAATAATATATGTTTCAGCTTCTTCCATTATTTGTTTCAGCGGTCTAAATGAAATGTTTCAATTAGTACATTTATGTTGTGTTGGTTTCAGAGGATTCCAATTGCAAACAACAGATACACTGGTGTTTCAATAGAGCCTATCCAGATGTAACAGAAAGCAAATCACCCTGTTTCATGACCACATTTTAACATGCAACAATTTATACAAGTATTTGGGACATACAATCCAGTCCCTTGCAACACATCTCGGTTGCAACCACATTTGGCAGATTATTTTGCTCAGACATCTTAGCTTTTGTTGTTTGATTTCAGTTGCAACACATCTCAGTTGCAACTTGCAACACATCTCAGTTGCAACCACCAAGCGACGTGGCAAGACTTATCCCTTTCTTGCCTCACGGTCGTGGGATCTCGGCCATGCCTGCCTGCGCGAGACAGAAGCAGAGAGACAGGGAGAGCGACGAGCGTGGAGGGAGACGGACAGGGCGAACGCGGTGCTCGGCTCTAGCACGGCTGGCTGAGTTGCGACGTTGGTTCACGGCTCCGAGCAGCATGGCGCGTGGCTGTGCTCAACGCGGGCGTCAGCAGCGGATTGGGCGGCGGGTGGCGAGCTGCGGTGCGGCATGGCTGCGCTTAGCGTAGGCATCGGCAGCAGATTGGGCGGCGGAGAGGCGATCTGGGCGTGGCTTCGTGCGCTGGCTCGCGCGGCGATTGCGACGGTGGCGTGCTTGACTCCGATTTGGGGTAACTAGCTAGTTGATGGGCCTGGGCCTGCGGTGTTCCGGCGTCCGGACGCGCGCTTGCGCCGGACGTCCGGGCGCTATCGCACCCGCAAAATGATTGCTCGGCTACTCCATCTTGATCATGGAGCTGCTGCTGCATTCTTCGTCATGATCCTTTCTGTGACACTGCTCTCCTCGTCCTTTCCTGCTCACGCAAGAGCGGTCTCGGCTCGTTGCTGTGTTGCAAACGAGTGCGAGGCACTCATCTCCTTCAAGAAAAGCTACATAGACCCTAACGGTCTCGTCTCGTCATGGCGAGGCGAAGACTGCTGTGGGTGGAAGGGAGTCCGGTGCGACAATCGAACCGTCCATGTCATCAAGCTTGACCTCCGTGGCCCTGAGAACTACGACTCTATGTCGAGAGGTGAAATCATGAACTCCACCATTATTGCCGCCTTATCACATCTGAGATACTTGGATCTTAGCTTCAACGACTTCAATAATAGCATAACCAAACCTTTGTTGTTTTTGGGTGCCCTCAACAATCTAAGGTATCTCAACCTCTCCAATGCTGATTACCCTGGGATTATACCTTGGCAGCTTGGTAATCTTTCTCGCTTGCAGCACCTTGATCTTACCATGGTTTATGTTCAGTATGCATCAGATCTCACATGGTTGCCACATCTATCTTCACTAAAGACCCTTATTATGGCCGGACTGGACCTTAGTTCCGCAAGCGATTGGGTGAGCAAGGTTAA
Source organism: Hyparrhenia diplandra (assembly GCA_015847255.1). Taxonomy (NCBI): domain Eukaryota; kingdom Viridiplantae; phylum Streptophyta; class Magnoliopsida; order Poales; family Poaceae; genus Hyparrhenia; species Hyparrhenia diplandra. Next base: position 328,766 of record JADLZK010000002.1, read on the forward strand.
TATGCTGCCTAATCTGAAAACCCTCAACCTCGCTCTCTGTTCCCTAGACAGCAAAAACTCTCCTCTTTCCCATTCGAACCTCACACATCTTGAGATCCTTGACCTATCTTTCAATCCATTTAACTCCTTCGTCCAACACAGCTGGTTTTGGGATGTCACTTCCATCAAGGAGCTTGATCTCAGTAACTGTGGATGGTCTGGGTCCATTCCTGCTGCATTAGGAAACATGTCCTCCCTTGAGGTCTTATGTATAGATCAGAATTCCATATCGGGTATCGTTCCAACGACTTTGGAAAATTTATGCAGTTTGCAGGTACTCAATTTGGAACAGAACAATATCAATGCAGACATGATAGGGAGATTACCGCAGTGTTCATGGAGCAAGTTGCGTGAGCTGTACTTGCAGAGTACAAATTTGACTGGGCAGTTACCGGCATGGCTAGGTAATCTAACTAGTCTTAGCTACCTTGATCTATCATCGAACATGTTGGTTGGTTCTATACCATCTGGGATAGGAAACATCAGGAGTCTAGGTTACCTTGGCCTCTCATCAAACATGTTGAATGGTTCTATACCATCTGGGATAGGGAACATGAGGAGTCTAGGTTACCTTGGTCTATCATCAAACATGTTGGTTGGTTCTATACCATCTGGGATAGAAAACATAAGGAGCCTAAGTTACCTTGACCTCTCATCTAACATGTTGGGTGGTTCTATACCATCTGGGATAGGAAACATAAGGAGCCTAAGTTACCTTGACCTCTCATCTAACATGTTGGGTGGTTCTATACCATCTGGGATAGGAAACATGAGGAGCCTAAGGTACCTTGACCTCTCAGATAACAGGTTGGATGGTGACGTACCTAGTGGGATTGGAGCACTTAGTAACTTAACCGACATGATGCTTGGCACTAATAACTTCAGCAGTGTGCTTTCAAAAGAGCATTTTGCTAGCCTTGTGAACCTTGAGAATCTAGAACTTGAATACACCTCCCTGAAATTGGATTTTGGTGAAGATTGGGATCCTCCATTTAGATTAACAAAAGCATATTTTGGGTCATGTGACATGGGGCCTCGGTTTCCTTCTTGGTTGAAATGGCAAATAGGCATACGGGAGCACGATATTTCAAACACAAAGATTAATGATGTTTTGCCACACTGGTTGCGGGATGCATTTCCTAAAGCTTGCGAGTTGGCGTTGTCGGGAAATAAACTCGGTGGCACCTTACCACCCAAGTTGGAGCTGCTGACACGTAGAATTCATGGATCTCTCGAGTAATTCTTTATCGGGACAGTTACCAGCAAATCTCACAACTTTCAAAACTTTCAGCCTTGATATTTTGGATCTTCACAACAATCACTTCACAGGCACCATCCCACCATACATGTGTAATGGTTTCTCGACATAAACCTATCGAACAATAAACTAACAGGGGAGTTTTCCACATTGTCAAAACAACAAGTCTTCATCTTCTTTATCTATGCTGGACTTGGGAAATAACAATCTGTCGGTGAATTTCCTCACTTCCTTCAATATGCTACAACTTTAAGATTTCTTGGCCTTTCGTACAATAAGTTCTCAGGAAGTGTGCCAGTATGGGTAGCAGAGAAAATGCCTAGCTTAGAGGTGCTGATCCTAAGGTCGAATATGTTTCATGGTCACCTTCCTAGGCAGTTATCAAGGATTGTTGGACTTCATTACCTAGACATAGCACACAACAACATATCAGGAATTATACCTCCATCCTTAAAAAGCTTGAGAGCCATGAAAGATGGTGAGAATTATAAGTATTTTTTTGGCAATTACACTAGTGACAGCACATCAACATTCATAAAAGATCAAGAGCTTAACTATACCCATGAATTCACAAAACTTCTTGTGTTGATAGATTTATCAAGTAATAGTTTCATTGGACAGATTCAAAGGAATTAACTTTACTCAAGGGACTTGAAGTTTGAATCTGTCCAACAACAAGTTAACTGGACTGATTCGGATGATATTGGTTCTTTAAGTAAACTAGAATCCCTCGACCTATCTTTCAATTACTTCAATGGCAACATACCGTCTGGTCTATCGGATCTAACATTGTTGAGCTGCCTCAACTTGTCATACAACAATTTATCGGGAACAATCCCTCGGGACAACAGCTGCAAACACTCAACGACAAGTATATGTACATCGGCAATGCGGACTTTGTGGGCCTCCTCTTCGAAGAATTGCTCGATGAATAATGTAACAAATCCAACTGTTAGTCAATGGCATGAAGGTGGCAGATCATCTTTTACATCAGCATGAGCATGGGATATATAATGGGTCTTTGGATTGTATTTTTGTACCATGTTGTTCATGAAGACATGGAGGATTGCTTACTTTCAGCGTTTGGACCAGCTATATGACAAGCTTTATGTGCAACTTGCTGTCAACAAGGCTGCCATTCTGAGGAAATTTGGAAGCAAAGAGATCTGAAATTTGTCTTTCTTTAATTAGTCCATGAACCCTTTTTATTAGACAAGTTAATATTGTGTGACAATTATGTAAAAGGAACCAATCTTGATTTGGCCAGAGATAGTAATTTAGACCTGTACAGCAGGTTAGCAATGATTGTACTTGCTGATGGCCAAATTACGATTGGTCACCTGCTCCCTATGTAAGCCACCGGTGGGGGGCTGTTCCTTACCACAACATTAACACGCAACCTGTCGCCACCGTGTGACTTCCACTCCTGGCGTCTTTGTGAATTCTGCTGTCACCCTTATTACATATGAGGCTTTTTACTGTCTTGTGCAACAACTAGCTGGCACCTCACACGTTGCTGCAAAAGAAATCAAGAGTAATGATTGACACATACTGTAAAAGTGGAAATATTTTCACAAATATGCAGAACAAAAAGGAGCAAGTTTATGTTTTTACTCAAACCTGAAATATCTTTATTCACTATGAAGCCTTCTCTTTAGAGCTGGATATATATGGATCTGGGAGATACCAACATGTAGCAATAGGTCGTGTACTAATCTTTATATATATATGTGGATTGATTCGGTTGAGATCTTCTTGGTGTATCTTGTATAGTTCGTAGGTTAGTATCAGTTTATTGTGTTGTAATCCTTGACTAAATCAATCATAATCATTTATACCTTTATAACCCATGGTGGAGGATATTTCCACCTTTATATCAAAAAGTTGCGGCCTCCTACGAGGTAAAAGCGCTTACCGTTTCACATGACAGTGAAAGCATCCTCTATTATTTTCATTCACATAAAACTCGGATCATCAATGGTGTCCTCCTCATCAAACATTCATGTCTGCTGCTCTCGGTCCATCGGTGGGCGAGAAACTAACGTGTGATAACCGTGTCATGGCACCCTCGGGTTATGTCGGCGATCACGGGAAATACACAAAAACTTCAGCGCCTCATAGAATTATCAAGATTGGGTGAGAAGTTTTTGAACCCGGGGTATCCCCATTTCTATTGCATCAACACGGAAATACAACCGATTTTCGGGATATTTCACAACGATAAAGAGAAACAGAAGTTCAGAGACAAATAAGAAAGGAAGTTTTGAACTCCAACGACATCACATAACCCAAGTGGGTGATAGCTGAAGCTAAACAAAAACAACACTTCAAGACTTAAGGCAGGCAGCTTCTAAAGTCACATCACCGCTCCGAGTTCTTGCTCTGTTTTGTCATCTTTGGTGGAGCCCTAACGGACCTGCTGAAGTCTGTTTTGCAAGGAGATCCTCTAAAAGGACTAAATGGCACAAGAGGGGGTGAGGATAACCAGGCTCTAAAATTTTTAAAGATCAAATCTTAAATGTAATGCGTGATTGCGACCACTTGAAAATGGTTTGGTCCTAACACAGCAAAAGATGACACCGGGGCTTGTCCTTGGGGCCAATAAACTAAGTCAAGTCCGGGCACACTAACAAAATATTCCTTGGCCAAAGGCCTATGACTAAAAACACTCTAGCATGGAGATTAAATCCTACTTATCACAAAAGATTCTTGCAACCAAACAAAGATCAAAGCACAAAGCAAGTACAAGAATTGAAATGCAAGTACTTGAAAAGATGGACAACAGGCAACTGAATTTTCCACGTGGTGGGAGTAGATACCACTACCCTCTAATCTACTTTGGAGCAACAAACAGCCACCAAGACTCTGATTACGCTCTCTTGATCCACCAAGACTTTTTTTTCTCGAGCGTCTTTTGCACGTATTTCATTAAGAAGAAGAGAGTTTGATACAACTTACAGCCATGCCACCCACACACGTGTGTCGGTAATCCAAGGATTACCCAATACACGGCCCAAGGGCCACATGGTAGCACAAGCCAATACACAAAAAGCAAGCATAGGGGGAGGGACCCTCCGAGAGACAACCCTTGATGGGCTGAACCTAATATAACGTAGCCCAACACATTGGCGCCCGGCGGTGAAGTGAAGCCCGAAGAAGAAATGCGGCGACCACGGTGGCAAAGCATCCACCAAGAATCCCTCGGCGACAAAGCATCAGCCGGAAGACAAGACCAACTCCACCGAGTCGAGAGCCCTCGGGATCACGGGCAAGGAGAGCCCTGCGAGCCATATTCCGAAAGTACTCCTCAGGAGTCACTAGAGAGGACCACGGACGAGGGGCACCCCAAATTCTAAGCGGTACTCCTCGAGTCAGTCGAGGCGGGACGAGGAGCGCAAAAGATAAAGACACGACAGCGGCAACACGACCTCCACACGGCGGCAAAGCATCTGCCGAAGCAAACTACGACTATAACAAGCACCGGTTGGACTAACCAAGTGAAGAGCGGCATGAAGCACAATTAGGCAGCACCACGGCGAACATGGAGACCCCACGGGAGAGCGACGGGTCGACGAGGTGCCCAGCGCTGCCCTCGGTAGGAACCGGGGAGCAAGGCAAAGCAACGAGATGTCCGGCGTCGCCAGGGGAAGGACCGCGGCGCTTCCGGCGTCGTCGGCGCCGTCGGGAGGGATGGGTTTTCACCCGCATCTCCGACGGTGAAAGAGGCGGCGGCACCACCCACCCCACCACCCGGTGGTGCGGTGCCACCCGCCGAACGCGAGACCACCATGGCGGCGTTGGCAAGCGCCCGAACAAACGCCGACGACCAGCGCCACCATGGCGGTCGAAAAACCGTCGGGCCCCGAGGGCCGAGCGCCGCGGGGCGGCGGCGTCACGCGAGCCTTTATCTGGAAGAACGCCAAGAGGTCCCTTGCGACCGTGCAGCCGCGAGGAGACTCCGGCCACAGCGAAAGGCAGCGGCAGGCCCAGCCCGGGTCGGCCAATGGCGCCGCCCAGCGCCAGCCCAGCGCCGCCGAGCACGGATCGGGACGAAGGGAGGCGGATCTGGGCGGGGCAGCGAGAATCGGCTCGCCCGGCCGGCGACCACCGAGGAGGGGTGGGGGGGTCGCAAAGGCCGCCCGAGCACGCTAGCCGTCGGCGAAGGGGGACGAGGTGCCGGCGGCGAGATCGGGCCAAAGATGGCGGATCCGGTCACGGCGGGCGCCGCCATGGCCCGCGAGTTCGCCCGGTAGGGTTGAGGTGGAGGGGGGAGCGAGGGGTGGGGGTGGAGGAGAAGGGCGTCGGCGGGATCTGGTTTTTTTGGGGTCGCCGTAGGGCCGCCGCCGCCCGCGGCAAGGGCGGCGGCAGCGGCGGGGAAGGGCAAGGAGGGGGCTGTCGGGGCGGGGTGGGCGCCCGAGTCGCCCTTGGGGGGGCGTTCGGGGAAGGGAAGAGGAAAAGTGATCCACCAAGACTCAAGACTCGATCAAAACACCATGGCTGAATCGGAATCAACAATGCAAGCAATAGTATCCCATGCCCTCAAGCTTATGAGTGCTCCAAGATGTTCTCTACTAGCAAGCAAGTATTAATATGGGAGTGGCTCTACCAGTCCAGATTGAATGATATTTTCAGAAATCACAAGATAAATAATAACCTCTACAAGTCTGTAACAAGAGTAACTTAAGGCTGCATCCAACAAAAAAAAGAGTAACTTAAGGATATATATATTACACCAGAACTAGAAGCTACAGCCCTCTCACTTGAAAAGGACCATCTACTACCACCGGATACCTGCACATCTACGGTATCTACATGGCAAAAGAGAGCCTTTGCAATCTCTCTTCCAATTATTCCTTAGCCTCATCATCACTACTTCTTCTTTCTTTTGGAAACCCTGACTGGCTGCGAAGCTCCAGCAGAAGACGCCTCTTGAGCAGCCTCGACTGCTTCGGCTTTAGCACTTCTCAAGGACCTCCTAGGTACCTCCGTTGATGGACCTGCATTGTTATTTTCTTCCACCAGTTCAGCTTTGACTCTCTTGCACTTCTTTCTTGAGGAACGATTGGCAGATGAGGCTTGATCTTGATCCTCCCCAGGTTCATTCACATCATCATCGCCATCAGCTTCACCATCCGGACAGGGCCATTCCGTACCACAGCTAGGACAAGCTCTTGAAGCCTTATATGCAGAAAAATTAGCAAACCAAGATTTTACCATCAACATGAGCTAGCAGTATGAACTATGATTTAGGCAAGTACCTTTCTTTGTGAAAATTTCTTCTTCAAGCAGTACTCATGAATCCTAACATTGCATCCCTCATTTGGACAACTTGATGCCTATAATGAAATTCTGAATTCACTATGTTTTTAGCAAAACTTTGAAGCGATTCTGACTGGCTCGGGTGATCAGCAAACAAATGGTAAAAATTTCATAGATCTACCTTAGGTGAAAGTAAGTGTAGCTACTGCTGGATCAGACAAATTTCCACTAAATTGTTTGTTCAAGATGAAGAATTCACATTTAAACGAATTTATTTGTGAGGAGCACAAGCAGGTCAAGAAGAGGCCAACTTAAATAAGAATGATGCTATCAATGTTCAGAAAGATTTTTTTTTTTTTTTTTTTTTTGTGGCACAGAAAAAGAAAAGGGGATACAAGCAGCGTCAGGTATTGTGTACAGCAGCATTGCCGAACAAAGTCAGATGAGACCAAACTAGCACTGTTTTTGCCTGACAAACAAAAGATCTGTAGTAGACAAATAGAGTACAAAATGGATTACAGAAAAGAAAAGTATAGAGATGTATACAACATTCCAAACAGATGTATTACTACCACCACGCCACCACAGTAATAAGTTCAAAAAAGAGAATCATTCCATGGAACAGATGCGAAGAGAAGATGGAGAAAGACTAGAGCTAAAAGGGAAGAGAGCTGCAAGCATCGTGGCATAGGTAGGTACCGGGGTCCCTGTCGGAGACAGCAGCGAACACTAGTAACGAAATGATTTTTGCGAGCACTTGCAAAATCTTTTCCGTGGCGGGCACTTTTTTGCCCGTCACGTAGAAAATACCCTGCCACATCCAGCTTTTTTTTTTTTACGTGGCGGGCGTTTTTACCCGTCACGGGAAAGATTTTTGCGTGGCGGGCACCTTAACACGCACACCACGCAAAATTTTTTTTTTGCGTGGCGTGCGTGTTAAGGTGCCCGCCCACAAAAAATCTTTCCCGTGGCGGGCATCCTAAAAGGCCCGTCACCAAAAATGCAGGCCCAGTTACAAGCCCATACAGCCCAATAACCCGCTCCCAAGTATATAAGCAAGTCTAAACCCTAAACACACTCGTTATCCACTCTTCCTCACTCGAGGACAGCTCCTCTCCTCCCCACGCGAAACCCAGTGCCGCCGGCCCTTTTCTTCCCTCACGCGAAACCGGCCCGACTCCTCGCAAAACCAGCGCCGCTGGCCTCTTCTCCCACGTGCCGGCCTCTCCTTCTCCCCACGCCCCATCCCGCCGCCCCTCCTCTTCTCAACCCACCGGCGACCCCAGCGGCGGCGGCGGCGAAAAGTACCGCGCCCGGATCTCCGGCGGCGACCTCCGGCAAGCGGCGGCGACGGGCGACAAGGGCGCGGCCGGATCCGGCCACCGGCGGCGCCCTTCATCTTCCGCACTTCCTCGAGTTGGATCCGGCCACCGACGGCGGCGGATCGAGCGAACAAAACCCTCGGCGCCGGATCCGCCTCCCGGACGGCGGATCCGCTTTTACCGGCGCGCGCGAACCTCGGCGGCGCGATCCGGTGGATGCGCGGGCGGGCGGATCGGCGGCGGCGCCCTACTCCCACTCCCGGCGGCCACGCGCGGAAGGGATTGGATGCAGCGGCGCCCCCTCCACTCCGGCGGCCAGCGCGGCGCTGGATCGCGGCGGCGCGCCCTCCACTCCGGCGGCCATGTGGGGCCCCGAACCGCGCGGCGGCGCGCCCCCTCAACTCCGGCGGCCATGTGCGGGCGGCTGGATCTGCGCGGCGGCGCCCTCTCACTCCGGCGACGGCAAATCCGGCGAGGGGCGGCCTAGATCCGGCTGCGGCGGCGGGCGCCGCACCTGGACGGGCTCGGCGGGCTGTGGACGGGCTCGGCGGGCTGTTCAGGTTTTATTTTTTAATTTTTTTGGCGTGTGCGGGCATTCTAATACGCCCGCCACGCTTAACACATTAAGTGTGACGAGGCGGTCTGCCCGCCACGGAAAAGCCAAGTATTTACCGTGACCTTTCATTGGTGGCGGACCCTTATGCCCGCCACGCAAAAGCGAAAATGGACCGCCCGCAAAAGCATTTATGTACTAGTGGAACAGCGTGTGGAATTCAGGCTCAGGAAGAGGGCCGCGGCAGAGCAGCGCCTGCAGTAGGGTGTGTTGCCTCTGCTGCCAAGGAAGAGGCGCCATAGTTGAAGGTAGTGAGGAAGCCAAGATAGCAGATGAATGTGAGGTCGTGAACTGAGCAGGAAGCTCAAGAGATGTAGTGGAGGCTTGGCTTACGCTGGAAGGAGCCTAACAGGGGCATGGCGGGAAGGGATGTGGGGGTGCTAGCTAGCCTGCAGTGTAAGCTCCAGCGCCCAGGTGGTGCTGCGTGCACCTGTCCTGGTGTCCATTGCCCCTTGCCATCCACATTGCACCCCTACGGCCAAGAACGAGGATGAAGAGCAGGAGGGGCGGGCTGGGTTGAACCGGACCGGACACTGCCTCTGCTCTCCAACGGCAGTAGAGAAATAGGTAGTGCAGAGGCAGAGACGCATTTCGTCGAACGCTTGTTGGGCTATGTACGGCGCGTACGAAGAAAGAAAAGACCGAGAGACGACGAGAGGAGAGACTAGAGAGAGCGAAGCAGCAGACGGCGGGCGTACCTGGGATCCTTGCCGGAGACGCCGGCGAAGACGGCGTGGAAGTCGCGCTCGGAGAAGGGCACGCGGTGGAGCAGCGCCTACAGCAGGGTGTGGTGCCGCCAAGTCAGCGGCGCCATGTGCTCCCGCTGGCCTGGTGGTGGTGGCTGGGAACCCCAAACCTACTCGCCGAATTCCTTCGCCGCCGCCAGCGGGAAGGATTTCTCCCGCATCTAAAAGCAAATGGGCCGCGTCGAAAAAGAAAATGGGCCGGCTCTTATGGAATAGGAAATTTAAGGATTAGTCCCAATGCACATCTTTATAATTTGTGGAATGAAAAAAAGATCTTTATTGGGCCGTGCATCCAGAATATAATGGGCTGTCAGGCCTACTAATCAGGCCCACTAGTCACCGTCGTCTGCACCAGGCAGCACCCCCCTCCCCCCAGCCTCGCCGCCCGGGGTTGGGGAGCACAACGAGCTGCGCCGCATCCCGCGGTCGGGGATGACCTCCCGGTGCCCACGCCGGTGGCATCGAAGGCTGGTGGCGACGAAGATGGGCGCACTCTTCGAGCCCGATACTTGTGCCGTCTACCGACGAGTTCATAGCCGCTTTCAAGAGGCCGCTTGAGTCATCCTTACTCTCCACGCCGGTCTTGAGGAAAAGCGTGCCCGCGCCAAGACACCTCGAGCTAATGCCAAAACGCGTGTTGCGACTCCCCGCAAAGAGCAGTTCTAGGCTACACAGGCCGGAGGACCGGGCAAGGAGAGTTTTGCTCAAGAAGATGGGGATCGAGGTCGAGGCCGAGCATGAAGATGCGGTCTCCTTTCGAAGCCGCAGGCTGCCCTTACGGGCCCTAATGCCGAGGTCAACTTGGAGGCCATGGAGGTCTTCCTTCGGGGGAAGAAGCGGCGCATCGGTGCGGCCGGTCCCGGCTGCGGATGCTTGAGTCTAGTTGCGACATTTGGTTATCTTGTAATCGGCTTACGGATTGCATCCGGTGAGTTAGGTTGCTTCCTTTGTGTTGAGTTGTTTTGTTTTGTTTCTCTCTTTCGTAGCAGCGATGTCCGCTCGGCATCCCGGCTTAGTTTATATTTGGATCTGGTTTTCCTCCTTTTAATGAAACTAGTTAAACGCCCGTGCGTTGCTACGGGATAATAAAATTTTATATAAAAAAACATAGATCGCATGATAAGGTAACAATAATATTAAAGTGACGTTATGAACTACTACATGGGATTGAACATGTTTTCAATGGATCATTTAGAACGGAAAGCATTTGTTAACATTCGATCAACCTCACCATTATTCTATCTTTGTTATCCGACAAATAAAGCGATACGAACTACAAAAGGTCACAAAAGATCGAACTTTTGTAATAAATCTTAAAATATACTCATATTGTGTTAACATTCGATCAACCTCACCGGCATTCAATAAGAGTGTGTCTTAATGTGAAAACTATACCGCAATGCAAATAATTTGAAGGGAAGTTGTAACGAATCGACAAGAAATTTGAGAAATTCATTTCAAGTATTTGTGTATTTCTATTGTATTTTCAGATTTATTATTCTATAGGAAAACATCATATTGCATGTACACGATGTCATATGACGTCGGCAAGCTAACAAGGGAAGAACGTGCATCCCATCCATTAGGTGGCGCTTGCTTCGTTTGGTCATGGCGCCGGGAGGGTGAGGTATATGAGGCGCCAATACGACTTCTTTGGGCTCGACGCCCAGGGCTCTTTGGAGTAGGCGGGCGGTGAGGCTGTATGTGGCGTAGTCGACATGGCTTGGGAAAGTCCTAAACGGACATTGTTTGGATTCCATTGAGAGATCGGGGAGACTTCGGGAGGCGGCGGTGCTTACCATGCAAATGAAGGAATAGATTGGAGGAGCGGCGGAGGTCGCGACCGCAAAACAACGGGGGACGATGTTGTGAGGTGATCTCAACGACCTCCCCGGTGTCGCTATGGTGGTCATACGCGGGTAGGCGACAATGGTTGTTGACTCGGCCAGGTCTCAATGCAGGGCTTCGTCGCGGCCAGCTCTGGGTGGGCGCAAGCATTGGCGTGTCGAGTTGTGGGCGCGTGCGACGCCAATGCGGCGCCAGTGGTAGATGCGGTGTAGGGCGTTGTCGCATCGAGGCGAGGTCTCCATAGTGTTTGGCGGACCGGAGATCAGGCGGGGAAGGAAACCGCATGCGGGGAAGGGACGGGATCGAGGATTGGGTGGTTGCCTAATATAAATCACATGCATGAGGAGATTGTGTGGTTGCCTAATATTATTGTCATGCTTTCCATACGCTGATTGGGTGTTGCCATATATAGATTGCATGTGTGAGGAGACCGCGTGGGAAGAGGGTGTGGGATCGCATGGTGGGGTGAAAGGTAAAGGCGAAATTTTACCGCACCAAATGACAGTCTTCCTTTTGTTCTTTTTATGTTGTAGAGATACGGGTGAATGGTCCGAGCGGTCAAACATGATGTCTTAAATTCAACATGATAAATTATTTTGACACGAGAGAGAGTACACCTCATCAGCCCCTTTTGACATGGTGAGATAACTTCGCTACTTTATCCACCGACAACTAACTGAATTTCGGCTGAATTAGACAGCAAAAATCTTGATTTGGCCCTGCAACAAGAATGTATTGGGCCGCGAGGCTTACTAATCTGGACTGGATTTTTTCCACTTCATATTTTTTTATTAATTATTTAGCCTTTTGCAAAAAATAAATAAATATAAAAAGTCAGACCCAAATTTTGTAACTGTATACCTCATCAGTCCCGTTTGACTTGGCGAGATTTCAACCTGGCTACTGTATCCAGCGAGCCCTCAGCCAATACATCAAACTGAATCGGCTGGATTAAATAAATATCGACAGAGGAAAAACCTTCCTGCCAATTTAATTGGCTGAAGGTCCTTTCATCCGGTTCAATCATCAATAAGCGGAAGTGCCAACAGCAGTAGTAGCACGTAGCCGCCGCCGAAAACAGTTCATGATTAAACCAAGCTGAGCACTCATAGAAGCAACCAACAAAGGAACACAATTAGCACTGAAAAGCGACCGTCAGGCAGCAATGAAGACCTTCTCGTCAACGGTAGCGGCAAAGGCAACCAGCGACAACGGCGACAGTAAAACGAGTTGAACCTGCAAGCTTGAGTTCGTTTCATACTCTCATCAAAGATCGACCTGTGCATCTCAGTCAACCCCAATTGGACAATCACTTCCTTAGCAATAGCCAACTGGAGCTCTACTGGAGGTAGATTATCCGATGAAGACGATGACTTGTGTGGTTATTTGAAAGCTTAAATGGCTGTCGCTCCACAGGGCCATGTAATAATGCATCTGATCAAATTATAGACTCTGGGCAGATCTGCGCTTTAGGCCATGGACCTGTACTGAACGCTTGAATGCTTTTGAATAAAAGCAGGGGAAACCTTTTCTAATTTTTTTAATAATGTATATGTACATTCTCAAAGTTTAATTTGCAGCAATACCGGCACTACAGATAATATCAGACATGAATACAATTCGACGACCACATATAACTTTTTCTCTAGACATTTTTACATTACAAATATCTGATATAGTGTATTTCAGTGATAAACTTTTCCCTAGACATTTTGCATTACAATTATCCTCATAGACTTTGTTTAGGCAAATATTGAAGAAAAAGTCACATATACGGTGCAATCTCCCGCTATTGTAATAGCCATTTTACAATTAGCTGACTTTTGGCATATTCGTTCAATCGTATTTTAGTATTTGTTGTTCCTTCATAAATACATTGACTCATTCTCTCTATTTACAATAATAGCTGCAGCAGTGATATTAGTGATCTAGGCGATCGTATATGATCTCTGCCACCTCAGATTTAAACAAAGTGATGGCATCCTCTAGAGTCGGCCTATTTCTTGGGTCTGGATCTAGGCACTTAGATATCAAGTCTGCAATTACAAAATTTTCATCCTGGCAACAAAATTTCACAACCGGGACCTCCAGTAATCCACCAAAATTTCTTATATGATTAAGTGCCTTTTCCCCTGTTAAGAGTTCTAGCAGAACAACTCCCATGCTGTAAATGTCTGCCTCCTTAGTCAATACTCCGCTTTCAAGAAACTTGGGGTCCATATAGCCATTGCTCTCCACTCTGTTAAATCTTTCCTTTGCAGCCTTTTTCATAGAAAAGTAAACAGAGGCACCAATATTTGAAACTTTTACTGGGGCATTCTTCCAAAAAACGCCCTGGGGAATATCTCTAATATTTGAAAGTTTTATTGGGACATTAATATCCTTTGAAAAACCTTCCTGGGGAATGTCTCCCACAAGTATGTTCGAAGATCTGACATCTCCATGGGCAATGCCAAGTGAATGCAAGTAATCAAGACCTGTAGCAATAGATATTGCTATATGAAGACGTACTTCTGCACTAATGATCCATTTTTTGTCGAAAAGGATGTCATGCAGGCTTGTCTTAGAAAACTCATAAACAAGTATTGGTACCGTACCATCCTCTAACCAGCAGCCCTGAAACCTAGTGACATTTATATGGTTAATTTTTGACTGGAGTATCATTTGACGGGAAAATTCCTCCTTTAATTTCCCTTGAACTTCAAAAGACATCTTTGTTGCAACAAATGTCGTTTCTTTCATGTTTCCTTTGTACATCTTGCCCATAAAACAGTCAGTTGGAGTATTCAAGCTGTCGTTTGTCAGCTTATATATTTGCTCTTCAGTGATTAAACTTGTAAAGCCAGACTGTTTCATTAAAAAAAGGCTTAAACTTTAGAATCCTCGTCTTTTCTTGTGCACTGTGAAGCTTCGAAGACATTCACAGACATATTTCATCTCAGGCCTTTCTTCTATCTCAAGTTTTAAACACCTGAGTGCAAGCTTAACAATTCCATCAAGAACCTTCATATTCTCACTAGAAGCAATCTCCTTGTCAAAACAATCTTGAGTGTTTGCACCACCAAAAAGATTTCGCAAGGAAATTTTTGTTATCGTCAATAGCCTTTTTCTGGTGATGAGCTCTAGAAGAACAACTCCAAAACTATAGACATCACTTTTTGTTGTTAGGCACCCAGTTTGACAAAACATGGGGTCTATGTACCCCATACTCCCAATAACGTATCCTGTGTATTCATCTGAACCCATGGAAAGCAATCTTGATATTCCAAAATCATTGAGTTTCGGCATATACATGTTATCAAGAAGTATGTTCTCTGGTTTAATGTCACCATGAAGGATCGGGTGACTCTGAGAGGTGTGCATGTAGACAAGTGCTTCTGCTACTTCTGTGGCTATTTTTAAGCGTCTGCTCAGGGAGAGGGCTATGTGCTGGTCAGTATTCTTTCCGTGCAGAAGGTCAGAAAGATTTCCATTAGTGACAAACTCAGTTACTAGCATTGGAGCATCTGCTTCTACGCAGCAACCCAACAATCTGACGATATTTTTGTGACTAAATTGAGACTGTATAATAACTTCTTTCGTGAACTCCTTCTTCTTTGCGGTAAAGATACACTTTTTGACTGCAACTGGACGGCCGTCGTCAAGTCTCCCTTTGTACACTATGGAGAAACCTACTTTTCCCAGTATAGTGTTGTAGTTATTTGTTATGCTCTCTATTTGCCTTTTTTTGTGAAACACTTAATGGTAAGCTCGTTATCTGCCTTTCCCAGTATTGAACCAGCAAACTTAGTCATAAATAATTTGAGTTTTCGATGTTGCTCCTCCATATTCTGTCACAAGTTGATTCAATTTTGCCTGGAACAGAACTATGTCAATCAATTGGCCAAAGCATATAGTGCAATTTAGGTAGTCACATTGAAGTTGTAGTCACATCACATTTGGGCTTAATAATCATACAAATTCCTTTCAAAAACTAATGTTAGCTATTTGGTTAACTAGATGTGATGTGGTAAGAAAAAAGTAGGAGAGAGAGAGTAGTCACAATCTACAAGCAAATAACTAATTTCACATAGCCTAAAAACATATGTGAGGAGCATGTAGGTCCAACAATATAAAATAGTCTTTATCTTAGTCTCTCACCTCCACATCGTAGACTACTTAGCTAGCAATAGCTATTACCATTGCCGACGTCCCTAATGCAAACAACCAATAACACTTAGAGAGCTAACAGTGAACTACTCTGCATGTGCATCGGGCCTTGTATGCCGCCGCCGCCTTAACCCTAGGGCGCCGCCGCCGGCTCCCCTTTCCACCACGGGTCCCCCTCCTTCTCCTCCGGCATCGCCGGGGTTGAAGGGAGTGGGGATCCATCGTTTTAATAAGTTTTTTTTCCTAGTAGATCGAGTCTTCAAGGTTTAAGGTTTCTCGGAGATCCAATCGAAGAGATTGGCCACGGCGTAAGGCGTCGTCAAGATCATCGATGGAGCAATGGAGCATGTCGTTCCTCGGCGGTGATGGCGGGATGAAGACATCACCATTGATGGAGAATAAGGTACTCGGACCTTCCTTTGTCTCACTATGGTTCTATGCAGCCATGGCGACGGGCTAGTGAGATTTAGTTTTCCAATGATATCTATCATCGGATGTCGGTTGGACTTGTGTTCTCTCATGACGAATCTGGTGAAGGCAACGGCGATGAGTTCGAAGACGTGTCGGCGGTGCCAATTTCATTATGTTTGCATGTGGAGTTTTAGGAGTTTATTCCTCTTTTGCAAAAGTGATGGGTATGAGGATGACGGTGGTGGATGGTGAGATGGCCCAGATCGGAGCTTGCGTCCGTGGCATATCCATTTGGGATGGTGATCCTAGATGGTGAAATTTATGGCTTTTTCAAGGTTTCTTGTCTCCCGTCAATGGAGGTGGAGTAGTTTGGTTTATTTTTGTAATGAGAGGATGTAACTTGCTTTAGTATTAATGAAAATTTTCCTATATAAAAAAAAAAACTACTCTGCATGTGCGGCAGTTAAGAAACAAGTTAAGGCCAAGAAACACATGGATAGGATTACTCGATTAGGCCCAGTAGCAACAGTAACACCAAGTTGAATCATATGGTTACGTAGCACATGCTACCGAGGTAGTACCGAGGTGGTCTGGGCACCTGCCTCATCCAACTATCGCACATGTTGCGTATTTCGTCTGAGGAATGAAGGAGGATTGGATAAGTGACCAGTTTTGAAAATTTTAAATTCTATTCCAATTGGTTGGGTCAAGAGGTTCTAAGGAGTGGCTGGAGAACAAATGGCCACAAAGTATGTTTTGGATCGAGCATATATTGTCATTTTCACTGGAAACTAGCAAAATGAAAAGAGATTGCAAAGGTTGAAGCCAAATAAAACAAAAAAAAAGAGGTTACTACATGACATTCAATGATTAGACACAAAAGTTAGATGGAAATTTTTAAAAGAGTATAGGAGCATGTTCTCAAGTTAGATACCTAGAGGACGAGGACCTGTTTCTATTCTGTCCAGTCCTATCATATCATATCATATCCTATGCTCTTATAAAGCAAAATCCCACTAACATTTTTTCTTAATCAACAATGCTCTCCAGTCTGGTCATCGCCATCTAGCCACCCTCAGTCCCCACCAGCTCCCCACTCTGTGGGACGAGCTTGGGGAAGCGCAGCGCCACCGCTCCTCCTTCCTCAATCCCGCCTATGCCTCCACTAGGCGTCACATGGGAGAAGAGCGTGGCGGCTCCCCCTCCTCCAACCGACCATAGGAGCTCCGGTTTCGAGCGCCGCCGTTGGACTCAATCTCCTCCCACAACTCGCTTGTTGCTGCTGCGTCTTCCTCCACCCGGCATTAATTGTTGGGCCCGGCCTCCAGATCCTCCCTCCACAGCGACATCTCGGCTACTTCCTCTTTGCTCTCCCTCGTGGCGACGGGTCTCAGTGGGACAGTGGCATGGGGACACAGGCCTTGGGTCGGCCAGCGTACTGCTTTTTGTGCTTCACAAACCGGCATGGCTCGAAAAATGGCTCGTAGTACCGTGCCTAGCCAAAAAGGCCACACACGAGGCTTGGAGAAGCATGGCCCCAGAGGTCTCCCAGGGCACGAAAAACCAAAAATTGAGAATGAACCGAATTTACCGAGAACCGAAGCGAACATACCAAAATTGAAAAAATCGGTTCCGGTTCGGTTCCAAGTTCTCGGGAACCGAATTTACCGAGGTACTTTCCATTCCATGCCTTGGTAAACTGAACTCCTTAACTGGTATCGAACTTCCGGCCAATGAGCCATGAATACAATAGCCTCATAGCCCAACGAAGTCGAGGAAGGAAACCTAGCCACTTTAGCACTTCCACCGCACTCCTACCTGTCTCGCGCCCTTTCCCCATGCGGTGCCATCATCCTCTGCCGCTCCATGTGCTGCGCAGCTGTCCGCCTGATCCAGGGCCTCTGCGCGTTGGCAGACAACTGCTTATCGGCTCGGCCTTCACCTCGTGCGCCAGGCGGTCACCAAGTGAAGAGGCCGCGTCATCCACTCGACCCCATTGTCCTAGCCCCACGTGACGCCGGCGTACCCCAAGAGGCCGCGCGCGATCCCCCATGCGGTCGTACCGTTGTCCTCGCCTAGCTGAGCAAGGACCCGCGAAGACGACTACATCCATTGCTTCTTGCGACTCTAATGTAACTATGGTTTAATGATTTAAGTTGCAAGATGTTACAAGGTTCAGTAATTTCGGTAAATACCGGAACTGAACCAAAAGTAATGATATCGAATTCCTTCAGAACCGACTATTTTAAGGAACGGATCGGTACCGAGTTTGTGAGGAACCAAATTTGTAGAGTCCCGAGGTATCAAACCAATCGGTTTGGTAATGCCGAACATCCAAGGTGACCAGGAGGCATGATGGGTCATGTCGTGCTTGGCCTTGGCTCGTGACGGGCGGTGTGACATCCATACCCACATCCATGGACAGTTCCTCATCACAAGTGAAAACCCATCGCGACCATGCGGGTTCGCCGTCATTCAGTCGTCGTTGGCCACCGGCTTGGCGCCGAGCACAAGGCGCAGCTATGGGGAGGTCTTGGCCACCTAGGCACCTACCGCTCGGGCGTAGTCACCGGGTGCGTCGGGAAGCGGTCGTGGTCGCAAGGCGCCACCTTTGGGCGCGGCGGATGTGGAGGTAGTTGGTTCTAGGTGTAGTGCGCCTGGCCACGGTGAGCATGAAGGCCATTGGCTCATCTTTGCCATGGCGAGAGGCTTGGTCGAGTCGCAAGCGGGCGGCACACAGGGCCGCCGACAGTGGGAGGCGCCGCTAAGGCTCACCAACCGCGTAAAGTCATCTGATGGGCCATTCTTTGGATCGGTCGATCGGTGACGCGAGGTGCCACCAGTGTTGGGGTTCATAAAGTAGACCCCCTAAGAAGACTCATTGATACCCTAAGGCTCGTGATTACCCTAAACAGGGAGGCCCACCATGGGGTAGTAATCCTTGGATGAAACCCTAAACAAGGAGGCACACGTACGCGTACCACGGCTCAGGCTCCGCTTCGCCCGAGACCGCAAACAAGGAACAGAGCCCTTGCGTCCTTCCTTCGTCAAGAAGGAGTCATTGCATGGGCCTCGGCCTATGCCTGTCCCTTCGAGGATAAGGCAGTGATGCATGCCCCGGAAGGGCAAGATTCAATGAATCCTGCCAACCCGCCAATCCCGTCACTACGATGATCGGACTAGCAGCAAGGGATGTGTCTGCCATCACGCTTCTCGAAAGCGGTGCAGCGCCCGCCACCTTGCCATCATCACCTTGCCAGCAGGATTGTCGGCCACGGCATGGCCGTTGTGTTGCGTACCATCAGGCCCCACGCCACCAGGCCTTGGGGGCACATCTTTCAGGATGATTCAGGCTAGCCTGGGCTACTGTTCAAGGCCTCGGATCGAGATGCATGACCTCAGCACCTCACAACCAGACAAGAGAACCATGATGGCCATCATTGCATGCATGCATAGGCCAGCGACAAGCAGACAGGTTATGATGACACACAAGACTAGCCCCCTCCCCTTCGATTCTAAAAGGGGAGCCCCCGGTGCCTGGCAAGGCTAGGTAGACATGGGCGAGGACATTCCTACACGCACTCGCTGCACTTCTTCTTATTCCTCTTGCTCCCACGAGACTTGGGATTCCGATTCCTCTCTCCATAGCTTGTGAACCCCCAACTACGAGCACCATCCGTGCAAGATAACATGAGAATACTCTTGGCCTTGTTGCACACCATCTAGACTTGGGAGCACGCAACATCTTTCACTAGTCGGACACTTGATAGGCCCCGGTTTTGAACACCGATAGTTGGGGCGCCAAGTAGGGGGCGCTGTGTGTCGAACTCATCTTCCCGCCATACTCCGGATGGACAACCTTGAGTTTTCCATTTTCCCACCAAAAAGATTAAATTCAGAGCCGGGAGCTCATGGGCTAAAAAACCACGGAGATACTTTTCTTCCACCCCTAGTGAGTAGCGGTGGAGAATGTTACCCCTCATTTTCTCTTATGCCCACCATCTCGCCACCGGCATTCATACGCAGGACGCTACGACGAACGACGCCTTGACGTTGATCGAGAGGGGCCTGAGCCGCTGCCTTCGATGCCCACCTCCATAAGCTCCGACGCCACGTCCATGACCTCGAAGCACACATGGCGTATCGCCGACAACCACGCCCTTTGCCGTTTCACAGCGGTGGAGCCGCTTTCCATGGCCCTATACTTCTCATCTTCACCAAAGCGAAAATCCCGACCGGCAGCTACGGGTCAGATGCGCCACAGGCCACATGGCCAATCTGGTCGTATCGCTGCCATCCTAGCCTCGAACTGCCACAACTTTCATCGTCAAGATGCACGGATGTCGTATTTGTTCAAAGACCAGGCCCAAATCCGCTGGCCGCGAGTGCGGTCCCCAAGGATGCACACCCATCGAGTTTTCACCACTCTCGCACGACTGCCAAGATTGCCCACGGACGTGGGCGTCCAGGCGATGGGCCTAGTGGGAAGGTGGCGTACATGCAGGCCCCATCAAGGTGCGGAACATGGACATACGGTAGTTCCGGCCGCTTATCGCCAAGGGCCAGGCTCGCTTGCTCGAAGCCACATAGGTCACGCTATGTACTAATGCGGTTACATCTCCGAGCTTGGCTCCCACCACGCCTACGGAGACCCGCGACGTACCTTGGGACACCACGCGCTGAGATCGCACGCAAGTGTGATTTCATCACTAGTACTGTCCTCCATGTGATTTTGGCGACAAGGCCACCTACTTGTCGCACGCCAGCCGTCCCACGGGGGTGGCCGCCGCTCGGGGTAACGTGTTCTACGGCTAAGCTCACCCGAAGGTGTCCACACGCCACTACCAAAGGATGACCACGCTATCCTAGGGGACGCTTGCACGACCCCGCTAGCCAGAAACCGCCGTCTAAGGCCCGACCACTGAGGCCGGGCCCCCTCTATGCATGGCTGACACTCGGTCATGCTTTCTCACCCGAGCAAGCTAGAATGGGCGACGGTGTCGCCATGCTCACGATGCCTTGCACTAATCCATGATAACGTACAGGAAACAGGAATGCCAAGCTTCGACATGTTGTTCTTCCACGACCACACCATCATCCTCACTAGGCTATGCTACGCCACTTCGCCGACAAGCCCACGGAAGACCAACTCCACGCCCGCAAGCACACGTCTCAACCGATGCACGGCGGTACAACACCGACCTCACGCCGTGTCATCTTCAAGCTAACCCATCCTCGGCGATCAAACTCCTTTTCTTCTTTCCTTCTTTCCAGATCACAGACTAGCAACGAAAAGACCAAACAGGAAGGGGGGACGGATGAAGATGGCACACTAAGAAAAACGGGGACAGAGGAAGCCGAGACGAGGGCAATGAAAAGGTGCATCGAATATGAATCCTGCCGAGCTTATCCGTTGCGGGTTTTACGCCCACACACAGTCCAAGTGAGCCATGCTTTGAGAAACAAAGGCGTCACTACCCACGAAGACAGTAAGCCATGCCTCCTTCGCCTTTCTCGTTTCTTAAATGTATCTCTGTTTAAAAGGCTGTGCTCAACGAAAATGCATGACCACGAACCAACGTGTGACTCATTCAATCAGGGAACCCCCGGAGATCATGGGGTGGCCCGACGAAAGGTTCGACGGCCACTCCGGCCGCCCGAGTGAGGGGCCAAACAGAAATGGGGACCTACAAGCAGTCGGTCACCTGGATGCTCTGGTATCACGGGCCCCTTAATTTCATATTTGAGTCACGGTGCTGAAGTCTACATATCATAGGGTTTATTCAAAAAAGGCTATGAAGCCCTCGGGGTGATCGCACCACACTTGAGAACCACCGATATGACCACCGGGATTTATGGAAATCGGATACTAGCGCCTCCGCCAAATCCCTAACGAATGGGTCCGTGGTTTCCACTCGAATTTACCCACTCACAGCTCACGGATGCCTCAGATCGTCCCAACGAGGGAATCAACAAGAACATCCAATCCTCCTCCTTGCAAAAAGGATGCGTGAGGGGCAAACCAGAAAAAATCACAAGGATGCACGTGCATCTCGACCCTCTTCCTTGCAAAAAGGATAAGCGAGGATCAAACCCGGATGATTTAGATCAAAGGGATTTGCCAACACCTAAGCCCTCCCCGCCGAGAAGAAAGATCTGCACCGTCGTCCGAGACCACTCATATGTCCACCTCTACACAACGAAAAGGGAAGAGACATCTCCTTGAGGCATTTTCTCTCCGAAGGGGAAGGCAGATCTTTGAACCCGCCACGCTTCGAGGGCACGAATATCGGCCTGTTAAAGGACTCGTAGTCATCCCACGACATGGAACTAAAAATGGTTAAGGGCACGTCGTAAACACAACCAAGGTATGGGCAATCAATTGCTCGTGGTGCCTTAAGTCGTAAGCTAGCCAGGGGAGATCACGATATGCGACAAATCCCCAAGTCCTATCAACCGGATCTGGGCCCACCGTGCCTTGGAGGTTCAGGGTTGACTCCTCGGGGGGTCCACAGCCGTGCCAAGGTGCCGAATCAAGAATGGTTCAAGGGCCCAATAGGAGTGTGGCCAAGGTCAGAGCTATCATGTGCTCAAGGTGCCTTAAGCCGTAGGCCTGTTAAAACACGACAAGGTCTCGGGCCCAAATGGGCGGCCCAAGATCTAACAGGTTTCTTTGCCTTAGAAGGAGACAGAGCTCCGAGCCCACCATGCCTCGGGCGCTCAGGGGTTGACTCCTTGAGGGTCCACAACCGTGCCAAAGCGCCGAACCAAGAATGGTTAAAAAGAGCCCAAAAGGAGCGTGGCCAATGTCCGAGCTATCACATGCTCAAGGAGCCTTAAGCCAAAGGGCCTATGGGATCACGTCGAGCGGCAAGATCTCGGATCCCACTAACAAATCCTAGATCTCCCAATGGCCCTTTCACAATCTATGGGGGAGCTTGCAAAGCGTGACCAACCCTTGCCAAGCGGGAAATGTAAGCTCCCACCAAGAATCACCCATTCATAACTCGCCAAGAGCTCCAAATCGTCTTCACGAGAGAGACGATGGGAATATCCACCCTCCTCATGAAGAGGATGCATAAGGGGCAAACAAAAATCAACCTAGGGAACAAACAAATGTTCTCAACCCTCGAAGCTAAAAACGCTTGAGGCGTAGATGCAATAAAGGAGCGAGATAAAAGGGGCTCGTCCTCCCCGTTTTTCATTATAAAAATAGTATTACATATAAGGGCGAACACGAATGTCTAGTTTGGAGAACCTAGCCTAAGCCTAACTACTACTCCTTGTCGACAACGAGAGTGTTGACGTTGGCGGCCGCAACCACGGCATCAGACTCTTGGGAGTAGGGGGTGATGGCACGGTAGGAGTCTATGGTCTCCTCGTTCGGGGAATCCCTCGTGGGACATGTTGTAGTCCGTCGTGGACTCCGCCAAGGCTAGCCCTATCGCGGCGCCCACGGCGAGGCTGCGGATGACTCCCCTTGAAGCTCGACCGTCTTTGGGCTCGGAGTTGCTCCACCTCTGCAAATACACTTTGAAACAACAGGCAAATATCGAGCTAAAAAACTAAAACTCGGCCGAAAAGAGATAAGGCCCGGCAAGAAACTCACCGGCGGAGGCATGGTCAGTGTGCTTTCGCATTGTAGCCACATCATTTCGACATCTTTGCGCTAGCAAGTCGACCGCCTCTCCCGCCTCCAGCAGGCGGAAGCGGAGCTCCTAAAATGCCCCGCCGAAAAACTACGGACCCGGGCGATGCGAGGGGCGACCGATGCGGGCTGCTGCTTTGCAGCCATAGGCGCGGGAACCGTAGCCCGGCGCTAGGGCTGGTGCCACCGCGGCACCGATGGGCCGCCCAGGCAAGAATGGGTGCGGCAGACGTGTGGCCGCACCACCACGGGACGGCGACGACGGCCGTGTGGGAACTCGTCGAGTTCGAGGAAGAGGAACTCGCCATCTCTACATAGTGAAATTTGGAGAAGGAAAGAGCCTGGGTGAGGATGAGAGCGGGAGCGAGAATGGCGAAGGGATGCGTGGCTCGGGGGGCTTTATAGGGGGTAAGTGACGGTTCTCGGCAATCGCTTTATCTCCACAAAGCCGCGCCAACGCGTCCACTCACATGACTTCGGTCGTTCAACTCCCGCTTGGTCAAATTGCACCGCAGTAACTCAGCCTTGGAACTCAAAGCACCGCCCGATGACTAATAATTGGGCGACGCTGAGCCTCGGAGCCATTGAAGGGACCCACATACCTTCAAGGGCTCGGGGATACGCTTGCCCCGCAATAATGTAACATCGGAACTCAAAATGTTGTGCCGGCGACTAACGAACCAACCGTCGTCGAGGCTTAGAACCATTGGGACACACACACCTTCAAAGGCCTCGGGGATTCATTGACAATGGTAGTCTTAGCACGCGAGAGGAGTGTCCCACTCCTTTGTGCGCTCGGCTACTTGTTGGGGTTCATAAAAATAGACCCCTAAGAAGACTCATTGATACCCTAAGAGCCGTGATTACTCGAAAAAGGGAGGCCCACCGTGGGCGGTAATCCTCGGATGAAACCCGAAATCTGCCCGGGATGGCCGTGGTGCCGGCATGCGTCACGCGGGCCTCGGCTCGGGCTCCGCCACACCCGAGACTGCAAACATGGAACCAAGCCCCTGCCTCCTTCCTTTGTCAAGAAGGAGTCATTGCAGAGGCCTCGGCCTATGCCTATCCCTGCGAGGATAAGGCAGTGACGCACGCCCCAGATGGGCACGATTCAATGAATCCTACCAACCCGTGAATCCCGTTGCTGCGATGATCGGGCGGCAAGGGATGTAATGCGCCATCATGCTTCTCAAACTAGTGCAGCGCCCTGCCACCTTGCCATCATCACCTTGCCGGCGGGTTTGCCGGCCACGACATGGCCGTTGTGTTGCGTCCCATTAGGCCCCACGCCACCGGGCCTCGGGGCGCATCTTTGAGGCGATTCGGGCACGCCTAGGCTCTGTTCAAGGCCTCGGATCGAGACGCACGACCTCGGCGCCTCACAACCAGACAAGAGAACCATGATGACCATCATTGCAAATGCGCATAGGCGGCGGCGGCGGACATGTTATGATGACACACCTAGGGTAGGAAATCATCACAAATGTAAGGCGCCTTCGATTATAAAGGGAGCCCCGATTTTTGGCAAGGCCAGGCAGATACACGCGAGGACATTCCTACACGCACTCGCTCTCCCTGCACTTCTTCTTGTTCCTCTCGCTCCCACGAGACTTGGGATTCTCCTCTCTCCATAGCTTGTAAACCCCCTACTACGAGCACCATCCGTGCAAGATAACATGAGAGTACTCTCGTTGCTGAACGTTGGGCATCCATGCCTGAACAAGGATAAATTCCCTGTGTCTTTCTCTCTCGTGGCCTTCTTGCACACCATCCAGAGTTGGGAGCACGCAACATATTTCACTAGTTGGTCACTTGATAGGCCCCGGTTTTCAGCTGACAACCAGCGTATAAATTTCCATTTGGCACTAACATAGTGGGATGACCCGAGTACAATACAAAAAAGCACGGCCTAGGCCCAGCCCGGCCCACATCGCATAGTGCCTGTGCCTGGCAAGGCCCAGAGTAGTGCCTGTGCCTGGCAAGGCCCAGAGTAGTGCCATGCCTAGGCCGCCATTTCAGCCCACAGACTAGCCCAGGCACGGCACGGTTAATAGGCCAGCACGAAGCGGCCCGTTAGATATCAGCCGCTGGATGCCTAGGGATAGATTTGACTGTTGGATCCACATCAAAACCCTACCTTCAACTCTCTCCCCCTGCTGCGTCACGGTCACCACAGGAACAGCCGCAGCAGCTTTCTCATTCCACACGACCACGCACAGTGGAGGCAGCACGGTGGCGCGGCTCCAGTGCTCCGCGACGTCTGGCGCACATGGCAGAGGCAGCGCCGTGGCGCGCGTCCGGCGATGTCAACGGCGTGGCAAGCAGCGGCTCATCACTGCGGCGACAACTGCACGGCGAGCTGGCGCGGCGTCCGCCACCGCGAGCAGCGCGCCGTGAGGCCATGACAGCAGCGGAGCGCGCGCGGGCAGCGCATCCCCATCAATGGAGCGTCCACGATGGTGGCATGGGTGTTTTCGTGCCAGCACGGGCACGCGGGGGCTGCCGTGTCGCCATGCTCGATGGCATGGCACGGCACGCTAAGGTCTTGGCACAGCGGCACGGCTGAACTGCCGTGCCTCGCCGTGCCTTTGTGCCGTGTCGGGCGGCCTGTTTAGCCAACGCTGGCGCAAGTGGGCGAGGATGAGCTGTTGGGCCATGGCCGCAGGGCCACTCAAGTGTATATCCATACAAGGCCTAATAAGAACTTGTTTGGATGCACTCATATTCACGTCAATCCTTGTACGTGCATCGGAACTAAGGCCTAAGGTGGAAGAAAACGATCTTCATGCATATTTGCATAACGGGACATATAAGGTGTAGAAATAATGCATCTATCACCTGTCCTGATTATACATATATACAAGCTACACGGAGTACTACATACTAATAATAAGAGGAAAGCATGCACGATCAAACGAGAGATTTACAAATAAGCAAACAGGAGGCGTGCGCTTTTACCTGTAAATTAAGCTGTAACGAAGGAACGGATCGGAGTACGTGGTAGGCACGACGGTGCAGCTTGCACGCGAGGGTGGATGGATGGCCGGATCCGATCACTATCGGCTGGCAGTGGTGGGGAAGGAGTATGGCGGCAATACTTGCTGGGGCTGGAGCCGGAAGACGGAAGGAGATGATAGAGCCAGAGAGGAGGTGGCCGCGCATAGACGACGATCGATCTGCCGATGCTTCCTACCCCCCCCCCCCCACGGCCCCACGCACCGGGCAGGGCATGTCGTTTTCTTTAAAGAAAGAAAAACTGAACAAAGTCTACTTACCGTGCTTGACCAGGCAACAAGTCAACTACAATAATCCAGAGAGAGTAGCGCGGAACCGTGCGATAGCTGGACCGCGTTGTGCCGGGGAATAATGCCACAATAAGAATAATACTAGTTTCCAACTTGGAAGCTTCGTCTGCCGCTTATATGTTTATATAACTAACTAATAATTGATACCATATGAAGAAAATATTGCTTCCACATGCGGTGGCGGACATCATAACTCAACTAACAAGGTTCCATTAACAATCAGTGGCAAATCTAGACTAGATGATTGTCATGAATCGGTGGAATTGGCCAGCCCGCCGAGAGTGGCTAATTGGGCCAAACACGAAGGCCGCCCGGCCGGGAGGGGGCCAAGGGGGGGGGCGCGCAGGGGAAGGCCAGCCCCTGCCGCCGCCACTTTCCCTCTCTTCCGTGCGACTCGAGATCGGCCGTCTTCAAGTTAGGATTATCTTAGATAGTTTTTAGTGTGTAAGGGGCTATCTCATCTATAAGGGAGACCCTTATTAGGAAGAGAACGTATCCTATGCACACCGACCTTATATGCAACCGTGCACACTAGCGATCTGGACCTTTGATTTCGCATCTGGTGGCCAGCAAGGTAATGACGCGCTTTTTACAATTTGGCGCCCGCCACCCCTAAATTCCCAAGATGTTTTTGCAAAAAAAGCCTCGCCCTGAAGGCCAACACGGAGTGGACGCCCAAACACTTTGTTCCAGTTGCCCTGCTGCATCGGCCCTTGAATCTCGACGCCTGCCCGCCTCTCTCGGCGGCCCGCCGGCAGCGTTAGCCCGCTGGCTGGAGGAGACGCCGCCACCGCCCTTCAACTGCCCCACGCCCGGCCTTTCCGCACCGCCGAGACCCCCCCACAGACTTTCACCGTCGGCTGGGGGTGACGGCCCGTCGGACCTCGCCGCCCAGCGGGACCTCGCCGCCTCGCAGCCCAGCCGGACCGCCGCCTGAAATTGTACATGACCCATTCTATTAAGTGAGTGTGCTGATGGGAGCTCTAATACAGATTGTACATGACCCATTCTATTAAGTGAGCTGTTTCAAATATCTCAGAATCTGGTAGCGTGGACTCGGATGACAGTGTTTTATTCATTTTGTTTTGTAACCATACAACAGGGAGTACAAGGTTGGTCAGTACAGACAATCATTAGGCATCCTTGCTCATCAGACATTCTAGTTTCTTTCCACAAACCTCTCAGCAAGCTAAACATTCTGTGGAGTTTCACTATGAATCATGCAAGCTCATTACACAAAAGCTCATTACAAAGAAGGCACAATTGCCTTTGCCAATACACAGAAGCTTTTCCTCTGCTCCTCTTGTTGCAGAATTTTATTCTCCATCCTCCTGCTTCAAACCATCCTGCTGCCCATCAGCTTTTGAACAGATCAACGCACAAAGCACTACCATCTTCGCTCCATGCCATAATCTCGAGCTGCCTGGCAAGCACCAAATAGGTCAACAATTCAATCAAAATCATTGATACATGACGTTACCTTTGTGCACAATTGCCTGTACATGAAGCAGCAGTTTACTGTTTTCGTACAGTGAAGCCTGACGGAATGGCGGCGGCCATGGCCTGATGGCGGCGAGGCGGCGCGATACCGGGCGGGGCGGGGGGCCGGGGCGGCGAGGGCCGACGCGCGGGGGCAGCGGGGGGCCGGCGCGGCGGGGCATCTCCACGAGCTCGGGCCGTCGGGGGCACCTGCGGGCGAGCTCTCCCGGAAGCCGGGGCGTCGCTCCTGCGGCGGCTGCACCGTCCTCCCGGTGGGGCGGCGCACTGAGTTCCGGAGGAGGAGGCGGTCGTCGCTGCGAGCCGGAGCAGCCGGCGGACAGGAGCGCAGATGGGTTCGACGCGGAGGAGCCGCTGGGCCGCCGGAGGTCGCCGGGGCGGCGGTGGCGGCGCGCTCTCGCTTCGATGGGGAATCTCGCGCGGTGATGGGGAACCGCGGCTGCGTCGTGTTCGAGGCCTGAGAATGGGCGGGCGGGTCTTGGGCGCAAGGCGCCCAGCGTGAGGGATATTTGCAAAAAGACCAGCGCGTGCAGGCGTGTTATGGTAAAAATGACAGTCCTCCCTTCCGGCCTTTGGATGGGAAATCAAGCGTCGGATCACTAGTGTACACGGTTGCACACGAGCCTGGTGTGCACAGGATACGTTCCCTATTAGGAAATAAATAAAATAGGAAATTGCTTGTAAAAGGTATTCCAATCGTTATAAGGAAACCTTATAGAGATTGCTTAGATTACAAGTCCCACTAGTCGGGCTATATAAGCAAGAGACATGTAATCTCTAGGGGACAAGCAAGAAAATAAAACATATCTATAGCTTTCGGTTTTGGGCCTCTCTCTCTCTCCCTTCACCCCCACGCTCGTGCCGCCATCGCCGCCACCCCAACGCGCGCCCGCGCCCGCGCAGTGGGCGCCACGCCCGCCGCCGCCGCCCCTACACCGCCGCCACCACCATCGTCATCCCTCTCCACCGCAATCTTCCCCAATCACGTGTCAATTCCGGCCCAATCGGCCGAATCGGCGGTGGTATCCGGAGACCACTACGATCCACCCACCATCAATGGCTTCCGAGATCATGGAGTTCAACGTGGCGCGAAGGAGCTCCTCGGCGTCCCGCTGCGCCCGGATCAGCAAAAGCGCCGACGACATCGAGACTTCGCCCGCCGGATGGAATGCGTCTTCATCACGTCAAGAACCCTGCCGCGCGACGGCGGCGGCGGGAGGACGAGCTTTCAGTACTGCCGCCGCCGCTGGCATAGGGCCGCCGCCGCCGCGTGGCGCCGCCCCCTCCCTGCGCGCGGATTCCGTCGGCGGCTCCGACCCGCTATCCTCGGTGGAGGAAGATGATGGCGTTGTTGGTGGCGGCTCCAGGCCGTCCTCAACATCACCCTCGGCGACCCAGCGGCACCGGCTGCCATCTCCTCTCCACCGACACCTGCAACCCGTGCGGGCCGCCCGGCGAGGCGGTGCCAACACACGGCACCCCTGCCCGTCCCCGGCGCCACCCTCGGCGTCCCTAATGGTGCCACCAGCGGCATCTCATCTCCCTCGCTACGGCATTGGCGTCTGCAAATCAAGAATGCAGCGGCACCGTCGATCGGATCTCGGCCGCAGGTCGGAACTTTTCTTCCGGCTCAATGAGGAGATCGCCCTGCCGACTCGTGAGTTACGCTGCTTTCCACCTCATTGGTATTGCTGCGGTGCGGTTCATGGATCTGTCCAAGGCGAACTCCCCAATCAAGCGGGATGAGTTCACTCAACGCCTACGCCGCCCGCCGACCCGCCCGGCTACCTCGACACTTCCGGTGCGTGCAGCGCCGCCTTCCCGAGAGCCAACGATCGACTACATCGGCGACCGAGAACTATGCCCCACGCATGGAACTCGAGGGAAGCGCCACCGCTGTCGGACTCTTCATGGAAGGCCTTCACGAGACGCCGCAACACGCTCGAATGGCTTGAGCCTCGTTCGTTGGAGGAGGCCATCGACCTTGCGCCGCCACAACGACGACAAGCGACAACGCCATTGAGGATGCTATCACCAGCACCAAAGCGACTGGTCGCCACAAGCATCTGAGTGGCCTCGACGGCGATATAGCGGCCGCCCTGTGTGAACGCATGCCAAGACGGCATCGTCTTGATGTTGCCATGGAAGATATTGAGGGGTGACAACAACCAATCTGATCAGAGCTACAAGTGGGCACAACCGAACAAAGAGCTCGGAAATCATCTCGGCGCCATTGAGTTGGGCTCAACCGCGAGTGGAGTCTACGATACGGCATCGTGGTACTTTCACCGCTATTACATACCGGCTGCTTCAGAGCTCCTCGAGACTTCTGCTGGGGAGAACGTTCCACCGCACGGCGTAGCGGTGGGCTTCCACCTCCCCAACCGCCCTCGTGAGGATCGGGCGTTCGCCGGCATCCTTCTTCTCGGGCTTGCCACGACGAGGCGGATCAAGGGTGCCATCGCCCTCCTCTTCGACGACAACGGCGAAGTCTTCTTCCAGCGTCGACAACATCACGGTTGGTGCACCATGGACAAAGGAGAAGCAGCTGGGCCCTTCTATCAACACGCCTAGTGACCTCCTCTGGCTGCCTCCTCGACTTCACCTCATCACCGCCTACGTCGGTTCAACATGTCTACTGGCAGGCAACTCAATGCAAAGGTGAATGTGCCGGCAACTTACAACTTCTGGCGTCTTCACCGCCAGCTCTTGGATGCTCGAGCTATCGGGCACCCTCGGCTCCTCCGTCATGCGCACGGCATGTGCGGAACGTCCCTTCGTGCAGCCGCCAATGTGTTTCAGGTTCGGCGTCTTCTTCGGGCAACTTCCACATAGAATTCTTCTTCTCCGACGAAGACTCCGGACTGCAGAGCGACAACAGCGACAAGAGCGGCTCTCTTATACTCTACCGGGCCTGGCATTACCATCGACCCAATGGACGTGCCTTTCGATACTACGGTGGGTTGGCGGCACGTGGGACGCGCCGCCTCGTCGAGCGGTGGGGAAATGTCATGAACCGGGGTGGGCCCGGCGAGAGTGGCTAGTGGGCCAAACACGAAGGCCGCCGGCCGGGGAGGGGCCAAGGGGGGGCGCGCGTGGGGGAAGGCCGGCCCGCCGCCACTTTCCCTCTTCCGTGCGATTCGAGATCGCTTCGTCTTCAAGTTAGGATTATCTTAGATAGTTTTTGGTGTGTAAGGGGCTGTCTCATCTATAAGGGAGACCCTTATTAGGAAATAAATAAAATAGGAAATTGCTTGTAAAAGGTATTCCAATCGTATAAGGAAACCTTATAGAGATTGCTTTAGATTACAAGTCCCACTAGTCGGGCTATATAAGCAAGAGACATGTAATCTCTAGGGGACAAGCAAGAAAATAAAACATATCTATAGCTTTCGGTTTTGGGCCTCTCTCTCTCTCTCCCTTCACCCCCACGCTCACGCCGCCATCGCCGCCGCCCCAACCGTGCCGCCGCGCCGTCGCGAGGGCGCGGCCACGCCGCCGCCGTCGCCCTACACCGCCGCCACCACCATCGTCATCCCTCTCCACCGCAATCTTCCCCAATCTACGTGTCAATTCCGGCCCAATCCAGCCGAATCGACAATGATTATCAGTCTTACCTAAAAATAGGCAGGGCCATTAATAACTTTGAGAACTAACTGCACTAATTTTTCATTGAAATTGTCGAAATGAGAAGTTGAGAACAAACTCTATGTTTTATGTAAATAAAATAAAACAAAATTAGTGGAGTATTATCTGTGTCGATAGACCCCAATGATGGTCTCCCTCCCAGTCCGCTGACAAGTAACAACCACGCGGGAGTTATTTAATTGATGGAGTGGTGGAGTATTAATTACCTGCTCTCCATCCATGGCTGGTGCTGGCTGGTCAAGCACGGCAAGTAGACTTCCCTTGTGCAAATATAAAGATCACTTTTTTTTTCATATTTAGAGAGGTGTAGATCAAGCTTATGTGCCACTCAAAACTAACATAAGGGTGGTTGAAAAAGTTTTGAGGATGAAACTTTGTAGTTGAAACTTTATAGTTGAAAACTTTTTCATTCGAACTCGTTTAGAGCCTCAAAAAGTGGGCGGCGGAGTGTTCTCAATAGCGATGCCTCTAGAAGCGAAGCCACATTCACAAATGCTACCAATGCCAACAAAGAATCTATCTAAGTTTTTCAACCACGCCGTAGGAGGTAAGAGACCTCACGACAACGCATCCAATGAGGATCGTGGTGCAATTGCTAAGCACAACTCAACTGGAAAGGGCAATTGCCTGGAAGTCCCCAATCTCGAAAACCATCACACTCCAAGTCTCCAAGCACCATGCAGGAAGCTGTTGCTAGTAGGAGATCGCTGCCGTGACGACCATGTATACATTTAAGTCGTTGGTCATCTGTACATTTAAGTCAGCTCCTCTTCACCTATGGAAATGGAAATTACTATACTATGTCAGATAGACCTGACGATGGATGGTCACCAGCCTGACAAGTGACGCGGACTCATCTGGCCGTTGATGGCGACTGGTGTGGTGACTGGTGAGCCACCGGAGTGCGTGTGGTGTGGAGCTGGTGCAGGGTGCCCCCGGGATCACGGCCACCACGCCGGGGAGCTGTCGGAGGAGCGACACGAAGCCCTGTCCATGTGCCGTGAAGTAAAAGGCAAATCGCACGGTTCCGCGCCACTCTCTCTGGATTATTGCAGTTGACTTGTTGACTGATCAAGCACGGCAAGTAGACTTTGTTCAACTTTTCTTTCTTTAAAGAAAACGACATGCCCTGCCCGGTGCACAAGCAGCCCGCGCTTTGTGCATATATAGAGAAAAAAAAGGGCCCGACGATCGATCGATCAAGCTTATGTGCCACTCAAAAGCCAAAACTACCGTAGACATTCCATACACATAGCCAAAAAGACAAAAACAACGAAGAGCTAGCGAGCTTCTCACAAAATGATTGCTCGGCTACTCCATCTTGATCATGGAGCTGCTGCTGCATTCTTCGTCTTGATCCTTTCCGTGACACTGCTCTCCTCGTCCTTTCCTGCTCATGCAAGAGCGGTCTCGGCTCGTTGTTGCGTTGCAAACGAGTGCGAGGCTCTCATCTCCTTCAAGAAAAGCTACATAGACCCTAACGGTCTCGTCTCGTCATGGCGAGGCGAAGACTGCTGTGGGTGGAAGGGAGTCCGGTGCGACAACCGAACTAGCCATGTCATCAAGCTTGACCTCCGAGTCTCTGAGGACTCTATGTCGCCAGGTCAGATCAAAAACTCGACCATTATTGCCGCCTTATCACATCTGAGATACTTGGATCTCAGCTTCAACGACTTCATTAATAGCACAACCGAACCTTTGTTGTTTTTGGGTGCCCTCAACAATCTAAGGTATCTCAACCTCTCCAATGCTGCCTTTCGTGGGAGTATACCTTCGCATCTTGGTAACCTTTCTCGCTTGCAGCACCTTGATCTTAGCAGCGGTTATTCGTACGCATCAGACCTTAATTGGTTGCCGGATCTATCTTCATTAAAGAGCCTTGATATGAGCGGGTTGAACCTCAGGTCCGCGAGCGATTGGGTGCACAAGGTTAATATGCTGCATAATCTGAGAACCCTCGACCTGTCTTTCTGTCACCTGAACAACAAAACATCTACTCTTTCCCATTCTAACCTCACACATCTTGAGATCCTGGATTTATCTGAAAATTCATTTAACTCCTTCCTCCAACACAGCTGGTTTTGGGATGTCACTTCCATCAAGGAACTTTTTTTCTCAGTTACTGTGGATGGTCCGGGCCCATCCCTACTGCATTAGGAAACATGTCCTCCCTTGAGGTCTTGTATATAGATCAGAATTCCATATCAGGTATCATTCCAACGACCTTTGAAAATTTATGCAGTTTGCAGTTACTCAATTTGGAACAGAACAACATCAGTGCAGACATGATAGGGAGATTACCACAGTGTTCATGGAGCAAGCTGCGTGAGCTACACTTGGGGGGTGCAAATTTGACAGGGCAGTTACCAACATGGATAGGAAATCTAACTACTCTCAGCTACCTTGACCTATCATCGAACATGTTGGTTGGTTCTATACCATCTGGGATAGGAAACATGAGGAGTCTAGGTTGCCTTGACCTCTCATCAAACATGTTGGGTGGTTCTATACCATCTGGAATAGGAAACATGAAGAGTCTAAGTTACCTTCACCTCTCATCGAACATGTTGGTTGGTTCTATACCTTGTGGGATAGGAAACATGAGGAATCTAAGTGACCTTGACCTCTCATTAAACATGTTGGTTGGTTCTATACCTTCTGGGATAGGAAACATGAGGAGTCTGAGTGACCTTGACCTCTCATCAAACATGTTGGTTGGTTCTATACCTTCTGGGATAGGAAACATGAGGAGTCTGAGTGACCTTGACCTCTCTCAAAACATGCTGGATGGTGATGTACCTAGTGGGATTGGAGCACTTAGTAATTTAACTTCCTTGAACCTTGGCTCCAATAACTTCAGCGGTGTGCTTTCAAAACAACATTTTGCTAGTCTCATGAACCTTGAATATCTGGACATTGAAAACACATCCCTGAAATTGGATTTTAGTGAAGATTGGGTTCCTCCATTTAGATTAACATATGCATATGTTGGGTCATCTAACATGGGGCCTCAGTTTCCTTCCTGGTTGAAATGGCAAACAGGCATACAGGAGCTTGATATCTCAAACACAATGATAAATGATGCTTTGCCACACTGGTTCTGGGTTGCATTTCCTAAAGCATTTGTATTAAACTTGTCAGGAAATAAACTCAGTGGTACTTTACCACCAAAGTTGGAGCTGCCACTCGTACAAGACATTGACCTCTCTGGAAATTCTTTATCGGGACAGCTACCAGCAAATCTCACAGCTCCCTACCTAGACAGTTTCGATCTCTACAACAATCATTTTTCAGGCACCATCCCACTATATGTTCGTAATCACAATTTCTACGAAATAGACCTATCGAACAATCAACTTACAGGGGTTTTTCCACACTGTCAATATAACAAGTCTTCACCTTCGCTATTTATGCTAGACTTGAAAAATAACAATCTATCTGGTGCATTTCCTCGCTTCCTTCAATATGCTGCAAGTTTAAGCTTTCTTGACCTTTCGTATAATAGGTTCTCTGGAAGTGTGCCAATATGGGTAGCAGAGAAAATGCCCAGTTTAGAGGTGTTAATCCTAAGGTCGAATATGTTTCATGGTCACCTTCCTCGGCAGTTATCAAGGATTGTTGGACTTCATTACCTGGATGTAGCACAGAACAACATATCAGGAATTATACCATCATCCCTAGCAAGCTTGAGAGCCATGTTAGTTTCATCTGAAATAGATTACCAAGATTTTAGTAGCGACAGCATATCAGCATTTATAAAAAACCAAGAGCTTAACCTATACCCATGAATCCACAAAACATATTGTGTTGATAGATTTATCAAGTAATGGTTTCACTGGATATATTCCAAAGGAATTATCTTTACTCAAGGGACTTCAGAGTTTGAATTTATCTAACAACCAGTTGAGTGGACCGATTCCAGATGATATTGGTTCTTTAAGGAAACTAAAATCCCTTGACCTATGGCTATCTTACAATTATTTCAATGGAAACATACCATCTAGTTTATCAGATCTAACATTCTTGAGCTGCCTCAACTTGTCCTACAACAATTTATCAGGAACAATCCCCTCGGGACAACAGCTCCAAACAATCAACAATCAGTATATGTACATTGGCAATCCCGGACTTTGTGGTCCTCCTCTTCTGAAGAATTGCTCAATGAACTAGTTAAACGCCCCGTGCGTTGCTACGGGGTAATAAAATTTTATATAAAAATATAGATCGCATGATAAGGTAACAATACTATAAAATTAAACAATACTATTAAAGTAACATTATGAACTACTACATGGGATTGAACATGTTTTTAACAGATCATTTAGAACGGGAAAGCATTTGTTAACATTCGATCAACCTCACCATTATTCTATCACTCTTATCCGACAAATAAACTGATGCGAACTACAAAGGTCTCAAAAAAACTGAACTTTTGTAATAAATCTTAAAATATATTCAATAAGACTGTGTCTTAATATGAAAACTATACCGCAGTGCAAATAATTTGAAGGGAAGTTGCAACGAACTGACAGGAAATTTGAGAAATTCATTTCGAGTATATGTGTATTTCTATTGTATTTTTAGATTTATTATTCTACAGGAAAACGTCATATTGCATGTACATGATGTCATATGATGTCACCAAGCTAACAAGGGAAGAACGTGCATCCCATCCGTTTGGTGGCGCTTGCTTCGTTCGGTCATGGCGCTGCACGCTCTGTGCGCACGTGGTACGCCTATGCGCGCCGGGAGGGCGAGGTATGTGGGGCGGCCACTACTTCTTGCCGGGCTTGCGCCCG
Source organism: Hyparrhenia diplandra (assembly GCA_015847255.1). Taxonomy (NCBI): domain Eukaryota; kingdom Viridiplantae; phylum Streptophyta; class Magnoliopsida; order Poales; family Poaceae; genus Hyparrhenia; species Hyparrhenia diplandra. The sequence continues at coordinate 365,308 of JADLZK010000002.1, forward strand.
GAGGCTCACCGAGTAGGCGCGGTGAGGCTATATGTGGCGAGTCCGCCATGGCTTGGGAAAATCCTAAAACGGACATTGTTTGGCTTCCATTGAGAGATCGGGAGACTCCGGGAGGCGGCGGTGCTTCTGGATTGGAGGAGCGGTGAAGGTCACCGCGACCGCAAACAACGAGGGACGATGTCGCGAGGTGATCAATGACCTCCCCTGGGTGTGTGGTGGTCATACGCGAGGCGGCGACAATGGTCGCCCGACTTCGGCTGGAGTCTCGATCTCGCGGGGGCCGTCGCGGCCCGACTCCGGGTGGGCGTGGAGTAGTATCGGCGTCGTCGGCGTGTGTGGGCGCGTGCGGCGGCAATGCGCGAGTTCTGGGGTAGGAGTGGTAGATGCGGTGTGGGGGCGTTGTCGCGTCGGCGAGGTCTCCACAGCGTTTGGCCGGGCGGGGGAGTTGTGGGCTTCGTCGTCGCAAGGACCGAGAGATCGGGCGGGGAAGGAAACCACATGCGGGGGAAGGGACGCGGGATCACAAGATTGGGTGGTTGCCTAATATAAATCGCATGTGTGAGGAGATTGGGTGGTTGCCTAATATTATTGGCATGCTTTCCATCTGGATTAGTGATTGAGTGTTGCCAAATATAGATTGCATGTGTGAGGAGACCGCGTGGGAAGGGGGTGTGGGATCGCATGTTGGGTGTGAAAGGTGAGGTGAAATTTTTACCGCACCAAATGGCAGCTTTTTGTTCTTTTTATGTTGTAGAGATTATAAATATATATAGGTATATATATATAATAATGATAAATTTAAATGTATAATTATTTAGCATAAAATAATATAATTATTTAGCTTATTTAGTTAAACCCAAGTTAGGAGGTATTCTTGTATCTGTACATGAATAAATTTAAAAATATTGCTAAACAAATATAAAGCTTTATACATAAATAATACATATACATATATAGTATAAAAACCGAAAAAAAACTATTTCCTTTCCCTCTCCTTGTCCTAGTGTTCTCGGTCGGTGTGAGTAAGCCGGCTCTTCCATTATCGTTCTGCCGACTCCATTCCCTTCTCCTTCTTCCACCGTCGATCCACCTGACCAGTGACCACCTCGTCTCCTCGGGGATGCCGCCGACGCGACCGAATCCAGGCTGTGCGCGGCTGCTGCCGGCCAGGGGCCGTCGTCCCCGGGCTCTCTAGACTCGTGCCCACCCCGCCCCTCCGTATACCCACGTGGGGAAGCGTCGACGCCGCCGGTATCGTCTAGGGCGGCAGGGCGCGGCGGCCGGGCGGCAGGTCGTGGCGGCCGGGCGGCACCTCGCGCGGGCGCCCTTCCATGCTGGGTGGCTCCTCGCGCGGGCGACCCTCCCCCCGCCGGTGGTGCTCCTCCTGCCGCGGCCGCCCCTGTTCCCCATCTCCGGCGCGGCCCCAGCCCGATGCGGAAGCTCCCGGCGCGGCCTGATTCCCTGGAGACCGAGCACCACCAGGTGTGCCAGCCTCTTCTCTTCTTCCCTAAATGCTTTGCTAAACCGAGCACCCAAACCCTCCACCGATAATGCTGTTGTGCAGAGTGCTATCTTGTTCTGGTTAAAAGAAATTCCTAAGGGAAAGGATGACAGATAATGCTGTGCGGTGTGCAATTTCATGGTCTTATAGTGCAATAATTTATTTGGTCTTTGATTAGTTAATCACTTAAGCTCTTCCTTCCATTCTACTCAATATGTGTAAGTCTCGTTTTTAGAACTCAAATTCCCAGTCCTGTACATTTACCTTCTATTATTGTATGGATGGGTTCCAGTAATGAGGCATTCCAGACTGTATGGTAAAGAGGCCGCATTGGTAATTCTAACAAACTAAAAAGATTATTTTGTCTTATGTATGAGAAGTCAACTCCATTTTCTACCTTTTGTTCTTAGATTCACTGCTCTCTATTGTGATGGCAAACAGCGCCTGGTACATTCAGGTTGGTTAGGCCATGGTTTTATATAAAATTACAGTACATTCAGGTTAAAATTACAGCCCCCGGTACATTCAGTTTAATTTAGAAGGAATACTTTTTATTTTTTTATTATACTTGATCTCATGGCTATGGTTCTCATGGCCCGGTAAATAGAGAGCAGTTGGTTAGGCCATCTCATTCAGGTGATTGTCTTCGCATACACGAGGAATCCTAGCAGTAGCGGTAATATTCAGGTTGTGGCCTAAATAAGAAGTCAAATAGTTATCCTGAATCTGAATTGCAAAATGATTAGGAAAGGGGTCATTCTGAATCTGAATTGCCAAAATGAAAGATCAACCTGAACCTGAACCAGACATTATTGTTCCTATAGTTCTTGGAAACTTCTCTAATATTTTTATCTTTCTTCATTCTGGATCTTTGCTTGCTTCTCATGGCTCCCTAAAATGAAAGGTGACTCCATGAATATCATGCTCATTCATAATTTTTGTTGTTGACTCCATGAATGCGGGTTCAGAGGTGACAAACTCAAGCTCTACAGAGTGTTTCATTGAAACACAACCAAATTGGAGAGATCGGGTTGGTATGTACACTTACTGCTCTTAGCAAGTAGACTTGTTATCATAAAGCTTTGTTTGCTGGTTCCCAATATTTATAGGATAGCAAATGATATTCTAAAAGGAAAAGGCTTGATTCATCCACCGCCAACTGTAGTCGATGTTCTATCTGTGTACACCTATTAAAATTGCTGCCCACTTTTAACTTTTTATATCTGTAGTCAATGACTAAGAAACTGATTTTTACTTAGTTGGCGGTTAACTGAATGTTGTAAGAGAAGACACTCTGAACCAAACCAATTGACTGAAACATGCAGTTAACTGAAACTTGTATCATGTGACTGAAGTTCCTCCGACAAAATAGCAGGAACTCATATAATTGTAAAATTCATTTCTTAATGAGTAGACATTCTTGCTCTAAAATTCACAGTAATGAGGCATTCCAGACTGTAAACTAATATACCTTTATTAGACATTCTTGCTCTAAACTGAAAATAATATACCTGATCATTTTGGTGTGTAATGTTGTGGTTTAATCACATCAAAAACTAACAGTGATGACACTTCTTTAGAGCAGATCAAGCAATAGAGCAGATCAAACAGACCCTGATGGTGTCTGCTACTATTAAATAACTAAGTACTGCAACCACTAATTAGATAACCTGATATTAGCTCCATCCTCTTATTATTGCAGGTTGAGTTCCTATGGAGCCGGTCCATATTTTCATCCATTCCTTTTGTTGTATCTCCATCTGCAATAAAATTGAAAGGGGAGTATCAACCCTAACGTAAGTACTGTCTCCACCGTATCCCATACTTTTTATAGCTCTTGTTGGCTTTTAAAAGTGACACAAATCAACACCACAATACCTATTGAATGGGGAGTGTCAACACGACCTTGACTATTCGTCTTATACCATTCACAATGATTTTTGTTTATTTCACTACTTTGATCGTTCATTGTTGTGTGCTGGTCTATCTCCCTCTGCCTCTTGTGCTCATTCGAACCCCATCTGCTAGTGGCACTAAAGTCATAGGGTTCTGATTAGTTTCAACTAATCTTATGGAAGAGTTGCAAACATACGACCATTGTGTGAGAAAATGAAACCTACCCCCATGGGCTGTATTTGTAAGGTCCCCAGAAGGTACCCGATCACTTGTCCGCCCCACGCGTTCCCATCAATACAACCTGTCAATTAAGATATACCATTCTGTCAAGGCATCTTCTCAGGACAGCACCGAGTAAAAAAGTTTCTAAGTTAGGGTGATAAGGTATAGGTGAATCTGAAACCAGAGATTACCTTTGGACGCACAAGAATGATATATCGATGTTATAGCTTCTTACTGTTGTTTTTCGCTGTTCACCTTTGGAGCTGTTTGACATAGGTTACAGCTAATTTATACTGAGTTCGACCATATAGATAGACTTCTAATTTAACAAAAACACATGCAGATCACATACCCCTTCTTCGATGTTGTCAACTTGAAACCCCAGATCACCAATCGATTCACAAGAATGATCTATCGATGTTGTAGCTCCTTACGGATCCTCTTTCTGATCACCTGAGATAATAGTACCAAATGAATGTGCAAGTCCTACTAATTCTTGGCGTTAGTAGAAAGCAAGTAGATTGGCAAAAAAACAACTTATGAATGTTTCTGATGCCGCCCAACACGATCATCTGATGGTTTATTTGTGACATTCTAGAAAATTTGCTTCAGAATCTAACCTGTTAAGTTTCAAAGGACTTATAAATTCTGACATAAAGAATTCATAAAGAAAATTTGCTTCAGAATCTAACCTGTTAAGTTATGCTTTTTGGGGTTGGTTTCAGGTAAGCAAGCCCTTTACAGCTTAGGAGATTTTTACTCATGATGCCTGCTGAAGTTTAAACAAGTGTTTGAAGTATTCTGAAACTTGTTGATCTTATGTTGAACAGTTGCTTGTATCTTCAACTTCTGTGTCGACATGCTGATAACCTATCAAAGGAAGATATTCCAGAAGTTTTCCTAAGGAAGAAAGTGAAGAAGTAGGTTTTCAAGATTTCACCTGCAGTCTGTATCCCATTATTTGGCTCCTTGCATTCTGATTGTTTAAATAATTATTCCTATTTATGCAAATGCTAGAATTGGCATTACAAGTGAAGATTTGAAGAATACAATAGAGAAGACATTGGGTGGTGCGGGAGTAGCTCTTTCATCCCCAAGACTTGTGATTCCTGCTGTGATTTTTTGGAACTTAACAGGTTAGATTCTGAAGCAATAGAACTATCTCCTGATTCTGAAGCAGAATCTAACCTGTGATTTTCATCTGATGGATTAATGCATAGAACTATTGTACAACCCCTCTTTTTGTAGGTTTGCTACTCATATAGTTCAAGTGTTTGTGTCTAGATTGTCGTCAACGACACAATAAAAAATATGATGGACTGATCAGATCATGTGATGTATTTATTGTTTTTGTGTGAAATTATGAACATCGATTCGAAGAGTTGCATTCTGTCCATAGTATTTTTAATTTGATCTGTCAGAATTCATAAAAGAAATTAGAGGGGGAGACTTCAGTTCATGATTATAAATCTAGTCTGTCAGTTCATGTACTTATTGTTTTTAGTAAGGCGCGCGGGAACATAAACAGTGGTGACGGGCAAGAAATCGGAGCACATACCCGGCGATTGATCGAACAGCGACGTTGGTGGTGGCCGCGAGTTTGAACTTGGCCGGCGAGCAATAGATGACGGGCGACGTTGATCTCACGGATCAGATGGCGTGGACAGCGGAGCAGGTCGACGTCGCGGCTCAGATCGAAGTCGAGGACTGCTCCGGCTCGGCGTAGATCGAAATTGTGGATGGATTAGCAGGTGGAACGTCGCGGCGTCGAACGTTGGCGAGGACGGCGGCTTCTCGTCGCGGAGGAGGTGTTCCTTCTGGAGAGTATGGGAGAGTTGGATCGCAGATGTTTTTACCGCGATCACAGCTTCATCTACGCAAGGAGAGGAGGATTATTTCCTAACCGTGGGATCAATTTGAGGGATTAATTTCCTTGTGCGTGCTTTCCTATTGAGGCACGGATGGCATTTATCGAACCAAGATCCGGTGGGCTGTGATAGGGTGGCATTTTTTGGGAAGCATTGTTTCCCTTTTGAACGCACGGGAGGGAGAGGGATGGGCGCGGCCTGGTATCGCACGGAGGCAGAGGGACGGTTGAAAAATTTTTACCGCACCAAAAAATGTCCATGTTTTGTTCTTTATAGGTAGTAGTAAAGATAATGTAACGAATCCAACTACTGTTAGTCAACAGCATGAAGGTGGCAGATCATCTTTTACGTCAGCATGAGCATGGGATTTACAATGGGTCTCTGGATTGTATTTTGTACCATGTTGTTCATTAAACATGGAGAATTGCTTACTTTCAGCTTTTGGACCAGCTATATGACAAGCTTTATGTGCAACTTGCTATCAACAAGGCTGTCATTCTGAGGAAATTTGGAAGCAAAGAGATTTGAAATTTGTCTTTCTTTAATTAGTCCATGAACCCTTTTATTAGACAAGTTAATATCCTAGATAATATTGTGTGACAATTATGTAAAGAACCAATCTTGATTTGGCCAAAAAGATATATAGTAGTTAGACATGTACAGCAGGTTAGCAATGGTTGTATCGTGCTGATGGCCAAATTACGATTGGTCACCTGCTCCCCTATGTAAGCCACCGGTAAGGGGCTGTTCCTTACCACAACATCAACACGCAACCCGTCGCCACCGTGTGACTTCATCGCCTGGTGTCTTTGTGAATTCTGTCACCCTTTTTATATATGAGGCTCTTTTTACTATATGGTGTAACAACTAGCTGGCACCTCACGCATTGCTGCAAAAGAAATCAAGAGTAATGATTGGCACATGCTTTAAAGTGGAAATATTTTCACAAATATGCAGAACAAAAAGGAGCAGGTTTATGTTCTTTTACTCAAACCTGAAATATCTTTATTTACTATGAAGCCTTCTCTTTAGAGGTGGATATAATATGGATCTGGGAGATACCAACATGTAGCAATAGGTCGTGTACTAATCTTTATATATGTATGCACTATATGTGGATTGATTCGGTTGAGATCTTATTGGTGTATACTGTATAGTTTTGTAGGTTTGTATCAGTTTATTGTGTTGTAATCCTTGACTAAATCAATCATGATCATTTATACCTTTGTAACCCATGGTGGTGGATATTCCCACTTTTATATCACAAAAGTTACGGCCTCCTACCTGAGGTAAAACGCTTACTGTTTCACATGATAGTGAAAGCATCCTCTTTCATCTTGATTCACATAAAACCACAGATCATCAATGGTGTCCTCCTCATCGAACATGTCTGCTGCGATCCTCAGGTTATGCCGGCGATCCAGGAAGCACACAAAAACATAGGCAACTCATAGAATTATCAAGACTTGGTGACAAGTTTTTCGAACAAGGGATATCACCATTTCCATTGAGAGAAATAGAAGTTTAGAGCCAAATAAGAAAGGGAGTTTTGAACTCCAACGACATCACATAACGCAGTGGGGATAGCTAAAGCTAAACAAAAACAACACTTCAGACTTAAGGCAGGCAGCTTCTAAAGTCACATCAGCGCTCTGGTTCTTGCTCTGTTTTGTCATCTTTGGTGGAGCCCTCCAGCATATTGGATTGAACAGCGACTTGATGTTTCTTGGACAGCAGCTGCACCTCAATCTTGAGTAGGTGACAAGTAACACACATCATCAACAATCCAGACTATGCCACATGGATCACTCTAGACAAGAGAGTCATAACGTACGTGCTGAACTCTGTTTGCAAGGAGATCCTCTAAAAGGACCAAATGGCACAAGATGGGGTGAGGATAACCAGGCTCTAAAATTTTTTAAGAACAAACCTTAATCTGTGTCTGTGATTATACTCACCCCTTGAAAATGGTTTGATCCTACACTGCAATGATCACACCAGGGCTTGTCCATAGATAACAAACTAAGTCAAGTCTGGGCACAATAACAAAATATTCCTTACCAAAAAGGCCTATGACTAAGAGCACTCTAGCATGGAGATTAAATCCTACTTGTCACAAAAGATTCTTGCAACCAAACAAAGATTAAAGCATAAAACAAGTACAAGAATTGAAATGCAGTACTTGAAAAGATAGACAACAGACAACTGAATTTTCTACATGGTGCAAGTAGTTACCACTACCCTCTAATCTACTTTGGAGCACCAAAGAGCCACCAAGACTCTGGTTACGCTCTGTTGGTCCACCAGGACTCAAGACTTGATCAAAACACCATGCCTGAACACAGAATCAACAATGAAAGCAACAGTATCCCATGCCCTCAAGCTTATCAGTGCTCCAAGATGTTCTCTACTACCAAGCAAGTATTAATATGGGAGTGGCTCTACCAGTCTAGATTGAATGATATTATCAGAAATCACACGATAAATAATAACCTCTACGAGTCTGTAACAAGAGTAACTTAAGGCTGCCTCCAACAAAAAAAAAGAGAGTAACTTAAGGCTATATATTACACCAGAACTAGAAGCTACAGCCCTCTCACTTGAAAAGGACCATCTACTACCACCGGATAACAGAACATCTATGGTATCTACATGGCAAAAGAGAGCCTTTGCGATCTCTCTTCCTATTATTCCTTAGCCTCATCATCACTACTTCTTTCTTTTGGAAACCCTGACTGGCTGCGAAGCTCCAGCAGAAGACGCCTCTTGAGCAGCGTGGACTGCTTCGGCTTTAGCACTTCTCAAGGACCTCCTAGGTACCTCCGTTGATGGACCTGCATTGTTATTTTCTTCCACCAGTTCAGCTTTGACTCTCTTGTGCTTCTTCCTTGAGGAACGATTGGCTGATGAGGCTTGCTCTTGATCTTCCCCAGGGTCATTCACATCATCATTGCCATCAGCTTCACCATCCGGACAGGGCCATTCAGTACCACAGCTAGGACAAGCCCTAGAAGCCTACATATGCAGAAAAATTAGCAAACCATGACTTTACCATCAACATGAGTTAGCAGTGCGAACTATAATTTAGGCAAGTACCTTTCTTTGTGAAAATTTCTTCTTCAAACAGTACTCATGAATCCTAACATTGCATCCCTCATTAGGACAACTTGATGCCTGTTGTGGAACATAAATAACACTAGCAGGTTATATGGACAACATTAAAAGAACGACATGGCAACTGAAAATCATAGGATCGTCACGTATCAGTACCTTTATACATGATTCGTTGCAGACAACACAGGATGGGATATCATTACCACGGAACCAGCTACGGAGATCAAGAAATGATCTGGTGCCCAGACCAATCTTGCCTGTGGAGGTGTACGACAACCAACGATCCCGTATCAGTTCATCAAGAGTTTTCTCTTTCTGGCTGTAACACCCTAAATTTTTCGTTTTTGAAAATAGAGGAGAAAATGATTTATTTTGAATTTTGTGCTCATGAAAAATATAGGAAAATAAATGTTTTGTCAAATTAAAATAAAACATAAGGTAGATACATGATTGTGCACTCATGCTGTTGCTTAGTTTATTTTGTGTTGTCTGGTTTTTTGACAAACTGAAAAGGAGTTCAAAATCAATTTGTAAAATTATATTTGAAATTCAGTTTACAGAAAAGAAAATGAATTCCTTCTCCTCTCTCTCGTCAACACTTGTTTATCCTTTCTTTATTTCCTCTGCAAATCAAATCTCGTAAATCAGCCCTGGTGCTCTTTCGCTTGTTTCTTTGCTCCTGCTCAAGCCGAGGTCAGCTTTGATTTATTATTTCCAGGAAGGCCACCACAGCAGTCCTTCTCGTGGCCTACAAGCAAATTTGAAACCGCATCAATCTCTGATGGACGTTAGCCATATGAATATGTTGTCTATATATACTATATATAGCAGCCTGGCATCGTATCTTTTCCAAACCCTTGAGACAAGCTAATAATCTATCCCACGTCGCCTTCTTGTTTGACGTCTTCCCCACCGTATTCGACAAGGACTCGATGGACCTTCCGATGCAATACCGTGATCTCTGGCTCTTTTCCTTGTAACCGCACACCTGGCACATATAAGACTCGAGCAGCGTTGCCACATCGTCTTTTCCTGGACTTCTCATCGCTTCATCAATCTTGAGCAACAGCGGTAGCCGATGCCCTAGCCACCGCAGTCAAGATGTTCCGCAGCTTCATCATCTCTGTAAGCTACTCGACGAGCCTGTCATCGTGGAACGTCGCCGCCTGCCTAATCCAGCAGTACGTGACGTTGTCTGCTGCTCCACTTCCGTCGAAGTTATAGGTGCCATCGATCTTCTTCTACCTCTTGATATTGGTCCCTCTGTTGCTCACACGATTTCACCGTGGATCACAGGAAGAATCTGCCTGCCATGTCCTTGCCGATCGGCAACATGCGTGGCTGCATAATCTGCTGCCTCGCCCGACGTGGTGACGTCTGCATACTGTTGACGAGCTTGGCGTCAATGAAAGCTAGCTGCCGCTCGCTGAGCTTTACATTGTCGATCATCATTGCCGTGAATCTGCAAGTCACCTATGGTCATCTTGTGTTGGCCACCGGCCGGCCGTTGTTGATGTTGCCCATCCTACGCTTGGTCGACTAAGTCGTGCTATCGCTTGACATCTCAGATCGAACTAACCATCTCGTACATCCAGAGCGTACGTACATCCAGTACACATCATCAAGCAAGCTAATTAGCTAATCCTTTGATTATTATTTTATTCATCTTGTCATTCTAATGACTCTAAACGATCTTGAATTTTCCCTATACCATCTTCGCCATGTAACAGTTCATCATCAAGCTGCTTAATTCCATGTTTGCTAGCATGAAGTATCTCGGCTGCAGCAAGCTAGCTGGTGCAGCATAAGGTCAGCGCCAGATTAGTCCTTTCCCATTATTTTATTGATCAAATACCTTGCTGATGTCATGCACGCATCATCCATCCATCACCCTGAGTCTAATTCTGAATCTATCCTATATATCATGTCCGGTTGTGCATAAATATAATTGTTTTATTTTGGTTTTCTTTTCAAAGTAAATCTTTCGGTAGTCGCCTCTTTATCACCATAAAACTAGTTAGAGTGCTTTTCGCGTCGTGATCATAGTGACGTGTAGATAGCTTTTACAAACTTTTCAACTTGTTTTATCACTGTTGGTGTATTGTTCTAATTGTAGCTTTATTTGATACGCATGATTGGCACCATATGGTTGTATGTTGTGATTGGAATCAAGTAGACGGTGAGCTTGGCGTGGTGAACTGGAACATATTGATGATCTAGAAGGATTTCTCTTGGAGCTTTGGACTTGAAGAAGGAGCAATATTAAGGCAAGTATAGTTTTGGGATATGCTAGTTTTTAAACCATGATCTTATAACTTGCTTAATGTTTATGCAATGAACTTTAAATGTGAATTGTTTGGCAACATGGGGATTTGTGCGTGATGTAGATCCGGGTATTACAAAGACAGCTATGGGGGTTATATGGCTCGACATTAGTTTCCTAGAGATCATTTTCTAGCAACTTGGAGGAATTGCCGAATTGGATATAGTATGCCCCTATCCCGTTAATATGTGAGTATAGGCTGCGAAGTTATGTGCCACATAGGAAGGGTGGGTTCTATGTCCGGCGACTTAGCTGCCCCAACTTGTTAGGCGAACCTTTGGGAGCTTCTTAGTGGTTTCGGTGCTTGGGCCTTGCAAACCCTTGCATTTGGGAATCACGACTCGTAGTGAAAGTGTACACCCTCTCGCAGAGTTTGAAAAACTGGTATACTAGCCTTGCCCAAGGTCACGGGCGGCCTGGAACCTTTACATTAAGGATGATGACTTGTGTTTATTAAATTGTTCATAGTTATTGTTTTATGCTATTCATTATTTATGTTATAATGATCATGGGTTTAGGATAAGATATTGCCTTGCTATTCTTGCGGAGTTCGACATGGACTCACTCTTGCTATTCCCCACACCTCAGGTGAAGTTTAGGCTTGTGATCAACCGGTCGGTCGTTTCGAGGAGTCTACACCGTAAGATTCGGAGTGTCTTTCCTTTTGTCACGCTAGCTGAGGTTATATTAATTTATGTTTGTTATATTCAAGCATTGTGATTTGATACTACCATTAATTTGTAACTATATGTGAGATTTGACTTCCGGGGCTCACATATGGTGTACATTCGGTTTTCTCCTTAAAACCGGTGTTACAATCGCTCGATGAGAAGTTCTTTATGGAACTAGGAATGCGAGATTGGCTGTCCTGTGAACCGTCTACAATTACAACCTGGGAACGAACAGTCAATAAATAACTCATGATGCCACATTGCAATCGACATTAAACTGTCAATCAGTAGATATAACACTGCTGCTATGCCATGCCACAAAAATACCAAAAGGTGATACCGTTGATGACATGATAACTGCAAAATATATGAAACTATAATATGATCACTTAAATGCTTGTAAGCCTAAGTATTATGAGGTACACAAACCAACAAATCATGTTCCCAGAATTACAGTAGAGCTAACCTGGTTATCAAGCCGGACATTGAGAGCGTCGATACTGGTTATGCTCCCATCATTTCCAGCTTCCTGAACTATTGCTTCAAACTGCCACAGTAATCATTAGTTACATCAATACATGCGAAAGATCAACACAATATAAGTAGTGTCAGACTGAGGTATGCAAGGCCAGGTATCGCATACCACTCCCTTGTAGAATGCAATCTGGGGTACAGAATACTTTGTTCGAGCTTAGATTCTTCATCAACAATGTTATTAACCACTCCGTAATAAACCGTTCCATCATATTGGTTTATGCATGCCCGCAACTTTCGAACTGCAAAAAGGCGAGCTCCTTGTTGATCTTGAGAAGTGTATCATTGAACAGTTGTTGATGAGTGGCTGCAAGTCATGATACAAAAGAAGTGATTGGAGAGTCGACATTTGGCCAAATGAATCAAGAGAAGCTTGCAAACCCATAGGCCATCAACTCTTCTATAAAGCCGGTGCTAAATATATGATTCAGCCAAGTAGGCGACCAGGCATCAGTTGAGCTTAATGATTCAAATCCCATGTGGAATCAAGACCATTGTTTCAAACAATCATATAATGCAATTCTGAATTCACTGTGTTTTTAGCAAAACTTTGAAGTGATTCTGACTGGCTCAGGTGATCAGCAAACAAATGCTACCTTAGGTGAAAGTAAGTGTAGCTACTGCTGGATCAGACAGAAATTTCCACTAGATTGTTTGTTCAAGATAAAGCATTCACATGTACTCGAATTTATTTTGTGAGGAGCACAAGTAGGTCAAGAAGAGGCCAACTTAAGTAAGAATGATGCTATCAATATTCAGAAAGGCATTTTTTTGCAAAGAGAAAAGGGAATACAAGCAGCATCAGGTATTTGTATACAGCAGCATTGCCTGACAAAATGAGACGGAGAACAAACTAGCACTCTTTTCCCCCCTGACAAACAGAAGATCTGTAGTAGACGCTAGCTAGCTTGCAGTGTAAGCTCCATTAAAGTATAGAGATGTAGTGGAGGCTTGGCTTATGGTGGAAGGAGCCTAACAGGGGAATGGCGGGAAGAGATGTGGGGGGTGCTAGCTAGCTTGCAGTGTAAGCTCCAGCCTCCAGGTGCTGCTGCTGCGTGGACCTGTACCACTGATCAGAGCGCATCAATAAAGGCTTCCGTCCATGCCATGTCCATAGCTCTGTTGCCCCACACCCACATTGCACCCCTACGGCCAAGAACGAGGATGAAGAGCAGGTGTGGGCTAGGTTCGACCGTACCGGACACAGCTTCTGCTTGCACGCACGTACCCCAACGGCATGGGAGTAGAGAAATAGGTACGGCAGAGGTAGAGACGCATTTCGTCGAACGCTTGTTGGGCTATGTACGGCGCGTACAAAGAAAGAAGATACCGAGAGACGACGAGAGGAGAGAGAGCGAAGCAGACGGACGGCGGGCGTACTTACCGGGGTCCTTGCCGGAGACGCCGGCGAAGACGGCGTGGAAGTCGCGCTCGGAGAGGGGCCCGCGGTGGAGCAGCGCCTGTATCAGGGTGTGGTGCCGCCATGTCAGCGGCGCCATATGCTCCCGCTGGCCTGGTGGTGGTGGCTGGGAAGTGGGAACCGGCTGGCGACGCGGATCGGGAACCCCAAACCTACTCGGCGAATTCCTCTTCTCCGGCGCCGCCCGCGGGAAGGATTTCTCCTCTCCTTGTGTGGGGGGGAATTTTCTTGGACGAGGATTCGAAGCGCACCGGGGCGGCGGCAAGCAAGCAACCCTACGCGGTTTGGCTACGCCGCCGCAAGGACCCCGGGGAAGGAAGGAAATGGTGGGCCGTGCATTATCGAGTGGACTGGGCCGCCATCCCGCCGAATTGGACTGGGATCTTCACTTAAATTGGACCCACTCGTCATCCGGCGCTGGCTTCCAGTTTTCTTTTTGCAAAAGTTTTCGAGTTTGAAAACCGGAGTTAGGGAGGGATTGATTTCGGTTTGACCCAATACATATATACAAGACGCATTCAAGGGAAAGTTTTAAAAGTTAGGACTTTTGCAATTACAAATATGAAATATCGTACAAAAATCTTGGACATTGATTGCACCTTGAGATTTAAGGTTTTCAGTTTCCAACATGGGTTTTGGGCATCGTTTTGCAGGTGTGTTAAAAAAACGTATAAAGTTGTAAACAATTAATAATTTATTATCACTGTCACAAAATCTAGTTATCTAATAACACGTACATACCAAGAAATTATTTAAGTTCATATGATAGGACAAACAAACTGACACCTAGGTATTGACTAGTTAAAAAAACCAAAAGCGGGATGCTTAATTATATAGGGTAGCTCTTATATTTCGTACATTCATATAAACGTGCGGCAAAATTTATCAGCATCGTCCAACATACATTCAACCAAAGGAAAGCTACCTAGGTTCACACACTTTTTTTAGGTGTGGGTGGCGATTCTATCGCCAGACACTAGTAGAACTCAAATTTTAGTGTCGACATGATGGTGGCTTTCCTCTATATAGTGCCCGTGTATTGCTATGATTTCTTTTGAGGGATGCACTTAAAAAAACTAGACAATGAGATTCTTTTCTATAGTTTTTGTCTCACACAATTATATATGATCATAAATATAATCGAAAATACATTCATGCATAACAAGGTATAATAAAGTCATGTCTCGCATGCTACAAATAAGTTCACACAATTATATACAATAAGCCTGAACCATCCATCTCTTGATCTCTACCCAGAAAAGATACTTCCATAATTAATCGTTATACTAAAAAATTGCAGTAAGAAAAAAAAAATGCTCCTTATGGCAACAAACAATCTGGTAGTCAGGTTGTTGAGCTCATCATTAAGTTCAAGATATATCAAGCAATATGGTCGCATCATTAAATGGCCAATAATAACAAGACTTCATACAAAATAAATTGTGTAGTGCTGTGCTCAATTCTTTCACTTCTCACAGTTCAGCTCCTTCACCGGCTGCCAAAATACAAGGCGATTGCCACTGAGCATCCTATAGCTCCTTGTCTTTCGTGATTTTCCTGTGAACCAGCAACACAATCCCTTCATCACCCTTTCTCTTAACTTTTCCACTACTTTCCTCTAAAGGTGCAACAAACATCCCATCTTTAGCACTCCTATTCTAAACTTTAGCGTTCATGTGAATGTGGTTTCCCTATATGCCCACTAATTTTGAATCAAAATCAGTTTATGTCCAAATCTAACAAGGGAGGCTTGCTTAGATGCTCTACTCACCTACAACTGCAAGAGGAAAAAGCGGGCAGCGGGCGGGCAACCAGTGCCTGAGGAAGGAGTCGTGATGCAAGCAGAGCATAGAGCGGAGGGGTGACATCGGAGAGCCGAAGTCGCAGAGGGGAGGGCTGGAAGGGATCATGAGTGGTTTGTCGGTCCCCGGCAACAACGTCACGGTGGGTCGATGCGAGTCACCGCGAGGAGTGATGTTACGTTGGACCAGCGACTAAGCAAGCAAGCTGAGAGCTCAGTTGCCTGCTCCTTCCCTGGACATCTTGTGTTGGGCTCATGGGCTCCTTGATGGGCCAAAAATTGAAGACCTGCTCCCCTTGTTACATAAGTTTTGTAAAAAAAAAGGTGCCGACTCAATATAGTGCATGGCAGTGTAAGGGTCATGAATTTTTCCACATTATGGCTTAAGTTTGTACATAGAACAACACCGACAACAACGTCATCCAAATATTTACAAATTACAATCGCATTCAACACGAACAACATAAACATCTTTAATAGAGTGCATGGGGAGCACATCATACCCCATACACAGTGGCCATATACAAGCACGTAGCACATAGGAACGATGACATCTTAATCTATACTTTGTACAATTGCAGTGGGTGCCAACTTTACCTTATTATGACTCATGAGAATATCACCCACCATCCAGCAATATCAGGATTTTCTTCATGAACAGCATTCTCTTTCTTAAGATCAACCACTATCCTTGTCTTACGAGAACGTTTCTTGCCATTACCTAGGTCAATATCATGATAGCAACTTTGTAAAGTGGGAATGAATTTCCAATTCTTTGAGCTCAGGAACCATGCGCACCTCAACTTCGACCCTCTCCAGCACTTCCACATCAATCATCTTGATCTTTTTCAGGCGCGGAAATTTGGATGAAGCAAATACAAGTTTCTTGTCCTTGTATGAGCCAGGGTACAATGCAAGGGTTGCAAGAAATGGCAGGTTAGAGAGCTTGTTAATGAATTCCTGTGTCACATATGTTTTCTCGGAGAAAGCATGATGAGATTAGGTTGACAAAAGGATGGTAGATCAGATGAATGTAGCAGATCCCCACATAGGAACATAAACTTGACACGCCAGAGGGAAGCGGTGGTGAAGACGTTTGAAGGAATAATTTTACCTTGTAAGATCGGGGTCCTAAGGCTCTCAAGTTTCTCTAGAGTACTAGAAAGAGCTTTCACATTGACATGTGAGATATGCCAAATAGACAAGAACTCAAGATGGATCATCTCTCCTAGTGTCCCTTCAAAGTCGACTCCTCAGAAACTTCTTCAAGATCTATGGAGTCAAGTGTGCGTAGTCTGCTTCAAGCTGCCAATTTTCTTGGGCAACTGAGGACAAAACCAAGGACATGTCTCAGGGTCTTAATCATCCAAAAGGACCTTGGGAGCACTCGGACATTAGTTTCCCTAACATCCAACGTTTGGAGGCTGGTGAGTCTTCCAATGGACCGTGGGATATGTTTCAGTGAACATGATGTGATGCCAAGGTACCGCAAGTGCACAACATTGCCAATTGCACTTGTCAATGTCTCACCAATCTCAATGCCTTGCAGATTGATGACACGGAGAAACTCAGATCCATGAAATAGTTCCTTGATGTGAGATCTGATGTCTTTCTTCATTTTAGAGATCGCCCTTCGTTGAGATAAATGAAACATATATGCCCGACTTCCTTTGGACCTGTGGCCCACGATCACCTTTATTAGGCCCTTGCACATATTGTGAGAAGATGGATCGCAGCTTTGTCAATGGATGGGCTAGGACAAAGCATATTTGTCGGTGTAATTCACGCACGAGAGGCGGCGGGCACTAGTTAATGTAGGGATATCAGCACCACTATGGACCTCCACGAAACTTGCTTCATGTGCTTCTATCTGCAAAAAATCATGGACTTCGTTTTGGATTGTGATAGACATACTCTCGAAGCTAGAATCATCATCCATTTTCACTGTATTCATAAGATTGCGATTAATCAACTCAGTTAGGTAGATGTAGCCAATTTGCTCCATTGTCTTCCCACCCTTTGAAGTTAGAAATCCCTACGCATTGTGCGCAACCCACATAAATACTAAGTTGCGTGCCTCAATTGTAGTGTTGGTGGCAATGCAAAGACGATGAGAGGAAGCATTTTAGCTCATGTGGAAGATCATCAAAGCAAACCGACGGCATGCTTTCAAGCCGTTGATGGCTTGGACTTAAGGTAGTCAAAAATCTTCACCCACTCACTTGGGAACTCCTTGGTTTGCACAAGACACGCTAAAGAACAAGCGCCAAAGGCAACCCTTGGGTGATTTTGAAAATACTTTTTTGGTACTTTTGAAGTTTTTTATCTTGTAGTTCCTTAGGTAGCCTCTGACAAAACAATGACATGGAAGCAACTTCTGTAAGTTTTTTTAACTGAATGGTGACATGATAGTAGCTGCTAGGTGGCTCTTCCGGTTTACCTTGTGTGACATGCACTACTCTACTACCCCTAGTGCCAAATGGGATGCTAGTCAAAAAGTGTTTCCATTCAGTTTCACTGACTTCACCATCTATCATGAGCAAGTACTTCTTATTTTTCAATTTGTTTTGCAGCATCACTTGTGCCAATTCTTTAGGGCAATTTGTGTCGTCTTACGTCGAGTTCTTTGAGTAATTTGTTGAAGGATGTTTGAAGCGAGTCAAATAAGGTGCAAAACTTTCCATGGCTTGCACTTCAAACACGTTTTTCTTTTCCATTTTTTTTTGTATATGTCTCTCACAAGAGTTGTCTTGCCAATGCCACTTTCTCCGAACACAGTGATCATGACTGGATGGTGTCAGTTAGGTTATTAACAAGGGCATCCTCTAATTGGTTGTGCTCCTCCACATATATCACTGCATCTGAATCATGGACATCATCCCTGAGATATTCAACCATTGTATAGTGGTTAGTAGCAATATAAGTTTACTCTTAATAGTAAGTTGACAATCAAACATAGTGACAAATATAATCTATCCATCGGCCAATATTTTTTTTAAGAAATAAAATAATCATTTCATTTTCCACTTTTTTTAGTCAATGCCACGATCAGCCAAAGTTACTTTGTAAAGAACAATGACAAAGGATACCAGTAATACCACTTATCACTACATGGAGTATTCATAGACAAACATCTTAAGACTGACTATAAATCAATTTACATAGACGGCATGGGTCCTTGAATCCACTGGATGGAAGTTATGCACCGTCTGTATGAATAAATGCATCAGAGGACTCGCTGACCTTTCAATAGTGATGGGCTGCCTTTAAGAACCCATGTGTTGGCATAAAAGTTGAGCACACATCAATGTCTAGGCATATCATAACCAATGAACTTGCACCTCTGCCTAAACTAAACACCCTTTTTTAATGAAACCTTACTATTCAATTTTCATCTATAATCGTGAAAACCTATAAATGCTTGCTCTAGATGGATCTTGTTAGATTCAGTCCCACATCGGAAATTGATGGTGGGGAGCACAACATATAAGGCTGGGGGAGCTCTCACCTATTAGGCCAGTCTTTTGGGTTGAGTTAGGCTCAAAGCCTTGATATGTTGTTTTGGGTTGAGTTAGGCCCAAAGCGTTGATATGTTGTGAGCTCCGATGGACCTGGACCCAAGCGACACCAACTTGTACGTATAACGAGCTGGGCCTAAATCCGCTGGACACTCTAACAAGTGGTATCGAAGCACATGGTTGAAAAAACCTAGAAAATTAATCTTAGGGGTCACATGGTGACGGGGGAGCCCATTAACGTCTCGAAGGTCACATGGGTTATGTGTGATATGGAGCATTGGACTAGGGGCCTAGAGAACATTTTTCGGAGATCACACTAGTTGTGTGATGTGAAGAGTTGGGTCCGATGTGTGACAGCGGAGATTGTTAGGTTTAGTCCCACATCAGAAATTGATGGTGGAGGAGCACAACATATAAGGTAGGGGCAGCCTGTGATGGGGAGATTGTTAGGTTTAGTCCCACATCGGAAATTGATGGTGGGGGAGCACAACATATAAGATGGGGGCAACCCTCACCTATCAGGCTAGTCTTTTGGGTTGAGTTAGGCCGAATGCCTTGATATGTTGTTGGCTGCGGTGGACCTGGGCCCGAGGGGCACCAACTCGTACGTATAGCAAGCTAGGTCAGATTCTGCTGTACACTCTAACAGATCTCATTTGGGCTACTGCATCTAAGGTTGTTCTAGGGTTAGCAAAGCCACCTATCTAGAACACCTCAAGTCGTTGTTGAGATGAAAAGTAATAATAAAGATTAGTGCTGGAAATGTAACATCCCATAGTTCAAATGACTCAGATCCACTCTACCCCGCTTAGTGAACCACACACTTCCACTAACGCACTTACTTTGGCCCTTGTTTCATGTAAAATGGTTAGCCCAGGGTTAGTGGAGTGGAATCTAAAAGCCTAATATGTGGTCTATCCCACCATCAGCTACTAGGGTGGGATTAAAGTAAACCTCGATAATGTCACATCTTTTTTTAGGTAAACACACATGGTAGACCATGGGAGGCAAATTAAACCTTGGTGGAATGTCAGAACCAAGGTGGGACTAAACCTCCGTAATGTCACATCAAAACACACATGAACTGCCATGTGGGCAAAATTCAAATTGGGTGGGGGGGCACATAAAAAAAAATTAGAATGCGGAAAGCAGAAAAGTAGTGTACTAATGGTATTTGATCGACTGGATGTCCTCAATTGGAAATGAACCTTCATTTTTTTTTTTTTTTTTTACCCCAAGTACAACTCAAGTATAGGTTACATCCACAAAATTACAAATTCTACTCAGATTTGTCAAAAACTGGACCTTCTGGTTTTAGATCACAGAATATCTAATGTTCACAATCGTGCCACTTTTGATCTATAACACAGCATGACCTAGGCTTCGTATGCATACCCTTATAAAAGCAAATTCCACTAGAATTCCTATCTATTCATACAAGCTATTTATATAAGTGACATCACTAGTATATATATATTTTCATGCAAGCTATATCCACTTTAGGTTGTCACATCATCAACTAACATGCATTTCACTGTCTACGTACGTTAACATGCCACATCATACATTAACATTCATTTAAGATAGTCTAAATCGTCATGCAAGCTCTCCATACTAATAAATCACATAAGAACACACTACTACAGAATTGATTTTGCAAGACATACCCTAAATATTAACCTAATGCCCCGACTAACTGTGGCGGTCGTTTTTCTATTTACCGTGGCGGGCACTTTTGCCCGTCATAGAAAAATCAATTTACCATGGTGGGCACGTTAGAGAACGTGCCTGCCATGTAAATCGATTTTCCATGATGGGCAATTTAATAGGCCCGCCACGGAAAAAGGCCAAGGCCCAATAAGCCCAGGCAAGCCTGATAGCCGTCTTCGGATATAAATACGAGAAGTTAGGGTTTGCCTCATGTCCATCGGACATTTCACTCTCTCCCTCTCCCCACACTCAGCGAGCAGCGGCACCCCTCCTCCCACTGTCCCACACAGCCATGCGCACCCTCTCCCTCCCTCACGGACCCGCCTCCTCTCAGCTCCATCTCCTCTCCTCGCCTCTCACTCTCTTCTCTCCCTCACTCCTCTCGGCGGGGTGTTGGAGAGCCCAGCCTTGTCAACTGGCCTCTCGGCTAAAAGGTCCTTGTTTGATTTTGATAATTGAGTGACAACATTAGATGGACTAATAATGTGGTATGGAGATACACAGGTGATTAGTCCATAGGTGATGATGCAATGAAGGAGCTTATTGCATATGAGACATGACATGGAGTCATGTGACCAAGGTGGAGAAGATCAAGACAAGGCTTGGCTTGATGGACCGGTTGCAACGGTGAAGGGCAAGTCAAGGCTTTGAAGCGATGGACCGAGAGTCAGTGAAGCTCGGGCAAGACTTGGCACTGATGGACCGAGGCAATGGTGAAGAGCAAGCAAGGTCAAGATCGATGAACCAAAGAGGTCATGTGATGATATGGAGTGAATCATATCATTTGATGATCGTGTCGGTGCATTGGTTGCATTGGCACATTGGAGGAGATGGAGGTGGAGATGAAATGGAAATGTGCAAGGCAAAGGTATAACCTGGGGCATTTTATTTTACCGGTCTAAGGTTAAGTAGAGAAGTGCTTGACCGGGTTTAGGATAGATGGCCGTACTATCAAGCGGGACAAACTTATTTGCATATCGGTCATCTAGTGCCACTTGGAGCGATCTAACTTTGCTATGTGTTAGGATCAAGTGGCGTGGTGAGAACAAGAGAAAAATCCTTTGAAAATGATTATGAAAATGCTAACACACTTGCACATGGTGATGTACACTTGGTGGTGTTAGCACATTTGCAAAGGTGATGAAGTTTGAGATGGAGAGGTGCTGGTTTGCACCGACGGACGCTGGTGGCATGCCGACCGGATGCTGGAGGCTGCGTTCGGTCCTTGTTGAAGTGCATGGTGGAGGCTAGTTGTGACCTGATGGGGAACAGTGCGTTGCCCGCGTCGGTGTGTGCCTCGTTTTTGGCTTTTGTGGCGTCGGTGCTTGCTCTCACGGTTGGAGTCTTGTGATGAAGTGTTGACCGGACACTGAAAGGGCTGGAGGACCGGACGCTGGAGGTCTAGCGTCCGATCGTTTCCAGAGAGGTGCAAATGGAGGAGTTTCTTGTGAGCGAACGTTGGTCGCGGCGATGGGCCGGCCGCGGGTCCACGTCAGTCAAGGTGATGAAATTGGGTGGCCGGCGCTCGGTGGTGACACAGGCATCCGGTCACTTGGACCGGAGCGTCAGGTGCTCAGTTCTAGCGTGCAGTACGAAGGCAAGCCGACCATTGGAGATCAGTGGCTGCGGTTTAAAGAAGGGTGACACATGGATGCCTATCAGTGACCGGACGCTGGGGAGCTACATCCAGTGCGTGTGACCTGCGTGTCCGGTGGTGTCGGGTTGTGCCCAATGAAGCGGCACAACAGCTATTTCGATGGAGGGGCTATAAAAGCACATTCTAATTGGCTTAGGCTGGTTGCTGAGCACACTCTAGCCTTGGTGGCTTGTGTGGTGGTGCTTGGGAGCCCTCTAACTCACTCATGCTTGATAGAGTTCATCCGATTAAGTGAGAGAAGCGATCCTAGTGTGTCTTTGTGTTGAGAGATCACATCTTGTGGCACTAGGTGATCATGTTGCAAGCTGGTGGGCTTGTTACTCTTGGAGGTTGCCACCTTCTAGATGGCTTGGTGGCAAGAGGCTCCGTCGAAGCACGCAAGGAAGATTGTGCAGTGCTCTGGAGAAGCATTGTGAGGGGTTGGTGCTCGCCCCACGGGGATCGTGAAGAGCAACACTAGTAGAGCATGTAATTGAGCTACCATGCTTGTGAGTGGTGCCTTGGGGTGCCTCGGAGGATGTCAGTGGCTTGGAGAGCCTTGCTCAAGGACCATCGAAGTGTTGGTCGACACAATGAGTACTAGGGGGAAGTTGGCAAGCTTCCCGATACCTTGGTAAAAACTCACCATGTCAACATTGTCTACTCTTCTCGGTGGTTTGCTCTCTTCGGCTCACAAGCTTTGTTCTTGCATTCATATATTCATAGCTTGTGTAGTTGCTCTTGTGATTAGTTAGCTGTAGCTTACTAATCATCTTCTTGCTTGTGTAGCATAGAAGTAGAGATCCTAGTGTAGCTAATTAGCTTGAGTAGCTTAATTAGTTGCCCTTGCTTAGTATGTGTAGCTAAGTAAGATTGAGCCTTTGGGTTTGGCTTATGTAGCCTTGTCCATTGTGGATCTTGTGAGCTTAGGTTAGCCTTGTGCTTTTGCTCATTAGAATTGTGTAGGAGATCCCCGGTGTGTGAAGTACTAGTGCATAGGTTTGTGTGACCTTGCATTAGAATTGTTAGGTGAGCTCAAGCTAGCCCGGCACTCCTATTGCTTTGAGTAGGACCTTTTGGAGGTACCTTAGAGTTATAATTAGAGGGGTGAGGTCTTTGTTAAGTGAATAGTTTCATTTCCACATTAGTTTCGGTTAGCTAGTGCGATTAGTTTTAGAAAGGACTATTCACCCCCTCTAGTCTGCCATCTCGACCCTACATCGGCGTGGAGGCGGTGCACGGCGCGGCGGAGTGGTGCACGGGAGCCACGTAGTGGAGGCGTAGAGGTGCGGTGGCACCCCTCCCTTGTACGATCATCGGTTCTCCTCCGGACGGCCGTTCTCCTCTCTCTTCGTCTCCACCAATGGCTGGCCTCCTCTCTTTCCATGGCGGCGCGGATCTAGGGCGAGGTGGTCCCAACCCGCGACACGGCGTGGACCCGGGGTGGAGGTTGCCCTAACCCACGATGGCGGCGCGGATCGAGGCGTGTGGCCCCAACCATGGCGGCGCGGCGCGGATCCCTGGCGGCCCCACCCGCGGCGGCGGCGGATCCGCGGCGTGGCAGCCCCAACCTCGCCATGATGGCCCGGATCCGCGGTTGGGCGGTGGGGGCGCGGCGGCGGGATCAGGTCTAGTGCGGCCTGGATCCAAGCTTGTGTGGGCTTTTTTTTTTTTTTTTCCCAACGATTTACCATGGTAGGCTTCCTTAATTGCCCGCCATAGTTAATCGATTAAGCGTATGGGCAAAAGGCGCCCGCCATGGTTAGGCTATGATTTACCATGACCTTACCATGGTGACAGGCCCCTTTGCCCGCCATGGTAAATGGAAACCGCCCGCCCTTGAGAAGATTTCTGTAGTAGTGACATAGTTGTAGGTTGTCAGATTACCATAACAAACAATATGTTCATTGTCATCCATGAGAATCCTTCTAGTATATATGAAGGATAACTACTAGGTCTCTGTGCCAGCATTTGTTGATATGTTCTTCTGTATAGATGCCACTCACAAGCAGAACCACTCTAGTACCATATTAGATGACATGTCACATCTACATATGAACACAAACAAAACAAACCCCAAAACAAACCCGAAACATTTCCTGAGGGCCTGAATCTATCTAAATCTATGTCTTGTATTACCATTGAGCTCTAGATCCAACGCATAGCCCCTAATCATGATTGAGCACTTCCCTATGGTCATTAATGCCGGTAGAAAGCACCAACTGTTGGCATGCCAAGTAGGAGCAACACTAAGATCCATGTCCCAGAGTTCGATGGCAGTAACCAATAGTTCCTAAAGTCTCTTTTCTTCATCTATGATAATCGTCTAGTGGTGGACTTTCTCAGCAACCACGAGTCAGTCTCATCAACTCCACCTTCACTCCCATCTAGGTTTTCCCTCGTCGGGCTTAGACAACGTTGCTAATGATGACATCAAGCTCATCCTCTTTGAGTCAGTCATGAACTGATATGAAGAGAACATCGACAATAACCACATCCTCTCTGAGTTGTTCACAAACCAATCTAAAGAGAATGTCGTTGATAGGCTTATCATCACCGAGTTGACCACAAGCTAATCCAAAGAGAACATCACCCAACAAGAATTGAAAGCTCATCTTCTATGAGCTAGTCATCACAAGCTGATCTGAGGGGGACCTTGACAATGTTCCCCTCAGATTCCCTATTTGGTTGGTGAGCACTGCACATATAAGTCACTTTTACATATGAACTTATCATCACCGAGTTGATAAGCTTATCATCCCCAAGTTGACCAAAAGCTGATCCGAAGAGAACATCACCCAACAAGAATTGAAAGCTCATCTTCTATGAGCTAGTCATCACAAGCTGATCTGAGGGGGACCTTGACAATGTTCCCCAAAGATTCCCTATTTGGTTGGTGAGCACTGCACATATAAGTCACTTTTACATATAAACTTTGTATTCAATTGTATTTCTACTCCTCTCATCTATATTATATATGCTTAACTTGTCTTTGACACTACATAGTTGCTATCCACCTAAACAATGAGTCACGAGTACACCCAATAGGTGCACCTATGCTCGGTTGGGTATTCTCCATGAGGGCCGAGTATAGATTTGATGGGCGGAATGACAAATCAACGCCTCTCAGGGAGTGGGTACCATAAAAACCCTTCGGCGTGTGCTATGTGGGTTGAATGCTGACTCGATGCTAGTCGGGGATCTAATACCACAACAAACCATTCATCATGACCGATGACGGATGATAGTTAGACACCACACTAATTAGGGCTGGCTATGACTCTTGAATTCCTATACACGTGTTTATTGAGACATTCATAGTCTCGCTACAAGCAATAAGAGATGATCCTCCTAGGACAACACTTGGCAAGACTGTACAAGGGAAGATGTTGAAGCACTCGACATAGGCATGATCTAGTCAGGAAGTCATCAAGGATGCAACAGCTCATAGCAAAGGACTTGGAGGCTACTATGGAAGATTTGGAACCTAGGTACCACTAAGGAAGGCTTATTAGGCAAACATAGATAGGTTTAGACATGGGCATAAAGTCCAACTTAGATAGCATAGGGAAACATATATACCTCATCTGACTAGGAAAGAAGATTGATCATGTAACCCTACTCTACTCCGCAAACTATATAGGGTAGGTAGGGTCCCTAGGTTAGGACAGAGCCAACAAAGGCTAGAAAACATGCACATCTACACATGAACACAAGCAATATAAACACCAAACACACAACATGGGGTGTTACCTCATTTTGAGGACCTAAACCTACCCCCCTAATCATGATTGCACATACCCTCATTGTGAAAACATTGTTGGTTCCACAACTGCCATGGTGGGGAAAACACACACATGTAGGTAATTTGCATATTACTCGTGTTTGACACAAAAAATATCCCTGGACATGGAAACATTCCTAAATATTCTAGAAAGTATGATCTAAATTGCTTGGGACTCACATGTATAACATAGCTCCCCACCCATCTATAAAAGCATTAGGTGGGGGGTACATTCCAAGGTGGTCAAAATCAGATTGCAAAAAGGGCCAGAAGCTGGACGGATAAGATACCATAACATATCCAAATCAAGAACCTTCTGACTACACATTAATGACTTTCCATGAGATCGAAGGATTATATCTAAAACATACATGTTTCAATAATCTTATTTTGATATAATGAACATGTATATTACCCCATTGCTGACATGTTAATCGTTGATACTTTCTAAGTCTTGAAGTCTTATATTTGAAATATGATATTCATATTTTTAAAATTTTGAAGTTTCAGCTTTTAAATGAACTGAAACATCAGTCTAATAATTCTTGAATCATGTTAGTGCTCTCAAAACTCTTATTAATGTTGTAACAGTGTAGTTAATAAGTGTTCACTTTATTAGAAAACTACAATTGTTGAACAAAATAATAATAATAATTTCATTTTGTGGTTACATTGGTGACATTGCACGTAATTACCCCCATGACATACCGCACTAGCATGCTCACAGATGCTTGTATCACATGTCTACAATTAAACAACTAAAACCATTCAATTTGAACCATAGAGGATAAGTCACAACCGCATGGCTCAACTACCATATAAACTGAGGTGGTTACCACCTAAAGGCAAGTACATTGGCGATTCGTACATATAATCAATCTTATATATATGTTGTCTCGACTGTTAGAGTAAATAGGAATAATACCACATTGTCTACCCATATGGGGTGTTAGTCCTATATACCCTATATAATCTGCCACGAGGCCCAATGCAATATAATCAATACTCCACCAATTCTATTCTCCTACGTGGTATCATTTGTTTAGGTTTAGATCCTAACCCTAGTCGCCGACCATCGGCCATTTGGGGAGATCTCGATATCGGCCAGGGGCAGCGCCCTTGTTTTTAGGCGCCTGATCATATTGATCTAGCTGCCATTGTCATCTTCAAGTAGCAGATCGGGCTTTCTCACAACTTTGCGCCACCTCGTCGCCATCTCCGCGCTTGCCATGGAGGATGCTAGGCGTCAACTCACCCCGCACTGCCGTGATGATGGCCTGGACCACGTCGACCCCAATGCCGAGCCGCCATGGTGGCGGACTAATAATCCCGTGTCGTGTCTTTGACCCGTGTGACGCGACCCACCGTGCGCCCTACATTTGCTTGATCGGGTCGCGCCCATTTGCTAGCTGCGGGTGCTGCATTGCTAGGTACACCCGATGCCCTAGTGCTTATCTTTTTGGTTTGCCTGATCACTGATCGGGATTGAGTCACCCACCGCCTATTGACCTCGCGCGTACCACTTAGGCATTAGTATCGACTTGACCGACATCTGCATCACCGGTTCGTTATTGCCATGAAGCGATTGGGATGCCTCAATCTACCATTGTCGCCTAGCTCTCATGAGATCCACAGCCGAGTCCCTGCGGCGTAGCTTCTTCGAGCACAAAGGGCTCTTGGTTTGCTCTTTGTGTTGCCTCGTCGGACCATGCACGGCCGCACATGTCTGCCGCCATTGCATCTACATCGCTGTCTCCTATGCATTGGCAATTGTGCTATGCAATCTTTGTTGTGCCATCCGTCTAGACAAGGTCTTCATCCTACTTGGGGTCTTCATCATCGAGCTATCACTACTCACACCATAGTTGAGCCCTGCTTACTGGCCGCCCCCTCACGTCATCGCTGAGCCCTGCTCATCGATGCGTACGCTTCCACTCTACTTCTTCTTCATCCAGCCCAACCATGTCATCGTCTACTCGACAACCTCATGCTATGTCAACACCTTATGCACCGCCGTTCTTTGCACCACAATCGTTGTTGAGACCTTCATTGATGCTTGCATGGTTGGGGCCCTCTACCTTGTACGTTCCATATTGGCAACACTGACGCATGCTTTCGTCCCCAATGTGTTGCAAATTAACCCAGCCCACGCCACAGTGCTCAGGCGGCTTGACCGCATTGACTTTGGCATTAACCCTCCCATTCCCACCTCGTTTGCCCCAATTGCATTGTCGCCTTTCTTCTACGTACATGACAACCACGATTGCATCGACTTTGGCATCGCCCCCTCCCTTATGCACCTGCAGCTCCACCAACATGGCAACTTGATCACAACTACGTCGACCTTAGCCATCTTCAGCACGACTTCTTCGACCACGGCTATTGTGCCCTCACGCTTGGCTACCTCGACATCAGTACAAAGGGCCAACACCTTGCATGATGACTCATCGACTTCTTCTCCAGTCACAGCATACACCACACATTATTTGTTATTGCGAGGGGGATGTTAGCTTGTAAGCTTCTTCTCTAGTCTCACCATCTGCAGTGCTCCCGCTGTGACTGCGTTGGGATGTTAGAGTAAATAGGAATAGTACCACATTGTCTACACATGTGGGGTGTTAGTCCTATGTACCCTATATAATCAACTCATAAGGCCCAATGCAATATAACCAATATTCCACTAATTTTATTCTCCTACAGTCTCATGCAGTGCCATAATGGATTTTGGATGATGTGGAGGAGAGAAGGGGTTAGAAAAGAAGTGGTTGTTTCATCAACCACCTCATAAGCTTGACTTAACTTAGGACTATGAGACAACTCCGCATCATTCTACATGTTGTTGTTGCCATCCAACTCATAAACCCTCTGTTTTATGCAGAAATTAAGGACCTTGGAATTAATCTGGGGCAGCCCAAAATACAACCCATCATAGGAGTTGCTTGTTAAGATTGCATGGCACTATATTTGACTGCCTATAAGATCGTACATTCATACCAATGTACTTAAGACAATATATTGGAGACATAACCCACCCAAGAGTTAGGATCCTACATTAGTACTCACCGATGAGACACTTTTATCCTGTCTATCCGTCTATCGTCTATCGTCTATCTATCTATCTATCTATCTATCTATGCGTCATGCGTGCATGTAAATGCGTGCATGCGTCGTCGTCTGTCTATCTCTGTCTATCTATCTATCTATCTATCTATCTATCTATCTATCTATCTATCTATCTATCTATCTATCTGTCTATCTATCTATCTATCTATCTATCTATCTATCTATCTATCTATCTATCTATCTATCTATCTATCTATATATCTCTCTGTCTATCTATCTATCTATCTCATAAATATCATGCGTACGTCTATCTCTCTATCTATCTATCTATACGTCTATCCGCCTGTCGTCTCTCTCTCTATCTATCTATCTATCGTCTATCATGCGTCTGTCTATCTCTCTATCTATCTATCCATGTCTGTCTATCCGTCTGTCTATCTATCTCTCTATCTATCTCTCTATCTATCTATCTATCTATCTATCTATCTATCTATCTATCTATCTATCTATCTATCTATCTATCTATCTATCTATCTATCTATCTATCTATCTATCTATCTATCTATCTATCTATCTATCTATCTATCTATCTATCTATCTATCTATCTATCTATCTATCTATCTATCTATCT